>CM053771.1:529500171-529570933 GCA_028658325.1 Potorous gilbertii | reverse complement strand
TTCCAGAAGTCAAAGAACTAGGTCTAAAACCAAGAATCACCTACCCAGCAAAACTGAGTATAATACTTCAGGGGAAAATATGGTCTTTCAATGAAACTGAGGACTTTCCAGCATTCTTGATGAAAAGACCAGAGCTGAAAAGGAAATTTGACTTTCAGTAAATGACACCCTCAATGTATTTCTTGATCCTTCTGTCAGCACTGAACAAGACCTGATCATATGCCTGGAATTCTCCTCTGTGTTCTCCATCCCAATGTGGCTCAAGCACTTGGTTATACTGCCTACTGACTTATCAGCTGCCAAGATGCCCTTGCCCGGAGCAACAATTTGAAGGGCAATTTTGGACAGTTCCTTCTTTTCCTCAACTGACAGGTCTGGGTATACCTGGGGCACAGTGGCCGTCTTCTCTCCTCCCAGCTAGATAAAATTAAATGGCTTCTCTCAACAAAGCCTAGTGCATCCTGCGCAGGGTCCAGGAGTCTGGGGAGTCTCGGCCAGGGGCTCCAGGTAAAAGAGCACATTGTCCCAATATTGACCAGGGAAATTTATGTTACTTGGAATCCCACTGCTCTCCTGACTGTGCACTATTGAAAGATTTAATGTTGTTTCCCTTAGATTGATGATGTGATTTGAAACTCCCTAAGGTGGAAATGCCACATTCTTCAGGGGATTAAAATTGTGGATGACCCAAAGAGTAATGGAAAATGCAAAGGGTTTCAGAACATTTTAATAGAACCTGTATGCAACAGAAGGAAAATGAATTACATTTTTCACAAAATGAATGGTAGGAAAAGAAGATGGCTCAGTAAAAGAGCAAGACATAGATAACATGGCTGGTAGATGGTCTCCTTCCTGTGCTGATATCTCCAGAATATTAAAGAACCAAAAAAGGCCTTGCTGGGTAGATTTCCCATGGAACACTTGCAGAGTACATATGGTAGTAGACTGGGTTGTATGGTAATTGAAGGAGTACAGAGACCCCACATTGTTGAAATTGTGTATCCATTGAAGTGTTGAAACATATGAAAGTTATTATTGCCTGATATTTCTTCCTCAACCATTCTTACCACTAATCTAATACTACCACCTCAATAACAATGGGTTTTTTTGTGAAAAGTGGCATTTGTTTGGCAAATTATTTGGTGGTTTTATATTCAGGTTTTTAAAGAGCTTACTTAACATTTCCCAACTTCTGAAAGACTTTGGTTCTACCCATAGGGTCAGGAAGAGTACCTTTCTCAAACCAAGTGCATAGGAAATTTTCCCTAGTTAGAAAGTGCAGCTAGGTGGCACAGTGCATAGAGTACTGGTTGTGTTGACAAGAAGATGAGTCCTCCTGAGTATGACCCTGGACACATTGCTTAACCCTGTTTGCCTCAGTTTCCGCATGAAGATGAGCTATAGAAGGAAATGGCAAACTACTTCAGTATCTTTGAAAAGTAAATCTCAAATGAGATCATGAAGTCAGGCACCACTGACAATGACTGGACAACGCCAAAGACAGATAGCCTATTTAGGCCCAGTTTCATTCATTATTCTAATTTCATCATGAATTAACCAATTTGTTCTCAGTGCATAAGAGGTGAAGCAGACCTGAGAGATCATCTTGTTCAGTGCCCTTTAAGATGAGGACTTTGAGAAAGGCTATACCCTTGGTGACACAGCAAAAATTGCAAAAGAGCCAGTACTTGAAACTGAGTACTCTTGCTTCTAACATGAAATGTTTTGTATGACACCATGGGAAAAAAGCATGGAACCTATTTTATATTTTAAAAGCTCTTATATTTTATTGGACCACTAAATAACTCTATTGTGATGTGCGCGCATCTTTGTGATTAGGAGGAAATTCAATAAAATAATTTGTGACTTAAATAAAGCCTAAAGTTAAATGTTTGGGGTCTTCTTAGAAATGAGTTACTTAATCTAAAATTTTCTTAATCATTTCACTTTCACCCCATATTAGAACTACTGAATAATGCCAAACTCCATGTATTTGTTTCTTTCCCACTAAATACTAGCAGAAGTTCCATTATTGTCTTGTTAAAAGGACAACTCAGTGCAATTGACCTGAAAGAATGATACCAAAGGGACTTAAGGCAGTGACAACATAAATATTTGAAATAGTTACTATGCTTTACTTTTATTCCAAAGTTGTGCGTTGTAAGGCGAGGCAAAGTAGAATCTTTTCCTGTTTTTGTTTTACTAAAAGTGCCTCTGATTGAATAATGTGATTAAAGATGATCTTCCCCATACATTGATGGGCTTGCCTATTGATGGAAGCTTGATTAGGGGAGTTGTATTATAGGAGGGTCCCAAGAACCTTTTGATTTTCTACTAAGGCACTGGGTCAGAGGGTCATGCCATCCAACTCTGAAATGTATATAAATACTCTGAAGATGAGGTTTTATTTTGGGACTAACTGACTGGATGTGTTTGTTTGGCCAGACAAAGGAAGCTGCTAAGGAGTCCAGTGACTTGGAAAACCCAGATGTTGGTGCTTCCCTCTCTGGTAATTATGGTCAGACAGTTGGGCTTGCCTGTTGATTTGTGATATATGTATTGACTATGGTCAAGCAGAGGAAGCCATGTCTGTTGATCTTTGATTTCCCTGTACTTTCTTTGAAGTTCAGGGTGCTGACTCCCTTGAACTGGGTGAATGATATATGTGCTTGGTTAGTGGAGTGATACGTGTACTTGATTAAAGTGATTTTTAACCTCTCAAAAGTTGCCTTTCATTTTATGAATGCAGATCTAAAAACCTGTGATAGCAGGCCCCTTCTGTGTTTGTTGGGGTGCTTCCTGATACATGTATCCACTACCAAACAAAATTGATACTATTAAGTTCCAGTAAATGTGAAGAATATCATGATGTCATAGTTTTATAAATTTAAAAACGAAAGAAGTTTGAGAGAAAATCTAATTCAATGTCACATTTTCTAGATTAGGAGAGTAGGTCCCAATAGGGCTACATGATTTCCCAAGATAAAACAGATACCATATAGCAAGCCTGGACTCCAAATTCTTATTGTTTGAAACTTATGGGTGTGTATATATAATAAAGTATAGAATTCACAGAAAGGGTATTTAAAACACTGAGGCTAATTTTAAAAAGAAACAGGAAAATTTTCCAAGCAATATAAATTACTTTCCACTGAGGATGAGAAATTATACAGTAATATCACTTATATGCTTCAATCTTTGAAGAAAGATCTCTGAATACATTCTGTTATATAGTTAAGTAAATCAAACTTTATATTTGTGATATTGTTAAAGAATCAGAATGAAGTCTCAATATCTCTAAGCTATATAGTTCATTCACTTTTCCTATTTTTTTATGATTATAAGAATTGATATATATGCACATATATACACTCATGTATATATACATATATACACATATATGAATGTATAAAACATACATAAATGTGTACATACATTTATGTGTACATGCATATGTATACATACAAACAGATATGTAGACAGACAGCATTTTCAAGATACAAAAATTTCTTGACAGAGATATATGATGACATATCTAAGATGAATGAATGAAAAAATTCACTCAGTGCTTACTTTGCGCAAAATATTAGGGTGAAAATTGTACAAATCATGACAGTTCCTACCCTCAAAGAGCTTTGATTCTAACAGGAGAAGAAAAGTCATATGGGGAGTAAGGCACATTATTTTGGGAAGTCACAAAGTCACAAGCAAAGAGTACAGTCAGGAAACAATTATTGATACACCCTTTCCTTTCCTTTCCTTTCCTTGAATGATAACATGATTTCATCATTGCATGGACAGAGGTAGAAAATTGAAGGAGAGAGCTGGACTTATGAAATTTAATAGCAGTCTATGTATGAGCTTATACTTTAGATCTAGAAACCACTTGCATGAGATGGTTGATACTGTGGAGTTAGGGAACTGAAAGTACAATAATCATCAATATTGTAACAATGGTAGTTAAAATGCCCATGCAATCTTAAAACTATATTGAAAGGCATAGTCATCAGAACAGAGAACTGAGAGTTTCACCATTCATTGTCCCATCCAGGCAATATCTGAAACATGTTTTTCTTTTTTCTCTAGCCCTAGGTTCCATTGTTTTAGAAGGACATGGAAAAACTATAAAGCATCTAGAATTGAGAAACTAAGACAATGAAGGATTTTCATATCAAGATATCTGAAGATTGAATAATAGATGAAGTCTAAAGAAGAAAATGATCGTTGCCTTTAGACATTGGAAGTGCAAATATATGGAAGAGATATTAAACTTTTTCTGCTTGAATTTGGGGAGCAGGAGTAGAAGCAAAGAATGGAAATTGCAGAAAGACAGATTTCAATTCCATATAAAGAAATGAGCTACCCAAAAGTGGCATAACTGTATTAGGAGGTAATATAATCCCCTCCCATGAAAATTTTTCAAATAAAGAATGGATGACAGTCTTCTCAGGATATTTACAAGGTATTCTTGTTCATTTTGGTTTGGATCAACTGTCCAAATATGAAATTCTATGAAGATGCAAACACAATTATAAAGACAGATTTAAGGACACTGTTCTAACATTATTTTGAAGCTTTCACCAGCATTTTCTACGGTACTGTCCTATTTATATTACTCTATGGCTACCATTTTCTCCCAAGTAACTGATTCAATTAAGTTTTGGCTGTGCCTTAGCCCTCAGTCCCATCTCTTAACCAAGCATTTGGTTAAGTAATCCCACATTCACAAAATAATCTGTTTACCATAAAGGACTTAAACGTATTTCCACTTTTGACACTTTAGCTCCAAGGTCCCAATTTACCATAAGCATTTTCTAAATAATATTTCTTTGTCAGTACAGTAATTTTGTCCCTTTGTGTGTACCTCTGATTATCCTTATGATCTAGTTTATACCACATATTGTAATTTATTTTTTATTGTATGGTGGAGAATACTCTTCAGTTCCCTAAGGATGATCAATAGGTATTGACTGGCATAAATTAAGTTATAATTCTTATAAATGTCCCATAAACATAGGCAGGGTAAGATACATAACAGTTTTATTTCTTTTTCACCTTATGTTTCAGTTATCATGTTTCAATCTGTCATCTCATGTGTTCTTTCTCATTCTGACTTTTCCTTTCTCATTCCCACCTTCTCTTTCTGCTTTAGTTTATAAGATTGCTCCAGGAGAAAGCATTATTTCTACTTCTTGCTAGACAACCACCACATTTATCTATTGTTGTTACCTCAAATTCAGTGATGTCCTTATTGTAATAAACCCATTTCACCAGATTTCAAGTTATTTAAATGACTTTGTGAGAGCCATTCATTGATGAGACATAAATCAACATTGAATATATCTGTTCAATTTCTTTCATTATAAGAAACTTATGAAGAAGAACAGAATTCTAACTCAATTTATATTTTTGTGCATTTTTAAAAGATTAGCAAAAAAAAATTAGTAAGTCAGATGAAGAAATTAATGGGCTTTTTTGTGCCATGCTGTACCTGATAGAATCACAATAAAATTATTTTAGAAATTATGTATCGACTGTGAAAATTTTAAATCCTTCTTTGAAAAATGATCTTCAGGCGCCATACATCTGAATGTCGATAGGTATCTTACATGTTTATTCTGCTTTCTTCCAATCGCTAGGGATCATATGTTTTTTGTTGATTTCATATGAGTGGTTTGGAATATCTCAGCAGTGAAGGGTGATTATATTTCTTTCATGAGTATGAAAGTCTCATAACTCACAGCCATCACAAGTGCCTACAGAGTTTGTGAGTTATTAAGGGCAGTCATGAAAAAAATATATAATCTCTTTTTACTGGTGAAATATTCAATTTATTTTATGAGAAACCTGTTTTTATTGATCACCATTACCAGAATAGCAGACAGCTAATAAAGCACTCAGGGGAGCTTTTTGTCCATTGGTCCAGTGTTTTTCAGGCTACAGATTATATATCAAATCCATGTTGTATTCCTTTTGATTAACTCAACAGTAGAGCAGCAAGAAAGGAGATAAGTTTTATTTAAATGTGTGGTGCAATTTCCCCTATTCATGTATAAAATTGCTAAATTCTACTTGATTCACCTGTTTTTGTTCAGAGGGTACTATGGTAACTCTGCCCACCAGGGATATCATCAGGGTGAAATAGTTCTACATATGAAGTTTCTAAAAAATATTTTCCCCTTGAACAATGAAAGAGAGTAGAGCAAATCATAATCAAAAATCAACATTATCCCCTGTCCTTTTTTTGTCTATTAACCAATATATTCCATATATATATACATAAATCACTCAACCTTAATTACCTCATCTTGGGTCACCTCCAGTCATCCTGATGAATATCTGGTCACTGGATTCATATGACTCTGGAGGAGAAGTGAGGCTGGTGACCTTGCATAGCCCTCCCTCACTCAAAACCAAGTCAAGTGCAAGTCATGTCATCATTTCTCTGATGGCATGGTCTTCTTCAGCAACGAAGGACCAACACATATATACACATACATACGCAAATACACATGTATATTAATTAGTACATCCACACATGTGTATGTATAATTGTTTGTATATACACACATGGAATTGAATAAAAAATCAAGGTGATTCAATAATCCAAATATGTTTGTATGTTTTCTCATATTCCTATGTAGCCACCACTCTGATATTTTTTTAATTTTGTTATGACAACAGGATAAATTTTAAAGAACACATTTGCTATTGGTGCTTGTCCTTCATATTTCAAAGAGGGCCAATGAAATCACAGGGTGATATCTTGTCTTGCAAGTGAATTTAGATTTCAGTGAGGCAGAGTTGCACAAAGTTGTCAGTCTCATTGTCTCTTCTAAAAACATCAAAATACAGTGGCAAGACAAAAGTCAACATGACTGGCAATAACCCAGGGTAAAAGTGGCATTTTCACCATCTGACCAAACTCAAAGTTCTCCATAGCTCATGCTTCAGTCACTTTCACAGCCACTGGAACAAATTCTTCTCATCCACCCATTCCACTGGGAGAAGTCTTCACATGTCTGTGTTCATCAATGAATTTGAGGATATCTGTTGGCCTCAACC
This sequence comes from Potorous gilbertii, assembly GCA_028658325.1. Taxonomy (NCBI): domain Eukaryota; kingdom Metazoa; phylum Chordata; class Mammalia; order Diprotodontia; family Potoroidae; genus Potorous; species Potorous gilbertii. The sequence goes on along the minus strand of CM053771.1, from coordinate 529,563,868 downwards.
TCGTTTAGACTATTGACTGAGACAGTTTTATCAGGGTGTGGCCACTGCACATGCTGCCACTTTATAGAGCAACAAGCAAAAGTTTTGTGTCAAGTAGAAGAGAATATATTTAATATATATTTAATAATTGTTGGCGAATATCCCATCAACTCTTACAATCTCTGTATTCTTTGTCATTTTGGTTCAAGGGCGAACTACAGAAAGTTATTTCCTTGAGAGCTGTCACCAAACTCCAATTATTGCAACTGTTACTACCTTCCCTTCTAGGGTTATGTGTTGTCTAGTATAAGAGAACTAATTTACAATCATGCTGTCTCTTTGAGAACAAAAATTATTTAAGCACAGGGCTTGCTTTGGCTTTTCTTTTGTGTCCATAGTGGTTGGTATATTGTCTAGAATTTTGGGGAAAAAACAAAATGTAAATGAAACAACAAATCTGCTATATACAGCTTGATTCAACTTTCAAAATTTTCTTGATTGTTGGTGATTTTGTCCTTTCTTCTATTATGAGCTTTAAAAAGGATTTAATGACATTTTTATTTAGTTTTTAGAGGACTACTCTATCACTACCCATAGTCTCCCTCTTACTCAAACCTCATTACAAAAGCAAAAACAATTAAAGAAAAGTAAGAAAAAATATCAAAACCAAATGTGCACAGTCAAGCCACAATGGCCATGTTAGAAAGATATATCTTTTTTTGGTCCTTAAGTTGTTAGGGCATATTGTCAAATCTTACACTCAGGTTCATATTTTTATACAAGTACAAGATGGGAAAGTCATAGCTGTAAAGCATTTTTTTTTCTGAAAGTGATCTGAGAATTCTAATTGTAAGCTCAATCAGAGAAAACAATATATTTCAACATCTGAGAAAGTGATTACAATCTGAGGTATAGAGGTGTAGTGTAGAAGAATAAGAAGGTAATGTTCTTCATAATACACTGCCCTGATAAGACCATGTCAACCATAATGCACAGTTTTATGTGCAGTTTGTGGTTGAAACTCTTCAGACAGACACTGACAAGCTAGGGTACATCTTTATCATGCCATGGAAGAAAGTAAGTCTTAGAGTTCTTGTTATTTGAAGGAAATGAAGATATTAAGTCTGGAAGATAGAAAGAAATGATGATTGTAGCACATATATTAGCATTAAGAGGTTTCTCATAGAGAAAGTATGATACTTATTATATCTCACCCCATACAATAGAAATAGAAGAAATTTTCCAAATATCAAGAGGTAAACTTAGGCAGTAGGAAACCTTTCTAAAGTTAGAACTCTCCAAATTATGGGATGTCATCAGAGGTAGTATATTACTCAAATATGGAAATCTTGGTGTATAAACATTTTTATTTAATTTTTATTTTATGTAAAAAAAATACATGTCCATAACATAGGACAATAAAAAAGTGCAAATGAAATTGCAAATTTGCTGTATTCAATTTGCTCTTACTTTCAGATACACAACAAATTATCATGTAAATTTATTTTTTCTCCCCTGTCAGCATAGAGATGGTTGCCATTAGATACAAATATGCACACATATACATATATACATACATATGAATGGATATGTGTATATATGTATATGTATGTATCCATTTCACTCGAATATTTTGTTCAAATCTTTCCATGTAAAGTTTGATGACTATTAGTTACACATGTTGTAATAGCAAATATATTTTAGGTATGAGCTGGACAATGAAGTCTTTTGACCATCTACATTTTTCTCTGTATATATCTTATCTAGTCACAATGTCTCCCCAATTACCATGAGCTACATGAGAGCAGGGACTGCTTTTTGCATTTTCATCTTTATCACTTGGAATGACTGGAACAAAAAAAGGTACTGAATAAGTATTTTTTAGCTTACTAAATGGGAAATTTCAAGATTCCTTGAATGCTTTCAAGTTTATTTGCATATATATAATCTGTATATATAGATAGATAGATATGTATCTATATCTACATATATACATATGTACATATATACACACATATATGTGTATGTATATGTATACAGGCATACATACATTTATGTATATATATACACACATATATACATATATACATATACACACATATATGTATATTAGACGTGAGTAAAATGAGATTTGGAGTCAGATGTCCCAGTTATCTTTCCAAGTAATTTTGCTTTTGATCAACGTGAAAAATAAATAGTTTGGAATACGCTTTTTTTTATTTCTATGAGATTTGTCATCCCTAGAATACTCTGTGAGAGTATTTTTAAATATTTATTTTTCCCTTTCATTTTTTATTTCAAATTTTATTTCAAGTTTATTTCAAATTTCTTATTTCAAATTTTATTTCAAATTCTTTATTTTTTTCATTTATGGTCTTCTATTTTTTTTTCCAAAATATATGTTAAAATAGTTTCCAACATTCACTTTTGTAAAATTTTGAGATGCATTTCTTTTCTTCCTCCCTCCCCAATACTCTCCAAAACAACATGAAATAGGATATAGGCTATACATGTACAATCCTGTTGGACATATTTCCACACTAGTCATATTATAAATGAAGAATCAGTAGAAAAGGGGAAAGTGATAAGAAAGGAAAAAAAGTGAAAATTGTATGCTTCAATCTGCATTCAGATTCCATAGTTCTTTCACTGGATGTGAATAGCATTTTCTATCATGAGACGGTTGGAATTATCTTAGATTATTGTACTCCTCAGTGAGCTAAGTCTATCAAGGTAAGTCATTGCAGTGTTACTATAACTATACAAACTTCTCTATGTTCTGCTCGCTTAACTCAGCATATGTTCTTGTAAATCTTTCCTGGTTTTTCTGACATCCTCCTTATTATTGTTTCTTATAAAAGATAGTTTTCCATTACGTTCATATAGCACAAATTGTTCAACCATTAAGCAATTAATGAGCATTCTCTCAATTTCCAATTCTTGGACACTAAAAAAGAGCTGCTATAGATATTTTTGTACATGTGGGCTGTTTTTTTGTTTTGTTATGTTTTGTTGTTAATAATCTGTTTTGGAAACAGACCTAGCAGTGGACCTAAGAGTATATAGAGTTTTATAGCACTTTGAGTATAATTCCAAATATTTCTCCAAAATGGTTGGATCAGTTCACAGTTTATAACAACACATCAGTGTAACAATTTTCCAATATCTTCTCCAACATTATCATTTTCCTGCTTTGTCAATCTCATAGGTGTGATGTGGTACCTCAAAGTTGTTTAATTTGCATTTCTTTAATCAACAGTGATTTAGAGCATTTTTTATATGCCTATAGAATTTCTTCCTTTGAAAACTTCCTGTTTCTGCCCTCTGACCATTTATCAATTGAGGAATGATTTATATTCTTACAATTTTACTCCTTATATATTTTACAAATGAGGTCTTTATCAAAGATCCTGGCTGTAAAAACTGTTTCCCAACTTTCTGCTTGCCTTCTAATGTTGGTTGCTTTGGCTTTGTGCAAAAGCTTTTGTTTTTTGAAAGTAATCAGAATTATCCATTTTGATTTCATAATGCTTTCTCTCTCTTGTTGGGTCTTTAATTCTTCCCTTCTCCATAGATCTGACAGGTAAACTCTTCCTTGCTTTCCTTATTTGCTTATAGTATCACCCTTTTTGTCTAAATCACATACTCATTTTGACCTTATCTTTGTATATGGTGTAAGATGTTGAACAATGGACAGTATCTGTCACATTATTTTCCAGTTTTCCCAGCAGTTTATGTTAAAGTGTTCTTATTGAAGCTGGAGACTTGTTTTATCAAATACCAGATTAATATAGTCATTAACTACTGTGTCTTGTGTACATGACCTATTCCACAGATCCACTGCACTGTTTCTTAGCCCATAACAAATAGTTTTGGCGATTTCTGCTTTATGATAGAATTTAAGGTCTGCTATGGTGGTTAGGTAACTATTCTTTGCATTTCTTTTCATTAATTCCCTTAATACTCTTGATCTTTTGGTCTTCCAGATAAACTTTTTTATTATTGCTTCTACCTCTATGATTATATACACACACACACACATATGTATATACATGTGTGTATATTTGTATGTGTGTGTGTGTATATATACATATATACAAATATGCATATACATATATATTATAGTTTGAATGGCATGGCACTGAATAAGTAAATTAATTTAGATAAAATTGTCACTTTTATTTTGTTGGCTTGGTTTATCCATGAGCAACTGATGGTTTTCCAGTTATTTAGATCTGGGTTTATTTGTGCTAAAAGTGTTTTGTAATTGTGTTCATATAGGTCCTTGGTTTCTCTTGGCAGGTAAGTTCCCAAACTACCAAATATTCTATATTTGTCTACAAGTATTTTAAATTGTGTTGCTCTTTCTATCTCTTATTACTGGTCTTTATAAATAATATATAGACATATTCATGATTTATATGCATTTATTTTATATTCTGCATCTTTGGCAGGTACTTTTTTACTTCATGCTCTAGGTTTCTCCAAGTGAAGCATCATAACATCTGCAAAGAGTAATAGCTTTGTTTCTTCATTGCTATTCTAATTCCTTGCATTTATTTTTCTTCTCTTATTGCCAAAGCTTACATTTCTAGTACAATACTGAATAACAATAGTGATAATGGATATCCTTATTTCACCCCTGATTTAATTGGGAATTCTGTAGTTCATCCCTATTGCGAATGGTACTTGCTGATTGTTTTAAATAGATGCTACTCCTGATTTTAAGGAAAACTCCATTTATTCCTATGTTCTCTAGTGTTTTTAACTGGAGGAGGGGCTGTATATTGTCAAAAGCTTTGCTATATCTGTTGAGATCATCTTACCATTTCTTTTTTTTTTATCAATATAGTCAATTTTGCTGATAGTTTCCCTACTATTGAAACAGCCCTGCATTCCTTGTAGAGATCACACCTTGCCATCATGCCTTATCATCATGATAGGTTGCTGTAATCTCTTTGTTAAATTTTTATTGTTTTATTTTATTTTATTTATTTATTTTCAGTGTTTCACAATCACTACTGTACAATCTAGATTTTTTTCTTTTCCTCTCTCCCCTTCCCTCTCCTCCACCTCCCTCCTTCCTCCCTGAGAGAGCATACAATATTATGTAGGTTCTACACATACATTCCTATTAAATATATTTTCATCATACTCATGTTGTATAGAAGAATTAAAATGAATGGGAGAACTCATATGACAAACCAAAACATAATACAAAAGAAAATGATTTGTTTCAATCTGCGATTGAATTCCATAGTTCTTTCTATGGACATAGAAAGCATTTTGCCTTAAAAAACCACTGGGAATTTCTTAAGTCTTTGCATTTCAATGAAGTTCTACATGTACCAGAAAATGTCTTCGCACACTGTGGTTGTTGCTATGTACAAAGTTCCCCTGGTTTTGCTCCTTTCACTCAGCATCAGATCATATAAGTCTTTCCAGGCCTCTCTGAAGTCTTCCTGTTCATCATTTCTTATAGCATAATAGTATTCTATTACATTCATATACCATAATTTATTCAGCCATTACCTATTTGATGTGCATTCCCTTGATTTCCAGTTTTGTGCCACAATGGTTGGATCAGTTCACAGCTCCATCAGCAATGAATCAGTGTTCCAACTCTCCCACAACTTCTCCAACATTGATCATCTTCCTGTTCTGTCATGCTAGCCAATCTGATAAGTGTGCTGTAGTATCTCAGAGTTGTTTTGATTTGCATCTCTCTAATCAATAGTGATTTAGAGCATTTTTCTCACATGACTATAGATAGCTTCAACTTCTTCCTCTGAAAACTGCCTGTTCATATCCTTTGACCATTTATCAACTGAGGAATGACTTGTATTCTTGTATATTTGACTCAGTTCTCTATATATTTTAGAAATGAGACCTTTATCACAGACACTAGTTGAAAAATTCCCACTTTTCTGCTTCCCTCCTAATTTTAGTTTGAATTCTTTTTTTGTAATCATATCTCTTGTTTCTGTATACATTTGAAGTCAAAGTTACATTTAAATTAAATGTTAGGGAAAATAAAGATTATTTTTCCCCTTTCCAAGTTCATGGCTCTGAGTTCAAATTTCAGTTATAGTTGTTGTTGTTTAAGTTATCTTAATGGTCCTGAATAAATCAATTTAGCTATCTGCACCCATTTTCTAATCTGTAAAACCAGGGCAGTAGGACTAGTTGATCTCTAAAAGTGCCTTCTAACTGTATAATCTTTGATCTAGTGTAGTTACATGATTCAATTGAACTCCCTCACAATAACCTTAACTTTTATTTCTCAATGAAAAGTAATGACATTTATTTCTTAAAGGCTACAGCAGTGGAACACAATCTTTGCAATGTGCTACCATGCTTTGAGAATATTCTTTCAACTGATTCTTACTGCTATATATCATCTACTCTAGCTAAATTTAAAGAAGTTTGGCTCTTAGTTAACTTTTTTTTGCCCATAGCAATCCATGAAATAAAGTTTTTAGAACTCTCAAAAAAATTTAATTATCAATACTCTTAGAAATGGTGTACATTATCCAATGCAAAATAATTTGATAAAAAATCCACAGATTCATTGAGCCAGATTGTTGACATACCTACTAGGAATGAATACAAAAAAATGCAGAAAAGTTGTCATTAAGTGAATAGAGGGCACATGAGTTTTGTTGGGACAGGTGAACAAAAAAGAATTGATGAATTTGGTTTAACTGCAATCAACTGATCAAAAAGCATTTATTAAATGCATAGTGTGAGGCAAACAGTATGTGGACCATTAAGGATACCAATAATGAGACACTTTGTTCCCTGAAGACAATTGAATTTTTGTAGGGAGATGCTATGGAACATGCTGAAATGAGTAAATATGGGGCAACTATAAAGTATAGCAGTGAATCAAGGATGCATATAAAGGCATGGTGGAACAAGAGAGATTTTGAATGAGCCAGTAAAAGAAAGTTAGAGACCCTAGAGATAGCGTGAAGGATAACATCCCATACATGAAGGTGAGAAATGAAATGTCATATATATGGAAGACCAAGTAATATATTTGACAGACCAATAGAGTCAATGTGAGGAAACAATGTAATCAGCCTGGAAAAGTATATTTTCAGGGATGGGGAATCTGTGGCCTTCAGGTTACAAGTGGTCCTCTAGGTCCTCAAGTGATGCCCTTTGACTGAATCTAAACTAAATACAAAAAATCCCCTTAATAAAAGGATTTGCTGGATAAAATTTGGACCCCCTCAAATGGCCACACCCAAGGACCTAGAAGGCCACTTGTGACCTTGAGGCCGCAGGTTCCACATCCCTGCTTTGGACAGATGGTGAAGCACTTTCATTTTGAAATAGAAGTTTGTATTTATCCAAAGAACAATAGGGAACCCTTGTACTTCTTGGAGAACATGAGACTCTCCCTTTAGGAATAAGAATTTAACCCAGAGTTAACAACAACAATAACCAAAATTATCAATACTTGTGTCTAAGGGTGCTTAATATCAGCAGAAAGAAAAACAAGAAGACAGCAGGATATTCATAATCAGAGAACAGAGAAGCAGAAAGCTCAATCAAAAATAGATTGAGATTCTCAAATAGAGTCCATGAATATATTAATTCTTAGTTCCTTCATTTGGAAGGTAGACACCGATAAGGACAATGAAAAATAATGTTTTCATCTCAGAAATTTTGTTTGTTTGTTGGTTGGTTTGTTTGATTGGGTTTTGTATTTTTTTCCAGCAGTTCTTAAAAAATATACAGAATTCCTCCTAGATATTTTTTGTGCTCAGTGTTAAAGAAGACTAGCTAAGGAAGACTAGACTATTCTATTCAACTATTTCTGGTGCTTGCTTATCTCATAAGATACACTGAATTACTCTGTTTTGTTTTTTAATTTTAAGAAGTAAATAATTTTCAGGAGTAGTCAGACAGGTCACTGTTAAAATGCAATCTAATATCTGTGTATATGTATGTACATATATATGTATACATATATATGCACATTTGCATGCATATATAGAATTCCATGCAAAAGCCTACAGGTTTCTGTTTCCTATTTTCATTCAGACTTCCTTTGATATTGAAACAGATCATTTTCATAAAGAATTTATAGAGATGATATAATTGTATTATGGCTTAATATCCATTAGTTTTACCTTGATCACCTTTTTTTGGAGGAAAATATTGGATTTGATTTTGTTAAACATACATTTTGTTTGAATTTTCCTTTCTTTAAGCTATCTGGTAAAGTGATGTTTTAATGTTTTCAAAATTGTTTTGCCTGTGGCACAGATGTCCTTGCTATATAGTTGATCTAGCCAAAATTTGTCCTTTTACAGAGTAAGAAAGTGTCACCCAAAAGAGCTAAATGATTTCCTCAAATTTCCACACTGCATAAGCTTGGATTGAAAATCAGATCTCCTTGGTTGGTTCCATAACATCATCTGGTCTATTTATGGTTCATTGGTAAACCAGGATGCCATTTTCAGTTAATCTGAGGGGACTTGATCAATCAATCACAGTGTGTAACACATAAGATTCATTTTAAATAATAAAATGAAATTAAGAATGTTGCAATTGGCCAAACCAGTTTTTCTCCCTTTTCCAGTGATTTCTTCATCCTCAAATTTATTTTATCCTTACTCAATATATATTTTGTATTTGTAATTATGTCTGTATTTGGTGTATGTTTCAGTACAATTAAACTCCTTGAGAAGAGGAAGCATTTCCTTCTCTTTATTTTAATCGTTACAAGAGTATAATGGCTTGCATTTAGTAAATGTTTTTTAAATGGAAAGCCAAGCTCCTCCTTGTCAAATAAATCTAGCTTTTAAACACCATTATCCTCTCAGTGATGTTATGCATTTGTTAATCATGAAACAATGATCTCAGAAAAATCAAAATAGTAAGTAATGAAAAAGTCAATTATAAGAATGCCCAATGACAGTCATTAGGTGACATCATATTATCAATGATGACTTACTTATAAGGCCTACTCCAAAAGACTCCATCTAAGAGATACTTTATGGGACATTGTTGCGCCCCCCCCCAAAAAAATAATTTAATAACGAATATACAGTCTGCTACACTGGTACCCATGAAATACTAAAAGACTCAAAGCAGAGCCCTCTTCACCCCATTTATTCTCCTGCTGGGCAGATAGTCTTAGGAGAATTTATAGAAAAAATGTATAGAGAATTTATAGAAAAAATTTAAAGAATAAAAAAATGGAATTGATTGTCAAGTAACAAGAAATGATATAATGTCTGTTACGTGCCAGGCCCAAAAAGACCCAAAAGAAAACAATAAAAATGTCCCTGCCTTCAAGAAGCTTATAATTTAACTTAGGAGGAAACATGTCCATGCACTGGACATATTAATGCTCCTCTCCATGAACTTTCAGTTCCCTTTAATATATTGTTTTCTCTTAAATATTTTATTTTCCCTTATTAGATCATAAACTACTTGAGGCAAGCTCTACCTTTATTTTTGTTTGCATTTGTATCACTGATACACGGAAGGGACCTGGAGTCCTAAAAGGAAAAGAAGTTTCCATACAACCCAGTCTCAGGCATTTTGCCTGAAGCATCTGGTCCATTCTGGCCCATTTAGAGCCTTTTAACCGCCCTTTCACTGTGGCTCTCCAATAATTGAACTCCTTTTATTGTCTATACCTGGACCGCCCCAGACTGTTTATCACTCCTTAATCCTATCTAGATCCTTTCTCTGTTGCCCCTGGGCCACCCCAGGCAATTTACTTAATCTTAATCTCTTCCAGATCGTCTCATTGTCTTTTCTTTTGTATAAATACTAATCTTACCCCCATTAAATTGCATAGATTCACTTAGAATGCTAAACTAGCCACTTCTATTGGCATCACAAATAAATGACATCTCAAATAAACCTTAATACTTTGACAAAATGGTTTGAACCATCGAATTATTTTGAGGAAGACTCCCCTGTACACTTACTATTTGGGGTTCTGAGCATCCCAAACTACAACACCATCAAGGCTTAAACAATACCTAGCACATAGTGAAAAATACTTGAAAAATGCTACCTATTTCCCTTTTCTCTCTCCCTTTCTCCCCTCTTTTCCACTCTTCCTTTTTTCATTCTGTTTTAAGACTGTATTACTAGGATGATTGTAGTGACACAACTGTGGTGGAGAAATTCATCAGAGCAGGTTTCAGGGAAAAAATGATAATTATTTCTGTTTTAGGCATATTGGTTTTGATTTGCTTCTGTGACTTCCAGTTTGAGAAATCCAAGAGCCTCTTAAATGTGACTGAAGTTCAAGGGAGACTACCTAGGAAAGAAAAAAATTAGTGATAGTTAAAGAGCTTACCAAGTGAGGAAGAATAGAGCAATAAAAGAAAAGTTCTCAGGACAAAGACATGGGGGACATCCATGGTCAGTGGATGTGCCATGAATAAGGAACTAGTAAAGCAGAGCCAGATGAAGTATTTGGATAGATGGGAGGTCAACATGGAGATAGCAGTGTCACAAAATAAACTGAGAGAACACAGTATTCAAGATCAATAGTGTCAATGTTCCAGAGAATTCAAGAAAATGAGTACCATAAAAAAAAGGCCATTACATTTAGTTATTATGAGAACATTGATTCTGTCTCTTGTTGTTCAGTCATATCTGACTCTGTCACCCCATTTGGGATTTTCTTGGCAAAGATATTAGAGTGGTTTGCCTTTTCCTTCTCCAGCTCATTTTATAGATAAAGACATTCAGCCGAACAGGATTGGGTGACTTGTCCAGGGTCAAATGTCTGAGGCCATATTTGAACCCAGGAAATTTTCCTGACTTCTGGTCTAGCACTCTCTACTCTGGACCACCTCACTGTGTACTTGCAATGTAGCTTTTCAAAGAATAAGGTTAAAAGCCAGATTGCTGATTTCAAAGAGAGTGGGAGGAAAAGGAGGTGCCATGTTTAGATGGCTTTCTTAAGTACTTTAAGGTAGATCAAATGAAAGGTTTATAAGGGGGGAAATGGCCTGGTTTTAGAGAGCATGGAAGGAGCCACTGCAAAAAAAAATGAGATCAACCTACTGGAGAAAACCAGAAAGAAATGGAACCAAATAAACAGTACTTATTAAGCACTTTTCCTTTCTGTGTTAGGCACGATGTTCAGCTTTGGAGGAACATAATAAAAACAAACAAAATCAACGCAACAAACACCAAAAACAGAAATGGGCAAACCTCATATTCCCCATCCATAAGGAGTTCACATTCCAATAAATGATTTAATCAGAGTATTCATATAAGGATATATTATAAACAAATTGCTCCCTTCAACTTACATTTTTCTAAATGTATATGTCCTTGTTTCTATCAGATTCACATTTTGGGGACCTCACTCACTAGTCATATCTCACCCAGTAAAGAAAAAAAATCCCTCACAGATTGATCATCTTCCTGATTTCATACCTTTAATCATCTAATGTGTTTGCCTGCTGCCCAAATAAGTAAAGTGAGAAGCAAGAGGACATTGTGTTCCTGAAAGTATTTCCTTCAAAATCTTAATTCAGGTATGTTGTCTAAAGTATGAAAAGTAACCTTTAAAAAAAAAATCATATCCATTACCATCCACCACGCATTGGATAGCCTGCCTTCAATAATGCTACCAGAAATTATAGCACCAATTTGTCTATTGCTTCTATTCAACTATATGGATGCCATATCTTGGGATTGGAGGAGGAAAGCCTGCCTGTTAATTAAAATGTCAACTTTTGTTTTTGAGGAAATGTTGACCTTTTGTTTTTTTGCTCCTTTTTTTTTTTCCTTCTCTTCAATTTTAACACTGCATGTAAATATGTATCCATGATATTCGAAGGACTCTTCATCTGGACCTTTCATGGGGACTCTGGTTACAGAAGCAATTATTTCAAGTCAATTGTGTTTCCTAGCTGATTCATTTGCTGGTTCCCTTTCTGCCTCCTGCTGCCTAACTGAACATCCCATGGAATCTGTTCAAAACTCTGTTCTCTCTGTGTAGCATCTCCACTATTTGTATCAATTTCAATCAATTTCAAATATCCCTTGCAAGCAGAGATGTAATGAGGGTGGAGTTGACTAGGGTTGGTCCCAGAGCAATGACTGTAAAGGGTTCTGACAAAACTTAGTCATTCAGCAACAGCAAACCAGAGCTTACAACCAAATCCACAAGAATAGTTAATTAAAATAGAGGTTACTAAATATTTGGCTGTGGTGAGCTCCACTGATTCACCCTGCTTTCCATCCCTTCTTTTGTACCCATGTGGCAAGTCTCCAAAAATGGTGAACCAGAGTCTCTGTTCTTTTGGATGTTGACTTGGGTTTACTGTTTGGGTACTCTCATACTTCTTACTTCAGGCATGGCTTGCGGCATTTGCCCTGGATAGTGTAATTCTGACTATAACTCTGCTAATATGTTGATGTCTCATGTATACTGTAGTCATTCCGTATCACATTAGTATCTTTCCTAAAAGTCCTAACTTTTAAGAGATATAGCTTTTTGAATGAATTACTATTACATGAAACTTAAATTATACAATATTGCGCTCATTATTTCTCCTCCAAACCAGTTCCCCTTCTTGACTCCCCTGTTTTTGTCAGTGGAATCAATATTTTCTTAGTCACCAGGACTTGAAATGATGGTGTACTCATAGCATAGTTGAAAAAGTGCTGGACTTTGTGACCCAAGATCAAATCTTGATTCTTGCTCTTAGTAACTATGTGACAAGAAGCAAGCTATTCAAACTCTGAGCCTCACTTTCATTAACTGTAAAAATTGGAATGTCAATACATACCAGACAAGCTTGGTTTGAGAATTCAATGAATTTATGTATATAAAGCATTGAGAAAACATTAAAATATTATATAAAGTTCTGCCTTTATTATGTTAGACTCCTTTATTTTCAGTATTCCCTATACCTTCTGTCATCTGATTCTTCTTTATTGCTTTTGAAATATCCAAATCATTTTTTTCTATTACCAGTACCATCACCCCAGTTGAAATTCTTATCATCTTGGGTATAGGGAATTCAAAGGAATGATCTTTTATTGTAGAGCCACCAGTACCCATTCCTGCTTGTATTCTTCTGTCAGAGAACAATAATCTTTCAAAAAAAAATTTTTGTTAAATAATTACTACTTCTACCAATACATATTACACAACATCTCTGCCTTAGATATTTGGCTTTGTAAATAATTATGTCTGAAACATCATAGACCTCTGATTGAGAGAACCAAGAGATGTACCAAGGATTTTGCAGCTGGGTCGGACCTATAAAAACTTTTCTCTCTTGTCTTTTTATCTGTCTCTGTATTCTTTGTTGCTATCTATTTGTCTATTTATCTGTTTTCCATCTTTAAAGGAGCATAAAGAGTTTGCTGAAATGTTAGAAAATCAAACACAATGCCCAATAGAGTCATGGGAAATTTTAGCTCAAAGGAAAGAAATTTCAGCAAATGACAAGGAACTGAAAATACTTGGCTACAATGGGGGATATATAGAGTACTATTATTGTGCAGCTGCCCCATAGTGGGTGCACTTTGGGTCACCACTCCCTCATGACTTTACTGTGAAAATCAGAGTACATTGTATTTAATCACGTTTATCTCTCAAGTCACAAAAGACAATTTTAAATATGAAAAGAATTCCTTTTTAAGCAATACTATCCATATTATGATTGTTTAAGAGATTTTCTATTTATTGGTAGATTAACCAGATGGCATATGTGTATGTTTTCATTTGATGTGGCAATTCTCATGCTCATTGTACCATAAAAATTGTATAGAATGGTGATTTTTCCAGGCAATTTCTAGAAACATTCAGAAATCTGTCAAGAATTTTTTGAGTTACAGCATGAATTCTCTAAATCACTGGGCTTTATTTGCATATTCCACTTTCCTACTAAGTTTGATGTTTTTATGTAATGATAAAAATGTAGAAGGCAATAAAGGCATTCATAATTTACATTATATACATAAGTGTATGCAAATATAACTCACCACTTACATGGATCTATGATTTTGGTGACATGATTACACCATGCTACAATTCAGATTAGTAGTATAATTGATAGGACACTGGGTTCTGAGTTAAAGAAGAATTGAATTAAATTCTTATCTCAGATATCTACTAGCTGTGTGAATCTGGAAAATAACTTTCACTTTCTAAGCCTCAGTGTGCATAAGTGTAAAATGAGGTCTTTGGACTACGTGGCCTCTAAAGCCTCTCCTAGCTCTAAATCTATGATCCTCTTAATATGAAATACCCATACCTGCCAGAGCAGTGTAACTCTTACACAAGTCCCCCCATGAATCTGTCCCAGGAGGTCTACTTAACATGGAGAGAATGTTCTTTCTTTTTTATCTATTAGCACTATAATCACTCAGTAGATCACTTAATCAAATAGTTTACCTTATAAGAGATTGAATAATTTAGAGTTTATCTTTCCATATAGGAAATGGACAGGTCACTTGACAATCTGGGTAAAAATCAGGGGACATCTAAACTGGATTCCCATTATTATCTACTTAAGTATTGTTAATGATCATTAATTGATTCATTCGAACTTCCCCGAATTGATCAAAGACAACTTAGTGGCTGATACTTCTGTGGCTCTTAGCTACCTCTTTATGAAAGACCCACATGAAAATGGTAGCAATTCCAGCATTAGTCTCTTTTTCATTAATCTTGAGGGAGCTAAATGAACATCTGAGACAATATAGATCAAATAGATTCCAAAGTGAGTCAATGTTTGCATCAATGTGTGTGCTTCTCTCTCAGGAGGTAGGGTGTGATAGTTGTTCAGTGGATCAAGAGGATGCTTACTGAAATTCAAGTTCTTGACTCAAACAATGGGGAGGCAATGGCTCAACTTCCTTACCAGCCTAAGGGATAGCATCTTTGAAAAGGGGAACTGTGTTACTGAGTAGCTGTAGTTTCTGAAACTGCAGTGTCCTAGAAGAGAGTTAAAAGTGCTTAGACTGAAGATCTAACAAAGGGACATTAAGTCAGAGAACAAGCAAAAAACTGAATCCAAGTACAAAAAAGCAACAAAACATACCTTGCCTTCTACTACTGTAATGACTTATTCAGAGGGTGAAATTTTCACAAGAAGCCAGTTGCATCAGAAACTTCTAGAACAATAGAATTCAAGATGGAAGGGACTTTAGAGAGTAATGAATTTGACTTATTCTTTTACAGATCTTGGGTCTGAAGGTAAAAATAGTCACAGAATGCAAGCTCTTGGGAGCAAAGATTTATTTTTTTATAATTTATTTCTTAGAACTTTCATCACCTAAGACTTATACTTTGCATACAGTAAGTGTTTAATACATGTTTGCTGAGCTCACTGATTTGTCCTAAGTCTCTAAAATAATAAACTACAGAGTCAGGATTTTGATTAAGTCTGAAAACTCCCAGTGAGGAGATGCAGTAATGTGGCAGAGTGAAAATAGAATTTGAATTTTACACCAGAGCTCCCAGGTTTGAAATCTAGTTCAGCTGTTTACTGTCTAAATCACAGTGATTTATCTTGAGTAAGACACTTGATTTGCTGGTGTCTCATTTTCCAAATCTGCAAAAATATAGTGTTGCAGTCGATAACTTCTAAAGTCCCTACTAATTCTAAATATATTAAATGACTATATTTTTATTTTTTGTCAGTACAGTTTTTAGGGAAACATATGTATTACACCAAGCCCCAACGAATTGTGTCTTTTCTTTCAATGTGTTAAATGGAAACCAAAGGTAAGAACATACAATATAGTATCAACAATCCATTAGCACAGACATATTCAACTCTTTGTGTTACAATTACACGATAAAAAATAATTTCAGAAAATCTATTTTCCTGTGTTCACTTTCTATTATCTAGTCTCCTCAGGAAAAGAGTAAGAGATAAATGTGCAGAAGAATAATAGTAACAATAAAAGATACCTACAAAGAAGATAATGATGTCAAAGATGAATGAGATATATAAGGTTGATGACCTTGTGATAATGGAGAATACGGAAAGTGAATCAAATCATTTTAGTGCCAAAGAAAATGAAGAGTATAGAGCCATCCCCACCCCTGTCCTCATGGAGTTTATATTCCAGGAGAGGAGATAAGAAACAAGTACAGAAACCTATGGTTTAATTTTTTTTCATACAATATTCCATTAGTATATCGGCATTCATTTGTAAATCTCCTACTATGTTCCAGGTGTGAGCTAAGCACTGGAGCTTAAACCAAAAAAGTAAATAAATAAAGTGAAAATGTCCTTGTCTACAATGAGCACACAGTCTATCAGGGTGGACACACACACACAAACACACACAAACCTATACATATATATATATATATATATATATATGTATATATATAACTATAATGTGTGTATATATATATATACATATATGCATGTCTATATACGTATAATACACACACATATATATGCACATAAATAAGCAAACTCAATGCACTTTTTTTATTGGAAGGAGTAGT
Organism: Potorous gilbertii; assembly: GCA_028658325.1. Lineage (NCBI taxonomy): Eukaryota > Metazoa > Chordata > Mammalia > Diprotodontia > Potoroidae > Potorous > Potorous gilbertii. The sequence goes on along the minus strand of CM053771.1, from coordinate 529,547,409 downwards.
GAAGGTGGAACTAGGCACCTGGAGGCAAAAAGAAAGGCCACTTCCTCACTGTGTGATATAAGCCAAGTCACTTAACTTTTGTCTGTCTCATTTTAGATATCAATAGCATCTACTGCTAGGGTGTTATGAGGTTAAAATGAGAGATCTGTAAAATACTGTGCAAACATTAAAACACAATATTCTATTGATAATGCATTTTTGCTTATTGCTACTACAATTTTACTTCATAATGGAAAAATCTTTCCCATCTATTAATAGGCCCATGTGACCTGCTAAAATCACATGGAAGCCTGAGTCACATGAATCAAGTTACATGGAACAGGAAGGGTGGAACAAGAAGAGGCAAGGCTAGAGCTGAAATAACAAGAAGTTGGTAGGACTAATCAGAGCTTGAAAGGACAGAGGAAGCAAACAGTTAGAATGGTGAGTGTTTGTTTGTAGGAAGGCTGGATCCTGTGTATAGATTTCTTGGTTACCATGATGGATTTCTTTGTTACTATGATAGATATGGTTTTCTGGTGTTTGAATAAATGTTTTGGTTCTGTCTTTCAACTTGAGATTCTGTTGCCCCAGCATATTCATGGCTGCCATAGATGCCGTGAATATTGCGTTGGTGCTACAAATATAAGAACTCTCAATTATTAACTAAGATAAAAATAAATCTCAACTTAAATTTCACTTTGCTTATGATGACTGCCAGATGTCTATATCTGAGAATCAGAGAGCTGCTATATTACAGACAATAAATCTACCTGCCTACACCATTCATTCATTCATTCATTCATAATACAAATATTCACCAATTACCAACTATGTGCCAGACATAATGTTGGCAACTGGACATGATTTTTTTTTCCTTAAATTACATCAACCTAAATTGGCAGTATGTATTATGTTCTTTCAAGAGTTTTTGATAGAAGTAACCACTGCAATAACTTAATTTAGTGATCTCTCTGTATCTATTGAGTTGTATAATTGGGAGTTACATTATCATGGAGTTGATCCTCTAAAATCCATGGAAGAAGGGTTGTCTCTAGTTAATTCATTTCTTGTAGGACTACTTTGAGCTTCCTTTGAGACCTAGATGAGGAAAAAGTGACTATCCTGTTTCCATCCTAGCCTTGGCAGCTATAACTACAGGGATGCTTCTGTGCATGTGTATTTGTTCATTTATCATCTTAGGTGATCAGAGATGGAAATGTCTAAGTAAGTTCCAGAGTTCTAAATGAGTTCCCAAAATTCGTTTACTACAGCGGTAGTTCCACGCTTGGTCCATCAGGTGTGAAAAAACTGGATCATATCACTAGCAGTGTCCACCTGAGAGAAAAGCTATATTGACAGAAGTGGTAACTCCTAAAATGAGTAGAAAATGTATTCAATAGAAAGAGAAATATAGTCTCACAAATACAATAACAATTACAGGGAAGCCATTTGGAGCAAGGTAAAGGGAAAGTGAAGCATCTACTCTGTGCCAGACCTGAGAATTTTACAATATTAATTTATTTTATTCTTTCAACAACCCTTGGAGATAGGTTCTATCATGATCATCATTTCACAGTAAGGGAAATTGAGGCAGAGAAGCTAAGTGACAACAGCTAATGAATGTCTGAGACTAAATTTTACCTCAGGCCTTTCAGCTTATAGGCCCAATATTCTATCCACTATACCACCTATTTACTTTGAGAGAACAGAAGTTCTGGCTACTGACTAAATAAGTAGATAAATCCTGGAATTCTCGCTGAGTAGCTGACCTACAGAAGATTGCTACACCCAATGGATACTGAACATAGAGGTAGAAAAGACTTTCCTAAATGTGTATCACTAACATTACACTTTAAATTTGAGTTTTGTGTATTCCTGGGAAAGTGTGTCAACTTTTCTGATGTAGTTAAAATCATCAACCCTGTGACTTATAACACTATCCAAAGCTTTTCATTAATTGCAAGCCAATATTCCCTATCATGTTTTATTGCTTAATTGAGTAGACTGCATTTTAATAGTGCTTTTAAAAAATAGACTGAATTTTAGAAGAACATTTCATTTTTCAATGTCTAGGTACCAGATATATTTTGAGATTTAGAAGAGATGGCTTTTATGAAGTATGTGACTGACATATGATAACTTTTTGCTTACTTGGGCAAGTAACCAACTTCTATATCTAATTCAGTTCAACAAATATTAAATACTTAATACATGATGGCCATTATCATCTTTCTTCTCAAGCAACTTACCTTCTGCTGGGGATTGGGGAAAGAGCCAACATGTAGAATATATACTACATGTGGGGAGAAACTGTCTCCTCTTTTTTTTTTCCTTTACATTCCCAAGGTTTTGCATTATAGTATATGATTTATTCAGAGAAATCCAGGAAAACAGAAAGAGGCCTTGTCCTTCCACTAATAAAATGATATCCTCAAAGTCTTTACTTTCAAAATAATTTTTTGCAGTCCCACTCTCAAAAGATTTTATTTTGGGTTCATAACATCAAGACTGTTCATCTAAGCTAACTAAATTTATCTTCATTACACTGATATTTTCAGGCATCATGAAAGTAGAGATTATGTAACATAAGGACTTCCACACTGTAGCCACTGGTATCTATCCCTTTGTTAAAGACACACCTACATAATATTGAAAATAATGGGTACACTGAACTAAATTACTGATAAAATTGTAAGGGTATGGAAGGAAGGACTGTAATCTATTTAAATTTACTAGTTCAAATCTAATTCTATAGTTCCACCCAGATATGTTCTTAGTTGAAATAAAAGTCCTAATAGTTTGCCACAATGAATACCAATGAAATCACAAATCCACTGGAATTATGAAAAGATAATGACCAATTCAATGACTTTTGAAATCAATAGTCTTTCCTGTTGCAATCATAATTTAAAATGGGGAAATATTTCTCCTTCATTATTAGGTCCATGTGACCTGCCTGGGTCCCACAGAAGTCTGAGTTCCAAAGAGCCTATGGTGGGAGGAGTTTGCTGAATGTGTAGAACAGAAGGATGGATCAGGAAGAGGGTGAGGTAGAGCAGAGTTGAGAAGAAGTTAGTCTTGAGAGCAGTCAGAGCTAGGAAGGATGCAGATGAGCTGGCTGCTGGCTAATGCGAGTGAAAGAGATTATTTGTGATTTGTTTAAGGGTGCTGGTTGGTAGGAAGCCTATCTGGGGAAGGTTTAGGGATGGTGTTCTCTGCTTTGTTGTTGTATATAGATTTTTGTTGCTATGATGGATTTGGCTTTCTGGTGTCTGAATAAATGTTTTGATTCTGTCTTCCATGTGGAGAGTTCGTGGTACTTTACAATTCAGAATCATGCTGGGATATTCATGGCTCCCATGGGCACTGTGAATATTACATTGGCGTTACATCTTTTCTTCTGAAAGAAACAAGACATAAGATGATTGACTACACTGTTAATCAGTGTAGATTTAGATTTAGATTACTCTTCCTCATTTATTCACTTTTTAGGGTTTGGTGAGACAGATAAAAGACTGAAGGCCTGAGTATTTAATGTAACTGAATTTCTATATGCCACATATTATTTTCTAATATGAGATGAAATTTATATCAGCATAAGTAAATTTCCCATAAGATACCCAATGTATCTTATGTCTCCTCTATTCAGTGCATTACTCATCATTTGGAAGGGTCTTGAGTTTTTTGGTTTTTTTTTTTAGCTTTAATAAAGTTCAAAAGAACACTCTATTGAGAAGCAAGAGGCTTGCTGGGTCCCATGGTTAGACTGTTTCTCCACTTTCAGTCACAGAGCCATTAAAGGACCATGATTCACTTTCACTGCAGGGTAAGATCATTTCAAACTGGTCTGACCTAAAATTACAGTAAGAAGGTTAAGAATAGATTCATCTACATTCTCTATCAAAATAAATGGAGTAGCTAAATTTATGGTAATGATGAAATTTATAACATGAAAGGCAAATTTGCATATTTTCCAGTCAGATCAATATGTAGCTAAATAAAGAATGTAATGGATTTAAGAAAGTCTACATAGGAATAATTCCCAGGGTGGCATTTATAGTGATATAAAAACATAAGCATAAATTAGACAGACTGCTTCCATAAAGAGGTTAACTCAAATATATCAAAAAGTATTTATTTTCTTACCCAAAGACAAATTAGGTAGATGTTATGATAATCTAACTTTGCCATTTGCCTTAAAATTGCATGACATTCAATTAAACTGTCTAGGAAAAAAAATAGGTGTTTCCAGATCTTCCCCTCCTTTCCCCCTTCCCCTCTTTCTTCTTTCTCTATTTCCATCTCCTCTTCTCCTGTTCTTTTTTATTCTCTTTTTCCCTCTGTCTTTGTTTCTCTATTTTATTCTTTTTGATTCTTCTTCTCCCATCTCTACCTTCCAAATCATCTCAATATTATTCCTATGCTTTCTACTTTGTTGCAGTGATGAAGAGATACATCATCCTTTTTGCAAATACCAACCCCTATGCTAGGACCTTTGTCCCTATTGCCTTCACAAAATTGACTCAGAACCATCCTATTTCATTCTCTTAAATTCTCAATCTCATTTTATTCATTGACTCTTTATTTACTCCCTAAATTATGCCTATCCATCCATCCATCCATCCATCTATCTATCTATATCTATCTATCTATCTATCTATCTCTCTATCTACCTACCTATCTATCTATCTTCACTCTTTCACACTCAAATAAGAAAAAAAAAAGATGTTTCTACTTGTTATCTCCAAACTCTCATCTCCCATTCATGGTTCAATTCCTTGCCATCTGACTTCCAACTTCATCATTCAACTAAAATGGTTATCTCCAAAGTAACCAATCTTCTATCAACTACCAAATCTGATTATCTTTTCTTCAGTCACCTTTTCTGATTTCTGCAGCATTTGACATCATTAACTAGTTACTTCTCCTAGCTATTCTTTGCTCCAAGTTTTTTTTTTTCTCATGAAATTTCATTGTCCTATATTGATGTTCCTTCTCAGTCACTGCTATTGAATTAGCATCTTTGTTAGACACCGTGAATATGAGTGGCATTTCTCTGGATCATCATCTTCTCTTCCCTCCCTCCTTCACCACTCTATTATGATCTCTCTCTCTCACCCCCCCTCTCTCTCTCTCCCTCTCTTTCTCCCCTCCCACCATGAATTCTACTAATAGTATTCTTGTAGACAGCTCTCATTCCCTCACTGGACTCCAATCACAAAACACATACATTCGAATAAAAATCTCCAACCCGATATTATATAGATAGCTCAAATGCAATACATGCAAAACATCATTTATTACTTCTTTCTCCAAACCTATCCTTACACATATTTTTTTTCTTTTTCTGTTGAGGGTTTTATCATCTTTCTACTCACTTGGATTCCAAACTTTAGAATTATCTGGTTCACTTCTTTCCATATCAATTCTTCATATCCACTATAGTTCAAAGTCTGACATACTATTTCCACAATGTATCCTACACCTGTCCCCATACCTCTAACACAGACTTAGAGCTACTCACTTGGACTGGTTAAGTAACCTTATAACTGATATCCCTGCTTCCAGCCTCTTTCTTCCTTAATCTATCCTGTACACCACTGTGAAATGTAATATTCCTGAAGAATGGTATTGACTAACTCATTTCCCAACTTGAAAATTGCCAAGACAACTCTGTTGCTACTAGGGTAAAATGTAAATTCATATGTGTGACTTTAAAAACCCTTCACATTCTGATTCTGGCATGCTTTTCCAGACATTCTAAATTAGTTTTTTTCACACATATTTACTTGTCAAGAAGAAGCATTTTCTTTGAACTTTACAAGCTATTAGAATGGACTAAAGAATGACCTTAAATGATTATTAACAATGACTTTTAAGGATTTATAGTGCCAAGATGTTGGAGGGAGGAAGGAACTCTCTGAAACCCTCCAAAATTCTTGTCCAGACAACTAGAAAACTCATCAGAATTGATGGAGGAGCAGAGAAGCACCTTACCAGCCAATAGAAAAGGTCTGTCTCACTGAATGGGAGTGGAACAAACTACAAAGGCAGCATCTCAGTCTCACATCAAGGGGCCTGGAGCAAAGTTCTAAGCCTGGGGCAATTCACTAGAAGGCCCCACCCTCCTTCAAGGTAGCAAGTGTCTAGGCAAGTGAGAAGTAAGTGCAGAACGTGAAGGGTCCACCCCAGCAACCCCACCACAAGCACATAACACTAGAAAGGCCTTGAGCCTATTACGGCCCATTTTTGAAGCCCTGCCCCAGCACTGACCAACAGCAAGATCCCTCCTCTTCATCATAAAAGCAAAGAGACCCTCTTTCCATAACAATCTAGCAATAGGGGCAGATCAGCAAAAAAAATGTCTCTTCCAGGAGAAGCCACCAGAAAGACTTTGTTACCATAGCAACCCAGCAGCAAGGAATCAAGCCTGGAGTAGTCCAGAAGCTAATTCAGAAGGTAGTGTGTACCCAGGGGTGGCTGATAGGGAGAATCCACCCATCAGTACAAGCCAGTAGGGAAGATTAATCTCCAGAGAAAGCAAGCTGCTAAACCCTCAAACTCATTGAAAGCCAATAGTAAGACCCAGAGCTCTTGGACAAAAACCTTGGGACAGTGTTAGACCAGAGCCCAAATTTCACATAAAAACACCAAGTTAGAAAAAGACAGAAAAAAAAGTTGGTTTTTTGTTTTGTTTTGTTTTTTTCAGAAAAAAGAGCTTTACTCAAGAAAGTTACTATGGTGATAAGGAGGATCAAGGCACAAACTTACAAGAGGACAATAGTGGCAAAGTGGTAATGTGAAAATTCAAAGCAAAATGTAATTTGGTCTCTGGCTCAAAAAGAATTCCTGGAGGAGCTTATAGAGCATTGAGATAAGTGAATTAAAGATTAGAAGAAAAAATTGGAAAAGAAATGAGTGTAATGCAAAAGAACCATGAAAAAAAAAGAGTCAATAGCAGGGGAAAGGATATACAAAAATATTTACCAAAGAAAATCACTCCCCAAAAATCAAAATTGGCCAAACAGAAAAAGAGAGAGAGAGAGAGAGAAGTACAAAAGCTCACTTAAAAAAAGTCTTTAAAAATTAAATTGAACAAGTGGAGACCAATGACTCCATGAGTCATCTGGATATAATAAAATGATTAAAAACAAAAAAAGTAAAACTAAACAAGAAAATGCAATATTTTGCATTGGAAAAATAATTGACCCAGAAAATATATCCAGGAGGGATAAAATGAGAATTATTGGACTACCTGAAAGCCATTATTGAAAAAAATAGCCTGACTGAAATCTTTCAAAAAATTATCAAGGAAAACTGTTCTGATATATTAGAACCAGAGGGCAAAATAGAAAATGAATGAATCCACTAATCACTTACTCAAAGTGATTTCAAAATGAAAACTTCCCGGAACCTCATGGCCAAATTCCAGAACTCACAGATCAAGAAGAAAGTATTAGAAACACCCAAAAAGAAACAATCCAAATATCATCAGTTATAGTTAGGATTGCATTTAAAATAAAACAAAACAAAACAAAACAAAAAAAAAAACTTGAACAAACAAAAAAAATAAAAGCTAAGGGTTTGCAATATGATATATTGAAAAGCAAAGGAGTTAGGATTATAACCAAGAATTACCTACCCAATAAAATTTAACATAATTTCTCTGGGGAAAAAATGGATATTGAGCAAAATAGAGGATTTTCAAGAATTTCTTACTAAAAGATTAGAGGTGAAAATTTTATCTCCAAATATGACTAAAGAGAAGTATGAAAATATAAAAAAATAGCCAAAGAAGCAAGAAAGAGAAAGCATAAGAGATTCAATAAGGTTATCACCACTATAAAAGCAATAAGGAGTATCTGTAGATGGGGTGTGGATATAAAGTGATTTTGATAGAATGATATCTCCTCCCCCCCAAAAAATTAGACATGAGAAAAAATGCACTGGAAAAAAGGAAGGAGTAGATTAAATGGGATAAATTATACTACATTAAAGAATCATGAAAGAGAAGAGGTATTATAATCGAAGAGAAGATGGGAGTGTGGTGGGCAAAGCTTACACCTAATTCTTATCAAAATTGACTCAACAAGGCATTAACATACACATGCACTTAGATATAGAGATCTATCCTATTCTCTAAGGATGGGGATAATAGAAGGGAGGGTGGGTGATTTAAAAGGAAGGTATGCTTTGGAAGACAATGATCAGACATCAAAGGTAAGAGGGTAGGGAGATAAACAAGTGAAAAATATCCTGGAAGGATGTAATGTTAATAAGAGATAAAGATCTTCCCTTCCCACTCCCATTAAGGGAAACTGGATTAGGGGAGATATTTTTTGTTGTTGTTAGAATGTTCACACCCTTGTTAATTTCTAATGAGGCACTGGTTCTCAAGGGTTATAATGGTCTGTGACTTTGAAAAGTGTATAAATACTTGGAAGTAACATTTTGTTTTGGGGCTTACTCATTGGAAGTGTTTGTTTGGTCAGATGAGACTCTGGGAAGTCTCTAAGGAAACCCTCAACATTGAAAACCCAGATGCTGATGCTTCTCTTTCTGCTAAGTATGTATGTATGTAATAGTCAGACAGTTGGATCTGTCTGTTGATTTGCGATGTATGTATTGCTTATGGTCAGAGAGCTGGAAGCCCTGCTTGTTCTTCTTTGTGCTTTCTTTGAAGTTCAGGGGGCTGACTGTTTTTCCCTGAACTAAGTAAGTGATATGTTTGCTTGACTAGGGTCATTATTGACTGCTCAAAAGTTTTTTTCTTTTAGAAAAACAGATCTAAGAACCAATAGAGCAGGCCCACCTGTGTATGTTGGGGGTCCTTATTGATACAAGGAAAATACAGTTATTATAACCATAAATGTGCAAGGGATTAACTCACCCATAAAATGGAAGCAGATAGAAGAATGGATTAAAAAAAACAATCTTACAATATGTTATTTAAAAGAAACACTTTTGAAGCAGATAGATATGCACAGGGCAAAGGCAAGAGGATGGAGCAGAATCTATTGTGCTTTAGGTAAAGTAAAGAAAGCAGGAGTAGCAATCATGAGTTTAGACAATGAGAAAAAGAAAAGTAGATCTAATTTAAAGAGGCAAAGGAGAAAATGATATCTTGCTGAAAGTTACTATGGATAATGAATTCATATCAATATTAAATATAAATGCACCAAATAAAGCAGTTATCTAAATTTTTGAAGAAGATGAGGAATGAGTTGGAGGATGAAATAAAAAAATAAAATTATATTAATGATCAGCCTCAACTTTCTCCTCTCAAAACTAGATAAATCTAACAAAAAAAAAAACAAACAAGGAAAAAGTCAAGCAGCAAAATAATATTCTGAAAAGTTGGATATGATATATTTCATGAGCGAATTAAATGAGGATAAAAAGGAACATATATTTTTCTCAGCAATACATGGCTTCTACACAAAAGCTAACCATGTATTAGGATACAAAACTCAAAACTAAATGCTGAAAGTCAGAAATAGTAAATTCATCCTTTTCAGATCATAATGGAATATAAATTTCATTCAATAATGGATAATGGGAAGTGAAATTGAAATTTAATTGTTCATTAAATGACCTAATCCTAAAAAAAGGTAGGTCAAATAACAAATTGCAGAAACAATTGATTTTCCCACTAAAGAAAATAACAGCAATGGGACAACATATCAAATTTATGACATATGGTCCAAGTGGTAGTTAGGTGAAAATTTATATCTCTAAATTGCTTACATCAATAAAATAGATAAGAAAGCAGATCAATGATTGGGGCATGTGATCAAAAAAGACTAAAAGAATAAATTAAAACTCTCCAACTAAACACCATTCTGGAAGTCCTAAAAATCAAAGAAGAAACTAAAAAAATTAAAAGTAAGGAAACCATTGAACTAATGAATAAAATTAGAAGATAGTTTTAAGAAAAAAATACAATAAGGTAGATAAAGCATTGGTTAATTTGATTTTCAAGAAGGAAATAAGAAAAACAAATCACTACTGTCTAAAATGAAAATGAAAAGTGAATTTGCCATCAGTGAAGAGGATACTGACACAATTGTTAAGAGCTATTTTGCTCAACTGTATGCCAATAAATCTGATAATCTAAATGAAATGAATGAATATGTACAAAAATATTAATTACCCACATTAACAAGAGAAGAAATAAAATACTTAAATAACCCAATTTTAGAAAGGGAAATTGAACAAGTCATCAATGAATTTCCTAACAAATAGGTCCTCAGAGCCAAATGGATTCACAAGTAAATTCAGCCAAACAATTAAAGCACAATTAACTCCAATACTATGGAAATAATTTCCAAATTCCTTTTATGGCACAAATATGGGTCTGATACCCACACTAAGAAGAGCCAGAAATGGAGAAAGATAATTATGGACCAATATCCCTAATGGGTATTGATGAAAAAAATAAAACACCAGCAAAGATATTACAGAAAAATATTATAAGGATCATACACTATGAACAGGTATGATTTATATCAAGATTTTATTGATATTAGGAAAATATCAGCATAATTTATCATATCAATAACAAAAGCAATAGAAATCATATGATTATCTCAATAAAACCAAAAAAGCTTATGAAAAAATAAAATAAATTCCATTCCTGCTGAACACACTAAAGAAAGTAAGAATAAATGATACTTATCCCAAAATGATAAGTATTATTTGTCTAAAGCCAGCAGCAACCATAATCTGTAATGGGGACAAAATAGAAACCTTTCCAAAAACAAGGATGCACATTATCACCTATTATTTAATAAAAATATTAGCCATAGCAATAAGAGAAGAAAACAAAAGAATTAGAATAGCCAATGAGTAAACAAAACTATCACTCTTTGCAGATGATATGATATTTTACTTAGAAAATCCTAAAACATCAACTAATAAAACTACATGAAATTAACTTTTTCAAAGTTGCAGGACACAAAATAAATCCATATAAATCATCAACTTGTCTATATATTAACAACAAAGTCCAGCAGCAAGTGCTAGAAAGAAAAATTACATTCAAAATAACTAGACAATATAAAATACTTAGAAGTCTGTCTGTCAAGAAAAACCAGGAACTACATGAATATAACTATAAAACACTTATCACACCAATAAAGTTAGATCTAAACAATTGTAAAAATATTAATTGCTTAAAGATAGGCCAAGCCAATATAATAAAAATGGCAATCTTATGTAAACTAATCTATTTTGTCAGTTTCATAACAAACTATTGAAAATTATATTTTATAGAGGTAGTAGAATAATAACAAAATTCATGTGGAAGAGCAAAAGCTAAAGTATATCAAAAGAATCAATGAAAAAAATGCAAAATGAGGAAGTCTAGTCATACCAGATCTGAAAATATATTATAAATTGGTCATTATCAAAACAATCTGATACTGGTAAAGAAATAGGGGTAGGTCAGTGGGATAGATTAGGTACTAAGTAAGTTATAGTAAATTGTAAGGGAATTGCCAACCCCCAGCCTCTTGGACAGCATTCACTGGTCACGACTCAGGTAAACTGAGGGGAGACTGGTAAGACATGAACAAGATGGAGCTGGGAGGAAGGGTTCTGCCCCTGTTTTGCTCAAGGTTATTTTCCCAGGCTTTTGGAGAACAAAGAGGGCCCAAAACGTTTTTCTTTCTAGGGGCTACGTGCCTGTCCTAGGCAGTCCTGGTCAAAGGTATATTACTTCCTTATAAGGGCAAACTAATTGCTGATAGGTTCACTTAGGGCACTGTGTCAGAAAAGAGATAAAAGCACCGCTCACTACTTGAATAAATGGAGTTCTCACTATCTTGTCTCCCGCCTCAGTCATTGCTTACAGCTACACTCCCCCAAGGCCTGCAGGCCTCTGCTGGTCAGATAAGGCCTGTAAGCCTGAGAGATCAGGCCCAGACTCTCAGGTCCCTAACAGGAAATGACCATGGTTATCCAATATATGACAAATACAAAGATCCAAGCTTTTAGGACAAAAAAAATATCATTTAAGAAAAAACTGCCAGGAAAACTGGACAATGGTATGGCAGAAACTAGACAAAGACCAACATCTCACTGTATATCAAGATGTGTTCAAAATTGGTACATGACTTTTACACACAAAGAGTGATACCATACACAAATTAAGAGAATATGGATTTTTTATCTGTCAGATATATGGATAAGGGAAGAACTTAGGACCAAGGAAAATACAGACAGCATTACAAAATGTAAAAGAGATAATTGAAATTGTATAAAATTTAAAAAGTATTTGCACAAATAAAACCAATGTAACCAAAATCATAAGGAAAGCAGAAAACTGTGGTGGAACCAAGATGGAGTTGAAGCATGGATCTACTGGAACTCACCCCCCACAGTCATTAAATTACCTGTAAAAATGATACTACACAAATTCTAGAGCAGCAGAAGCCACAAAATGAAAGAGTGAAATAGATTTCCAACCAAAAACAGCCCAGAAGGCTGACAGAAAAGGTCTGCTGCACTGGACTTGGAGCAGAGCAGAAACCAGAGTGAGCTGCATTGGTACAGACAGGACTGGAGAAGGCTTCATTCAGGATTCTGAATCACAGGGAGTTGCTGCTGTATCCACATTTCTCAATCCACAAACACCAAAGAAAACTTCAAGGGTCAGTAAAAAAGCTCTTTCATCTGGGTAAGAGGGGAGTGTGATCCTGTCCCAATCCTAGCCCCAGTCCCAGGGCAGCTGCAGCCACTGGGGTATCAGCAGACTTCTGGAGCTCTTGGGGCTGCCAATCCTGGGGGAATCAAGCTGTTAATCTGGGTCTCAGTCCTGAGTAGTTGTCCTGGGGTGAGGAGGAGTTCTGGAGTGGTAGAACTCATGGTGACTGTGGAGAGGGACTCCTACTCACAGTTCCAGGGCAGAAAAGAATGCTTGTCGTTGTGCATAGACAAGAGCACAAGCCAGGAGAGGAGTAAACACTTCTGCCTTGACTATGCCCCTTTGGAGGAACTGAGAACTTACAGGTGTCTAGAGATATCTCAGAGAACAGCTGCACAAAACCTCCAAAGCCTGGGGTAGTATACCCTCCACTTGACAAAAGACTCAAAATCAATTAATTGCCCATGAAAATGCCCCCATATGGGAAAATAAGACCATAGAAGGTTACTTTCTTGGTGAAAAGTTATTTCCTTCCATCCTTTCAGATGAGGAAGAGAAAAGCATACAGTCAGAGAAAGACCAAAATATGCAACCAGGAGAAGATAGCAAGGTCAACGCTCCTACATCAAAAAATCCCCCTGCAAAATATGAAATGGTCTCAGGCCATGAAAGAGCTCAAAAAGGATATTGAAAGTCAAGTTAGAGAAGTGAAGGAAAACTTGGGAAGAGAAATGAGTACAAAATATGATGCGAGAAAATGATGAAAAACAAGTCAACAGCTTGCTACAGGAGACCACAAAAAATGCTGAAGAAAATAGCACTTTCACAAATAGATTAAGCCAAATGGCAAGAGAGGTTGAAAAGGTCAATGAGGAGGCAAATCACTTAAAAAGCATAATTGACCAAATAGAAAAGGAGGTCCAAAGCTCACTGAAGAAAAAAGTTCTTTGAAAATTAGAATAGAGCAGATGGAAGCGAATAATGTTATGAGAAATCAAAAAATTATAAAGCAAAACCAAAATAATGAAAAAAAGAGAAGACAATGTGAAATATGTCATTAGAAAAGTAAATGATACAAAAATTAGATATAGGAGAGATGATTTAAAAGTTTTTTTTCTACTTGAAAACCATGATCAAAAAAAGCCCAGACATCATTTTTAAAGAAATTATCAAGGACAACTGCACTGTTATTCTAGAATGTGAGGGTAAAATAGAAATGGAAAGAATCCGCCAATTACCTCCTGAAAGAGATATGAAAAGGAAAACTCCTAGGAATATTGTAGCCAAATTCCAGAATTCCCAGGTCAAGGACAAAATATTGCAAAGCAACTAGACAGAAACAATTCCAGTATTACGGAAATACAATAAGGATAACACAGAATCCAACAGCTTCTACATTAAGGAACCAAAGGGCTTGGATAATGATATTCCAGAGGTCAAAGGAAATAAGATGAAAACCAAGAATCACCGACCCAGCAAAACTGAATATAAAACTTCAGGGAAAACTGGTCATTCAATGAAATAGAGGACTTTCAAGCATTCTTGACAAAAAGATTAGAACTGAATAGAAAATATGAATTTCAAACATAAGAATCAAGAGAAGCATGAAAAAATAGACAGGAAAGACAAATCATAAGGGACTTACTAAAGTTGAACTGATTATGTTCCTACATGGAAAGACAATATTTGTAATTCTTGAAACTTTTCTCAGTATTTGGGTAGTTGGAGGGATTATACATAAATACACACCCATACATACATACATACATATATACATATACACGCACAGAGCACAGATTGAGTTGAATAGAAAGGGATGATATCTTAAAAAAAATAAAATTAAGGGGTGGAAGAGGAATATATTGGGAGGAGAAAGGGAGAAATGGAATGGGGCAAATTATCTCTCATAAAAGAGCCAAGGAAGAGCTTTTTCAATGGTGGAGAAAGTGGGAAGGTGAGAGCGGAAAATTGAAGCTTACTCTCATCACATTTGGCACAGGGAAGGAATAGCATTTACACTCAATTTGGTATGAAAATCTATCTTACACTACAGGAAAGCAAGGGAGAAGGGGATAAGTGGTGTTGGAGGGATGATGGAAGCAGGGGGAAATAGGAGGAGGGAGCAATTTGAAGTAAACACTTTTGGAGAGGTACAAGATCCAAAGAGGGAATAGAGTAAATGGGGGGGGCAGAATAGGAGGGAGGGAAATATAGTTAGTCTTATATAAGATGAGTATTGTGGAAGTCCTTTGCAAAACTGCAGATGTGTACAGCCTATATTGAATTACTCACTTTCTCAACGGGGATGGATGGTGAGGGAGAAAGAAAGAAAAGTTGGAACTCAACGTTTTAGGAACAAATGTTGAGAATAGTTTTTGCATACAACTGGGAAATAAGAAATACAGGCAATGTGGTATAGAAAGTTATATTGCCCTATACGACAAGAAAGAAGAAGGGGATAAGGGAAGGGAGAGGTGTTAGAAGGGAGGGCAGATTGGGGGAAGGGTTAATCTGAATGTATGGTGTTTTGGGGTGGGTGGAGGGGAGAGATGGAGAGAAAATTTGGAACTCAAAAGTTTGTGAGAATGAATGTTGAAAACTAAAAATAAATAAATAAATATTAAAGAAAACTAGAGCTGAATAGAAAACTTTTCTTTCAAATAAAGATTCAAGAGAACCATAAAAAGATAAAGAGGAAAGAGAAGCCACAAGGAACTTTTGAAAGTTGAACTGTTTGCATTTGTACATGGAAAGATGGCATTTGTAATTCATGAGACCTCTTTAGTACTGGGGTAATCAGGGTGTATGTGTATGTAAGAATATATGTATGTATATATGAATATGTATATACATGCAGGTAGGTATGGGCATGTATGTTTGTAGGTGTATATATATTATATATACATACATACACATCGACAGATTGCACAGGGTGAGGGAAATATGAAGGGATACTATTAAAAAATAAAATTCAATTTTGAGTGGAATGAACTAGAAGTAGGAAAAATCGAGATAAAATGTAACCAATCATCTCACATAAATGAGGCAAGAAAAATCTTTCACAATGCACATGAAGAGGGTGTAGACGAAAGGGAATAAATGAATCCTACTCTTTTGAGATTTGGCTTAAACAGGAGATAACACACACTCAATTGGATATGGAAATCTATTTTACCCTGCAGGAAGGCAGGGAGAAGGAGATAAGAGAGGGAAGATAATGGAAGGAATAGCAAATTGGGGAAAGGGGCAATCAGAAGCAAACACTATTGTGGGAGGACAGGTCAAGGGAGAGAATGGAATAAATGGAGGTCAGGATAAGAACTGAGGGAAATGTGAGTAGTCTTTTACAACCTAACTATTATGAAAGCATTTTGTACAGCTCCACATGTATGATCTATATTGAATTGCTTACTTTCTCAATGAGGGTGGGGTGCGGAGGGAAGAAGGGAGATAATATGGAGCTCAAAGTTTTAATAGTGAATGTAAAAATTATTTTTTCATGGAACTGGGAAATAAGGGGTACAGGCAATGGAACATAGAATTCTATTTTGTCCTACAGGAAAATAGAGGGGAGCAGAATGGTAGAAGAGAGGAGTGATAGAAGGGAAGACACACTGGAGGAAGAGGTGGATGGTGTGAAAGCTGTCTTGGCGTAGGGAGTCATGAGAGATGGGGAGCAAATTTTGAACTCAAATTCACATGGAAGTGAATGCTGTAAACTGAAAAATAAATTGTATATTAGAAAAAAACCTAGGGGGAAATTTTGCAACATGAATTTTTGATAAAGGACTCATTTCTTAAAAGTATAGAAAAGTGAGTCAAATTTATAAAATATACAAGTCATTGTCCAATTGATAAATGATGAAAGCACGTTAACAAGCAGTTTTCACATAAAGAATTCAAAGATACCTATACCATATACAATGTTCTAAATTATTATTGATTAAAGAAAAGCAAATAAAAACAATTTTGAGGTACCACTGCACATCTCTCAGAATCACTAATATGATAAAAAAGGAAAATGTTGGATGTTGGAGGTGGTGTGTGAAAACTAGGACACTTGATACACTATTGGTGGAGTTCCGAAATAATCCAACCATTCTGGAGAGCAATTTTGAGCTATGCCCAACAGGTTATAAAACATGCATACACTTTGATCCAGCAATATCACTGTAAGGTGTATAACTGAAAGACATCCAGAAAAAAGGGGGCTATTTTTACAAAAATTCTTATACTGTTTCTTATTAGGGAATGGCTATACAATTGTGGTATATGATTGTAATGGAATATTACTGTACTATAAGAAATGATAAACAACATGAACTTATGCAGAGTGAAGTTAACAGAACCAGGTGAACTCTGTACATAATAACCACAATATTGTTTGATGAAAAACTGTTAATGACTTGACTACTCTTAGGAATACAGTCATCAAGACAACCCAAAGAACTAATGATGAAGCATATTATTGCCTTCCCAGAGAAAGAATTGATATTGTTTAAATATAGATCGAAGCATGTTATTTTTCACTTTCTTTCATTTTTTTTCTGTTCAATTCTTCTCTTCCAAAATGACTAATATGGAAATGCTTTATATAATTGCACATGTACAACCTATATGTGACTCCTCTCTGAAGAGTGAGGGGAGAGAAAGAGGGAGGGATAGGATTTAGAACTCAAAACTTTAAGTAAAAATATTTTTAAAAATGAAAACAAATGATGTTTAAAGGAAAATAAAAGATAATCACAGACCTGCACATCAAAATTATTTAAAGCTCCTTTTATATTAATTGGTGGAAAATCATGGAATGATAATAAGTTCTTGGTTGCCATGTTTGTTTGGGGTTGTTATTTCAGGGGGCATTTTCCTTTTCAATCTGAATTTTAAATGGTGGATGGGTTGGGATACCTCTACCAAAAAATAATAATAAATGTATTACTAACAGAATTTCTTACTGAAAGCTACAATTAGACAGCTAGGATTCTAATGAGAGAAATTAAGTTAACTAAAGGTAATTTAGGCTTACCTTTTAAGCATCAGTTTTCCTATGATGGTTTTGAGAGGCACTGTTTTGCATTTTAAAGTCACAGGTCAGAGAATCAGTAGACAAAAGGATTCCAATCAGATATTCATTAGATTTGTGAGACTGGACAACATACTTAATCTCTCTCAGTTTCACTTTATTCACCTCTGAAATAGGGAAAATAACATTGCTAGCATTTACAGCTATACAAAATACCAGAGAATTTCTTTAAACTCTTGGGAAAAAAACTCAGTAATTTAATTTAAAAAGTCATCAGATACTAACTATGCTGGTGTCAGGAATTTCTTATATTGTGTTAAAATGTTATCTTTTTACTAGGATATACTTTTTCTAGTTCATATATTTTTGAAAGATTTTATCTTTAGTTAGTTTAGTATTCAACTAGCATTTATTAAGGACTTACTATGTTCAAGGCACCATGTCAAGCACGGGGGATACAATCAAAGTGAAAATACAATTTATGTCCTCAAGTTGTTTTAGTCTAAGCGAAAAGACAACATGCAAAGAATTCTATTCCCACAGATTATGCAGATGGTAAATTATAGATATTCTCAGAGGGAAGGCACTATAGAACTGGGAAAGGCTTTTGTAGAAGGTAAAACTTAAGCAGAAACCTGAAAGAAGTCAATGAAAGCTAAATGGAGGAGAACAACAGGGAGAGGTTTCCAATCATGATGGATAACAGTCCAAATATTAGGGTATGAGGGATTGTAGCCATACAGAGTCAGTGTCAGTGGAGAAAAGGGAGTTTATAGGAAAGATTTTACAAAGGTAAACATGACAGGAATTGACAAGTGATTAGATAAAATGTTTTGAGTGTGAGAGAAGTCTTGGAGGACAAATAGGTTGTAAGCCTTGCGAAGAGAGAAGATAGTAGTACCCTCTATGATAATGGAGAAATTCAGAAAAGTTTTAGTGTTTTAGGCAAAAAGATCTTGAGATCAGTTTTATGCAAGTTGAGTTGAAGATGTTTTCAGGACCTCTAGTTTAATGTGTCTAATAGGAGGTTGGAGATGTGGAAATAAAGGTCAGGATCGAAATAAGGTCTCAACAAATAAATCTGAGAATCATCCACATAGAGATAATATTAGTCCATAGAAACAGATGTGATCACCAAGTGAAACAGTTGAGAGGGAAAATAGAAGAGGCCCTGTGCCAGTGTTGGGAACTCCTATCACTAAGTTGTTTTACCTAGATAAAAATCCAATAAGGGAGCTGAAAATAAGTAGTCAAACAGGGAGGAGGAGAGGGGAGTGTCAGGAAAACCTAGAGAGATGTGGGCATCGAGGAGAAAAGGCTGATAAGTAGTGTCAAAAACAGAAAGTAGGTCAAGATGGATGAGGACTGAGAAAGAAAAAAAAGTCCTTTTAGATTTCATGATTAAATTATCATTGTTTACTTTGTTTCAATTGTAGGATGTGGTCAGAAGCTAGTCTGCCAAAAGTTAAGAAGAGAGTGAGAGGAAGGAAATGGAAGAATACATTTTAGATATCCTTTTAAACAATTTTAGTCATAAAAGGGAGAAGAAATACTTTATGATAGCTAGATAGATGAATGGATCAAGTGAATTTTAGAAGATAGTAGAGATATGGGTGCATTTGTATGCAGTAGGATAGTAGTTAAGAAAAAGGGAGAAAATGAAGATAAGTGAGAGTATAAGGATAGGTGATGATCTACTGGAGAAAATAGGATGAAATGACTTAAGTTGTCCAAGTAGAAATGTTTGTCTTGCAAGGAGAAGGGTCATCTCTGTGTAAGACAGGGATGAAAGTGGCAGAAGGCATCTGAGTTCTGTGAGATGAGCAAGAGGGAAGAAAAAACAATTCTTGGTGAACTATTTCATATATTCAGTGAAATATGAGGAAAGGTTATAAGCAAGAGGTGGGGGGAGGAGAGTTATGGGGGATATGGAAAGGGATGAAAAAAAAAACACCACTGTACTGATTGGAATAGTAAGTCATTGGGAAGGTATAAAATGCTTGACTTGCTTCATTAAGGGGTTACTTTAGATAATGCAGAAAATTGCATAGTGGCCCCAGGTAGCACAGTTTTATGATTTTTCTACCTTTACACTAACAAATAAATAAAAGCAAAGAAAGAGGAGGTGGGAGAAGTCTAATATTTAGTCATGATAGGTTAAGACCTTCGAATGATTAAGGGGCAGGAGATTCAAGAGAGAAGAACAGTGTCAGAAATGAATGGGTTAAAGGATCAAGATGGGAATAAGAGAAGTGTAGCCAGTACATGGGTGACGGTCAGGGAACAACCTGAGAAAAAGAAGAAGTTGACCATCACGGTGAGGATGAGGAACTAGTGTGGAGGTTACAAGAGAAAGAGAAAGGTAGAATCATATCCAGTTGTGATCAGGTGAAGGATTTTTAGAATTCATAAACACAAAAAGTGGAGCATTTGGGAGTGATGACAAGATCAAAGATATGACCGATTCAGTGTGACTGTTGTGGGTGAAGGAGTTACATGATGGGAAATGAAAAAGTTGAGGAATGAAGAGGTTAGGGATCATTGGAAAGAGTATAAATATGTATGTGAAATCCCCTAGTCAGAGTATAAGATTTGGGGAAGAGATAAAGGCTGAGAACCAGGAACTGAGCCCATTGTGAAATAAGGAAATAAGTCCTAGAAATAGTTGACAATAGTTAACAGAATTCTGATTGCGTGGTAGACACTGATTGAGTGAAACATCAAAGGAGAATAAGTAACTGAGCAATGAGATAGTGGAAGTAGTAATGTGGATCAGTAAATATGAATGTAACAGGAAAAATGAAATCAGTTATGGAAGTGGTAACCACTTAAGAGGCAGACTAATCACAATAAGAACCAAAAGATGAAAAAGAATGACATAAGAAAGTCTTATGATGGAAACTAACTTGTTACCTATGGAACAGGCATTCCACAGAGCACAGGTAATTCTCTAGTTGAATGACTGTGAAGTTAAATGAATAAATTCCCATTTTCCTCTTCTCTGGTTTTCTTGGGTTTCTTTAAGTCACAGCTAAAAATCCTCCTTCTGCAGGAAGTCTTAATTCTAGTGATTTTCTTTGTAAATTATTTCCTATTTAGTGTGTTTATAGCTTGTTTGTAAATATATGTTTGCTTGTCTCCTCCTTTAGGTTGTGATTTCCATGAGGGCAGAGATTGTCTTTTGTCTTACTTTGTATCTTCAGTGTTTAGCATAGAATCAAATGATTACTTATTGACTGACATTGATTGAAAGAGTTTGGAATAAGAAAGGTGGGGAAATAAAAACTGATAACAATAGAACAGTCTGTGGTTCACAATCACTGGGAGATGTGTGTGGGAGGGTGGGGTGGAAGTGAGTGGGTGAATGGTGTAATGGAAGTGGGATGAAATATGTCAGTCATAGAGAAATGAGTTCAGCTTGCTATTATTGCCCATAGAGGTTGAATTTCTGGTTGAAGTTGCCCCAGGATGTCAGATAACTGTGCTTACCTAAAAAGAAATATGAGTCAATGTATCTGGGGGGGTGGGGCAGTGCAAAGCAAGTGTTACGCAGTATGAGTTAGACCACCTACAGGCATTCCAATCTTCAGCAGTTAAAATCCTCATACTAAGGATATCGCAGTCTTCCCTTCTGACCAAGTAGAAATTTTCTGAAAGGAAGTGGGAGTATTGGTTTCCCTGTCTACAAAGTTTCCATCACTACTGATTCTGTTGCCATATGTGGGAATAACCCTTGCTTGATTCTCAGAAAACAGGAGCACTGGAAAGTACACTCCAACATTGAACTCCAAATCTATTTATGATAAATGTCTTTTCAATTCAAAAGGTCCTGGAGTCAGGGCAAGGTTGGGCTGTTAAAACTAAGTCATGATATCTTAAAATATAGCCTTAGCTCTTTGAAATATTTTGGAACAGGTGTTTCCTTTGGATGGTATTGTCATGAGTTCAGAGATTTCTCCTGTTTTGACACTTCCAGTTTATCACCTGACTTTGATATATCACTTTCTAAGACTTAGCATTGGCATTTCTTAAGATGAATTTGTTGTAAGAGCAACTTACTTTTCTACCTTGCCCTTCCCCTCCTTGAGGCATCAACCCTTCATGACATTCATCAATGATTTTGAGACAGTGTAAAACTCAGTCAGCATCACTGGCTTACTTTTATTGGTTCACAAATGTGAAACTGGAAGAGACTTTTAAGTTCACCTAGTCCAAAGTCCTCATCTTATTGTTGAGGAACATGAGTAACTCATTAGTTTTAAGTGATTTATTTAAGTTACACAAGTAGTAATTATTAGAGCTAGCATTTGAACTCAAGTCCTTAGAAGTCAATTCTAGCATTCTTTGCTCTTCACTATGAAGCCTACAAAGTGTTTCACATGTAAAAAAAAAAATAAGTTTTTGTGGATAATTGGATGATTGTGCCTGTGATGTTGTTCGTTTAATTTACAAATATAAATAAAACAGACCAACAAATAGTGTTCATATATATATATATATATATATATATATATATATATATATATAGATGCTAAATGTTAAAATAAGAAATATTTGTTGATTAGATTATAATTAGTTTACAGAACTGGACAGGCTCCCTGTCCAATAAATGGACCCAAGTGATGTATACTCTGAAAAAGATAACTACCTCACAAGCCCGGAAAAGAATCAGTTATCAAAACTCACTGAAACAACTCACTTTAGTATTTATAAACTACTTAAAATATGTCATAACACTTGAAATTTTGTGTTTTACTTTTTGGGAGAAAGTTCTTCTCCATCAATCAATTATTCAGGGAAAAATAGGCCATACAAAAATTCAAGAGTTTTTCTAAGTGTTAGGAGGGATACAAAGAAACCCTAAGGGACCTTAAAGGGGTAAATTTCTTTGAGAGGTAATCTGGTGTTATGATTTATCCTTTATTCTCAAAGAGGAGCAAGTGAATTGGATTTAAGTGGAGGACTGGGCAAATTCATCAGTCTCTCTTTCTCCGTTGGAATCCAGTGTCAAGATAATAAATCAGGGTGACTGGAGATAGCTCCAGATGTAGTGGGAGATTTTGACCCTTTTAAACTCATGTCTCCTAATCTGTTTAACTAGCTGCCCCACAAGGGAACTTTTATGAATAAGTACAATAGTTATAGTGATTATATTTATGTATGCATTAAAGTTTTCAAAGAACTTTATACACATTATCTTATTTGATTGTCACAACAACCTTGGAATGTAGGTACTATAATTATCTCATATTGTGAATGAAATAAAAAACTAAGACAGATAGGTTAAGCTACTTGTCCCAGGTCACACAAGCTAATGGTCATCTAAGCTAGATTTGAACTCACATCTTTCTGACTCAAGGTGCAGTGTTGCATTGATTGTTCAATCCAGCAGGTTTAATGGAACATGGTAGTAGTTCCAATACTCTGCTTAAATTCTGGTTTCCCAAAATAATGCCATGTGTGTTTCTACATGGATAAAATTCCTCTTTGGAGACAAGATTAGTTATGGAATAGACATATGTGCATAATGCAAAGAGTCCATGTCTACATGGCTAAAGCGCTGTTAGGAAAGTGAACAATCTCATTAATGCAGTGGTTGGCTCAGTAACATGACTGAAAACATCTGGCCTGACTTATTTTTCTACAGAAGTACCTGATGCAATAAAAAAAAAATAGGGAGCTAAATATTGTAGCAAGAAAAACACCAAGTTAGAGGTAGAGAAACCTGTGGGAAACTTAAGGAACACTCACTTGGCTTAGAGAAATCTCAGTTCACCCCACGTATTCCAAATTTTCATGCAATGTTCTTAAGAATCTCTTCTAGATTGAATCTGTAACCAAGGAAGTGACTGTAGACATAGTTATAGCAAAAAGGAGTGACTGAGAATGCTAATTAATAATCATATTCAAACGCCCCAAAACCATAGAATTAAAGTAGGCAGAATTGTGAATTTAACAGTACTAATGAGAGAAACTTCATAAGAAATTTCTTCCCCAACAATCTCCACCCCAAAAATTATAATGATGCAATATTAATTGTGTGATTATTGAATTTCCCCAATCACTAATAAAGGATTAATGCATTAAAACAGCAGGAGTCAGAACCTTAGCCAGCATGAAGACCCAGAGTGTTAATATGACAGATTAGGGAGTGTTTCACACCATTCCTGCTTATCTCCTTAGGAATGTCAAAGGACCATAGATTTAGACCTGGAAGGCAACTTAGAGGTCCTATCCAACTACCTCATATCACAAATGAGGAAATTGAGTTCCAGAGTGGTTAAATGACTTTTCCAAGGTCATATAGAGTGTTAGCACTTGGATTTAAAGTTAGGTCTTTCTGACTACAAATTGTATTCTTTTTCAACTATATCATGGTGCCTCTTGAAAAAAGTTGTCTCTATATAGTCTTACCTTCCCTTCACCCCCCAAAATTGACACTCCTCTCCAAGCCAGTCTTGCCCACCAATCTCCAGAGCACTAAGGATTAGTATTTACTGAGGACAGACTACCCTCTCTCATCATTACTACACCCAGTTTGGGTTGTTGCTTCCATCATTGAATCTCATCTCACAGATGAATGTCACCAGTTTTACATAGTTATGATGCTGACAGTAAAATATGATAAGCTCACTTCTTTGTGCCTAACAATGAATGTAAAGTGATAAAGCTTTCAGAATCACTCCTAAGAGAGGGTTCCATAATTTATATATCTCATTATCTAAAAGGCTTGGTGATATTAAAGTGACTGGGTTTTTGTTTTGTAGTTTTCATCCCATTAATCTTAGTTATGCTTCCTTTTGCATTGCTAAATAATTTCCCTCTTTATTCTTTCTTCAAAAACAAACTGCTCTCAATTCTCCTGGAAGTCATTATATAAACAAGCTATGCATATTTATCTATGTTATTATATCCCCAACTCAGAATGTCATTTTCTGAAGTTTTTTCCAGACTGGAAATGAGATATGGTGTTTATGTTACTGATTTGCTTGGTTCAGATTCTTGTTCATGGGGATTATCTCTCCATGACTCAATGGAAATGTCTGTTTTCAAAATGAAAAGACTTAAGCAAGTGTTGAAGTGAATTTAAGTAAGGAAAATACACACCCTTTCTCCCTGCAAAGAATAAAATAAAATAAAGTACATCATGGCAACTTCTGAAATGTATAAGGATTTTGATCTGTGTCAATGTCAGTAAAAGTGTAATTCTCTCAATGAATCTGAGCTTATATCTCTGCTTTGATAACTTGAGAGAATAAACAGGTCACAATCTCTCTACATTTAATTAGCTTCATTGTCCCAGAGGTACATCACCTGTTGGTTAACCTTCTGGTAATGAAGCTTACAGAAACTACTCTGGCTAGTCTCTCAACCACAGCTAAATTTACCTCTCAAGCTTTCTAGCTTGATACTGTCTATCAGAGCATTTGGTTTGGTGATGTAGAATTCCAGAATCCACTATTATCTCTATCCCTCTTTGAAGAAAAAAAGATTCAAACTTTAAGTTAGAGGTCAAGATATGTCTGTAGAAAAAACAACTATTGACAGATTATATAGAAACAAGCATACAGAGATCAATAGATACAGGAATGGATAGATAAATATATCCATTGATTGATAGATGATAGATTGCAGGTAAATAAGTTGTGAATTCTACAATTTAACTATTTGTATTTACATGCACAAATGTAATTAGGTAAATAGATAAATAAATAGATGAACAGACAAATAGATGGACAGTCTGAGGGTCTATTTTCCTTGGCAATGGGACATATCAATGAGGAAATTTCATTAATGGAGATTGCACATTTATCTCTAAGGTATTGTCCCATTTAGGGGTCCTTAAACTTTTCTGCATATGATGAACTTTTATTCATATTCTGGCGAAGTCTCTGGACCCATTCTCAAAATAATATTTTTAACTTCATAAAGCATATAGCAATATAAAGGAAACTAATAAACACAATTATCAAAATATTTAGAAAAAGAAAAGCACAAATTCAAGAAATTCTTATTCATGACTTGTCTAGGGGCATGTTATAAACGTTATAAACAGTTTTGTTTAAAGGCAGGTCTTAAAGTTAGAACTTCTTTATTCCTCTGATTAATATACCACAAAATTTCTTCTTAACAGTAGGAAGAAAGGATTTGACATGATTTCATTGCTATAGGTACTTCCAGATGAGGAAACTCAAACCAATGTGTTTTAACACCTTCCTCTGTAACTTACAATTTTGTATTGATGGTTTCCATGACCAAAACTACTAAAACGATTCTTGATTATACATTTTAAATTATAACTCCATTAGACTTAACACATTTGGAGATATTAACATTTTCAAAGCCCTAACTGTAAAGAATGTCAACAAACATTCATTTTTTCCTTTGGCTAGATCACATTTGATTACTCAAGATTATAGCTCTGAAACAATCAATATCATACTGTGTTTAAAATTATTCCTTACAACATACAAAATAGTCAGGTGGAACAATTCTCTAGAGAACAGCACGAAACTAATAAGATATTTTAATTGTTTGAGCTCTAGGAATGTATTGAGAGAGGAAGCTGGAAAATCAGAATGGCTAGAATCCAAATTGAATATTGATCTAAACTGATAATACCTATCCCAGAATGGGTAGAATTACTTTGCATGTATTTTTATTTGTTGTTATTTCAGAAAAAAATGTTTTTAGTGCCTCCTAGTAGATTGAAATGTGGTCTCATTGTACTAACTAGTGTTTCTTTAACTTCATTTTGATTTACTTTGTTTAAATATACCCAAGATTCAGTATGTCTATAAAAGTTTAGGTCATTGAAAATGCTATAATTACACCTTTTCTGTTGCTTAATTTCTTTTCAACTGCTCTCAAACCTTCTGCATCTAAATTGTAGGAGATAACAGTTGCTGTTTTAAAGTCCTATGCAAGAGGTGCTTGACTTGCTTCCCTTTCAATTTTTATCAATATGTCATATATTGTCTAGATATTAATGCTTTTTTTATCATGTTACAGGAAGTTCCATATTGGAGAAACCTCATTACCTCCTAGCATCTCATCAGCCTTGACACTTCACTTCATCCCTACCTTCTGTCCTTCTGATTGAAGGGTGGAGCCCTCAGCTCCAAAATCTCCATTTAAGGAGGGAGCTCAGCTCAGACTACCTCGTCATTTATCACCTGGCTGCACTATTCTGGGATTTCTCTGACTTCTCTCCCATGCCCCAGAGTTAGGCATCTTCCCTGGTTCCTCCCCATACTCTTCCCTTTGAACTTCAGTTAACACATTATCTTCTCCCATTAGATTATAGAGGTTGTACTCAAACAGGTTGTGTCAAATTAGGTTATTGTGTTAAGCTTGAATAGGGGGAGGCTGCACTGTACTTGGGGTCTCTATACTGAGAAACCAGATGGTACAGATGTTCATCATAGGAAACCATGCTCTCAGGACCAAAAGTACCACTTGAAGGAAGGAGGCATTCTTTAACGCTACTGATGACTACCTTGTCCCCATTGTTCGGGAAGAATCCTATGATGTTATTACTTCCTGGCTTATATTCAATTATCACCAGTGAAAGTAACCCTAGAATTCACCTGCCTTTCTCACAATCAAAGGTGCCCCCCCAATACTCACACAAATACATATTGTGAGGCAAGGCCAAGTTTAAACATGATATGCACCTTTACTGTAGGTCAATTGTCAAGTAGATCATTTTCACAAATGTTTCATAGTGTGGCTAGAGGCCATCTAGATTTCTGCATAGACAATACAAATGGTGTATTTCTCTATCTTTACGCAGATACAATATGCATTGATTTTATACTTATTTAAATTAATGAAAATACTCCTCTGTTGGATGTTTTCCAAAGGTGATCTTCTGTACATCAAATAAATGGCACATAAGTACTGAAATGTCTTAAATATATCAAAAAGACACAGACACACAAACAGATATGTGCATCCATTGAGGTTTCTCCTTTATTGAAAAATGAAAGCATTTTGTTTGGATTTAGATATTATGTAACGCTTTTCATATGTATATATGTGAGTGCATATGATGCATATTTTGGAGCTATTAAAAAGTAACCTATATAAGGTTAAACTTAACTATAACAAAAACTATTACAAGAAAAGAAATCATTGTGGAGAGGAAATCTGCCTTCCTTATTACCACCACCAACTCCCAACTAGCTGCCATGAACAAGCAGAAAAGCACACAATCCCTAACAATGTCTCTACCACTCCCCACCCATACCTCCAACTTCACATCATCCATGGAAGCATCTCATGCAGAAAGGGGCAAGTCAACTTCACTATATTCCAGTCATCTATCACCCATAGAACAGGTAAGTCAGCCTAACTAGAGCAGTAAGTAAGATAACCTGAGGGGGATACAGCAGGCAGCAGGTGCCAAGAAAGTCAGCCCCTCACTTCCAACTTGATGACTATTTCCCCTCAGGTCATAATGACGACACCCCTGGACAATAAACTCAAAAAGCTTGGACATAGCGTTGTTTCCAACCCACTGCCTGAAGCCATTGTCCTGGTAGTTACAACCTGCCAAACTGGTCCTACAGATGGTCCAGCTACAACTCTTGAAGATTCAGAGGAGAATTCCCTTACCACGAAAGTTCTAAGCACTGTCAAATAGTTCCCCGCAGAGGCTCTGATGTGATGTTGTCAATGAAAATGACACTAATGAAGTGACAAGTTCCTTTGATTTGAAACAGTTCACTAAGGAGCAGGACAGTGTTTCTTCTGGCTTGTTGCTGAAACCTTCTTTCTATATGTGTGGTTGCCTCTGTTAGAATATGAATTTCTTGAGGGCAGGGATGATCTTATTTTTCTCTTTGTATCCTCAGCAGATAGCACAGCGCTATGAACATAATTAAACATGTAATTAATACATCTTTTTATTTTTATTAATTCATTCAAAGACTCAAAGTCTCTAAAGAGACAGATCCTGCCTCTGTCACATGTGAGCTATATGACCTTGGGCATATCACTTAACTTTCAGTCCTCAGTTTCCTCATCTATAAAAAATGAAGGATTTGAACTAGAAGTCCATGAAGACCTCTTCCATCTTTATATTTATGTTTTTATAGATTTATCCAACCCATACCTAAAAAATAATCCTGCCACATTACTGACAAGAGGTTATCCAAACTTTACTTGTAAAGTATAAAGGGAGGAAGAATTCATAACCTCCTAAATTACCTGGTTCCCTTTTTCATGGCTCTCATTGTTAGGAAGTTTGTTTTGTCTGTTTGTTTTCCCTTACATCATTTCTACATTTGTCTTTTTGCAATTTTAAAAAAAATACTTCTACTGCTGTCTCCTAAGACTACAAAATAAAGAAAAGACTAAACCTTTGACAAATAGTCAAATACTTGAAGACTATTATCATTTTCACTCTTAGAGTGTCTTGTCTTCTTTCAGTTAAAAAAAACCAAACTATCCAATTCCTTCAGCTAATCCTCATATGGTAGGAATTCAAGGCCTTTCTCCAGCCTGGATACTCTGTACGTTCGCCTTTTATCAATGCCCTTCTTAAAATACAGTACAAAGGGAACAACATGCTTTAGATGTGATCTGTCCAGGACATAGGACAGCATATTGATTACCCCCTTATTGCAGGAAGTAATGCATCTCTTAATGAAAACTAAGATCTCATTAGAATTCTAGTCCTCCATGTTATACATGTCATATTGAATCTGTGAAAACATAAGTAGAAAGCATTCAGAAATCATAAAGACATACATCATTTTGACCTAAGATTTGAAATTATTACACCTTTAAATGTCTTCCACAACAATTGCTAACCTATACTTTATTCTCACTGCTTTGTAAAAGTTAAATATGGTTGCCACTTATGTAGTGGAAGCGCAGCTACACGTTAGTGGACAGTGCTAGGCTTTGTGTCAGTAAGACTCATCTTCCTGTGTTCAAATCTGGCCTCAGATACTTACTGAGTGACTCTGGGGAAGTGACTGCCTCTCTTTGCCTCAGTTTCTTTATCTGTAAAATGAACTGGAATGAACCATTCCAGTGTCATTACCAAGAAAACCCCATATGGTGTCTTGAAAAGTTAGAAATGATTGAACAATAAATTGACTGCTATAATGTTAGCAAAGCACTTCACAAACAGCAGAAAGAATTCAGTGTTACAGTCTTGGTCCCATTTTATGGACAAGGAGACAGGTAGACAGGGTATATAATTTGCTCTCAAGATGGTACAGCTAGTAAGTGTCGAAGGTCAGACTTCAACTCAGTTCTATCTGATGCCAAGTTTCACACTATATGTATGGAGTCACCTAGCTAGATCATAGATATTGATCCTTTAGATATCATTAGTATAATTCTTTCAGTTTAAAGATGAGAAAATTGTTTCGGAAATTAAATGACTTACCTAAGGTCTCACCACTTGTAACTAGCAGAGCCCAAATTCATTCCAAGTTCTTTGATCTTGGAAATAACCATCCTTCTTTCTCTTCTACCTTATTGTCTCTGCAGGGTTTTTCTCTATCAAGTTCAATATATTCTATTTTTCCAGAGGAGTGTTTCTTGCCCACAGAATGGAGATAGAATCCACATATTTCTATTCCAATTCTGCGGAAGCATATATTGTTTCAGACACCAGAGAACTCTAAAAATAGTCACCAAGCTGTGAGGAGTCATCTGACTCTGTTGATGTTATCAGTTATTTATATACAATTCCCCCCACAGAGCCTCCCCCTGTCATAATGACCCAGAAGTCATGCTGCGCACAGCTGCTGAGGCCATGCTCACATGCTGATGTTATTACTGTCGGCACATTGAACAACAGAAGACACAAGCAGCAGGGGCGGCAGGAGGCCAGAAGTATATTCCAACCAAACTAGGAAAAGATTCCATGATATCACTATATATCAGAGATAGGTTTAGGGGTTTTTGTTTGTTTTGTTTTATTTTGTTTTAATGATGGAGAGAGTAAAGTAAGATCTATTTTGATGGTGGGGGGAGAAGGTTTGGAGTTCCACAATAGGCATACACCACACAGATATAACCATAGAATGGAGTGGGAACTTGGAATGCAGATATATCCAAACTGTAAATTCATTTATATGGAGAATTCCCTGTGTGGAAAGCCTGTTCATGGATGTAGCTCAGCAACATCTCTGTAACTTCCACAGGGCTGGTATATGGCAAACTGGAAATGTACAAAAGCCTTCATAAATCCAAGGCAGGTGTGACCCTTCATTTACTGTACCATGCTTTCTTTGGAGGTGAGGCCTTTGAACTCTATAAACTATCACTTAGTAAAGATGACAACTTCATTTTACCTAACAGAATCACAAACCCTAAAGAATTTGGTATATTTAAAACTGGATATCTTTCAGTGCCCATGACTTTAATGTTACAGATTAACTAAAGTTACCTTGACCAAGGAATTTTGCTCATTGACACTGGGGGAAGTTCTGGATAGTATTAAATTATTTCTAGTGTGATCTAGAGTAGTAAATATTTTCTCATTAGTATTCCTTACTAATAGTCATGTATGCATATTTATGTATTTTGTTGTTCAGTTGTTTCAATCCTGTCTGACTCTTTTTGGCAGAGATACTACAATAGTTTTTCATTTCTATCTCCAGCTCATTTTACAGATGAAGAACCTAGGCAAATAGGGTTAAGTAACTAGCTGAGGGTCACATAGCTAGTAAGTATCTGAGGACAAATGTGATGTCAGGTCTTCCTGATTCCAGGCCCAGTGCTCTATCCACTGCATGACTTATGACTTAAATGCCCTATCTTTATGTATATATACTGATTATTCCATAAAACTTGATGTTCTATATACTTGAATTTGTATCCTATTGAACTTGTATCCTATTAATTTGTCTTTGCAGTGAAGTTTGTCCAAATATCCATCCATCAGTTTTTCTGTTTCTGCTCTCTCTCTCTCTCTCTCTCTCTCTCTCTCTCTTTTTCTGTAACTGATAATTCAAAGAAGATATTCAATTCAACAAACATTTAAATGCTTACTTTGTAAAAGGCACCAATTCCTCTTAATTCTAGTGCCTTCTCTATTCATGTTACTATACATCTTATATATAGCTTGTTTGTTTATTACTTTTGCAAGTTTTCTCCCCTGTTTCCTATTGTCAGAACTTAGAACAGTATCTTGGACACAGGAAGTGCTTGTTGACTGACTGACTGACTGACTCTGCCGTGGAAGTTTGGGATTTATTTAGGAAATATTGCTTTTGGTTCATGCCTATAATTTTGTTAGTGTATTAACAACAACAAAAAAATAACCACCACCACAACAAAACAAAACCAACAAACAAAAATCTTCTTCTACCCAAACTGATTGAAAAGTTTCCCATATCACAGAATCTTAGGGAGTTACTTAAGGTAATGAGAGATTATATGATTGGCCAGGGTCATGTAATCAACCTTTATAAGTGGTTAGGCTTGAAATTACTTCAGATCCCTGATGTTAATGCCAATTTTCTATCCATTCTACATGCTGCATCATGAGATATAGGGGGAAAAAGATCAGTAGCCCTTGCCATATTGGTGCTTACATTCTCCTAGAAAAATATGTATCTATCTGTCTATTTTCCTATTATTTATCTGCATATATATGTATATATATATATATATATATATATATATATATTTGTAAGACAGTATAGTAATATGCTGTGTATATATAAAAAGTACGAAATATGTTTCTTTTTACAGAGAGGTCAATTAACACAGAGATTATAGAAAAGAAGAATTTCTAAAAGTCAGGAAAGGGATGAGTCCTCTTATTTAACAAAAGATAGGATCAATAGAAAAAACAATAATTTAACAGAAGAACATTACAAACACACTTTGTGCTATTACAATATGCTGAAATGACAAACACTAAATTGATTTCTTGGGAATTTGCTTTTCTCAAGAGAGAAACCATCATTTTTAATGACATTTCATTGAAAACATGATTAAAGAGCATAGCTGAAAAAAAGACAAAAAAAGGAGAGAATGTGAGCTCATTCTAATTTCCACTGAGGATTGTCCATTAATTAGCAATATATTATTGTAAAAGATACAAGTAAATATAATCTTTTATCCTTATTGATGTTAAGGAAGTGTTAAATTTGAAGGCTGAATTATTTGAAAATAATAGCACACAAATCACTTTTATAAATGAACAAAGTGAGAAAGGATGGTTTTGAAATAAATATTAAACAACCCTGTTGTAAAAGGAAAATTGACAAACAGTCAATGGATTTAAATGTCTGTGGTTGGTCAATTATATAGATATAGGCTCAAGTTATAGAATTGTACTCTGTGATATTAGCTCCTCTTTTAAGAGAGGTTGGGAAAGGGATACACATGATTTCCTTGATATAGGAAACTCATAAGGAGAAACTCCTATCAGATAGATCAGTACTTGGATGACTACTTATAGTCCTACAGAGTTACCTAGAACACCAAGAGCTTCAATGACTTGATCGGGGACTTGTCCAGGGACACATGGACAATACATACCAGAGGTTGGCTTTGAATCTGGGTTTTCCTCATTCTGAGTCTGACTTTATTACATATATACTATACTGAGACTATTTAAGTTAAAAAGTTCATTGGATCCACAAAATTCTTTGAATAGGGCAATTAAAACCTATTCATACCTCTCATTTTCTATGGATATTGTCCATGCCTTCCTTTGACTGTTCCAAGAATATTCCCATAATAGGACAAGAATCTGCCTCCGTATCTCTAACATATGTACCAGCATGAATTGTGGATTTTTAAGCATTTGCTTTAATCCATTACTAGATCACCTTCTTTTCTACCCTGTTTTTATTTATTTGAGCTATGCCACTCCACAATCATAGGTGGAGTCTATTTGTAACCACCTTGTAATTTTCCCTTGTCTTTTGGGTAACTAATAATTTGGAATTCTCAAATATAGACTTCCATAATTAATAGGCATAAAGCATTACTAGAATATTATCAGTGTTACAAAGGTGATATTTTATTTCAGGGAAAATGTTTGAGATTATTAAATGTATCACATATTTTTCTCCTAAAATTCAATGCATCTATTGTGTGCGCATCTCTTTTTATTTAGGGCAATCAGGAAAAAAAATGTCATTTCCTTTTTGTAAAATCTAGAGGTTCTCAGTGTTAACATAAACCCTCCCTCCCTTCCTTTTGTACTTGATTTCAGACATGGGTCATAATACTAATAGCTAGATTTCTTCTGTTTATCTCGATATTAACCATTTGTATTTGGATTGCAGGAAGGGAAAATGCATCTTTTCTTTCTTCTGTTGTATCTTTCAAGAAGTTTTGTTTGATTTTTAAATCTTCTGAGGCAACACCATTATGACTATACATTGTTCTACCAAATCATATTTTTTTTTTAGTGAAAATGTTTTCTGGTTGGGGAAGTATATTTATTGTATTTTTCAGTTATTGAGTAACTGTGAAGACTATTACTTAAGAAAGCTTCTACTATTTTCCAACATTCACAAAGATACCTTCAGTAAATACAGAGAACTAAGGTTCATAAGTTAAGAAGTAAGAATTTAGTAATTATTAGGAATTATAGGTATTTTATTTTTTGCGGGGTGGGATCACATCTGACATTTCACCCTCTTTTTTTAGGTATCTTGGCATTTGAGCCTTTATTATCTTAAACATTTTATTCCTGCTATTAAAATCATTCTCTCTATATAGTCGGTCAGTTGAATTGCTCATTCATATTGATTTTACTCTTGTGTAAAATATGTGATGGCTGACCTCTGAGGCCCCTTTGTTTTAAATCTATGGAAAAATGATTTGAGATCTATAGTACTATTTCTACGTAATCTCAAAGCACCTCAAGGACCAAGATGTAAGAGTTTGGCTTACTGTTATTGCTGTAGGAAATAACTGGCAAGAAAAATTTTGACATATTTTTATTTTCTGTTTTTCATTGATTAATCTTGATCATCTCTCATTCTTAAATTTTCTTTGAAAAATAAGGGTAAATTAGATCTCTTGCTAAACTTATAATTTTATTTCACTCTCTAAGTTTCTTAATAATTTATGAGGCAATATTCCTAATAACTAGCTGCCCTTCTCCATATAATTTTATAAAAGATTTTATACTCTAAAAAATGGTATTATATGGATACCTTATTGCTACACTTTTCAAGGAGATAGATATTTGCTCTTTGGTAGGTACCTTGCCTCCTTGGTTATTGCAGTAAATGACTTGTATTACTTTAATTTTATTAGGTAACAAATAGTTCTTACTGCCCTCCTCTCCCATCTTCTAATTCCCAGTGGAGATAAAAGAATGAATTTTTTAATTTAAATGTCAGGTAGGAGTTAGCTTTCTTATTTATATGTTTTCACCTTTCCTTTTCTACTAATTTCATAATGGTCTTATTTAAAATTTGATTTAGAAATTTTTAAAAATTAATTATACATGATTTTGGATGCATAAAAATATGAAAAATTTCATTTATTTTGCTGTTACTTGTGCTACCTATGCATACTGTTTCTTGATTCTATTTTTAATGATATATTATAAATTATTAGGTTATATAATATATATTATATAACCTAATATATATATATATATATATATATATATATATATATATGACAAAGTAAATAGACCGGTGCGACTAGACTCAGAATGATGTGAAATATAATATGACCTCAGATACTTTCTAGCTGCATTAACATAGGTAAATCCTTTAACCCTGTTTGCTACAATTTCCTCAACTGTAAATTGAGTTGCAAAAGGATCTTTGCCAATAAAAGCTCCAAATGGCATCATGAAAAGGAGGACATAGCTAAAATGACTGAACAATCACCACAACAACATGCAACATTTCCTGTCCTAAAACTGGGGACACAGGAACAAAAAGAACATGAAAGAAAAAGAAAAAATGACTCTTCCTCTTAAGGAACTTACATTCTATCAGAGAAGACAGCATGTGTATGTCTGAAGACTAGAGGATATTTCTAGGGTATATTTAATGACATCTTATATCACATTTCAAGCAAAAAGGTCTGCATCTCCAAATGCCTTTCTGGCTACCACAGAAACCAAACGTTATAGAGATTTTTTTTAATTTTGTGAAATAAAATATTTTTTCTTTTCTTATTGCTTATGTCAATTTTAGCATTCAAATTTAAAATAAATTAACCCAATAATAAATAGATAATGCATCTATCTACTGTGGAAAATGGAAGGACTGTGACAATATCCTAGATACAAAGGATAAAGAGAAAGGAAAATTTCATTTTCCATATTTTTGTTTCTCTACTAGCCAATGTCATTCATTTTAACAACAACAATATTGAATGAATTAATAAATAAATAGGTAAATTTTATCTGACCTGTCTGACCACTACTCAGTTGCGCTGATAGATTTTCATTCAAGTCACACCTGGCAACTGTGGGTATCCCTCAAGGTACCATCCTGAGTCTTTTCCATAGTATTTTCATTGGTGATTGCATTAAATCCAGTGAATTCTATGTACATCTATGGCTTGATGATTTCCAAACCTACTTATCCATTTTTAATCTCCCTCCTGAACTCTAGTCTTTCATCTCCAAGAGCCTAATTTGTAACTCACACTGGATATCCCATTAAGATATTACACGTAACGTCT
Organism: Potorous gilbertii; assembly: GCA_028658325.1. Classification (NCBI taxonomy): domain Eukaryota; kingdom Metazoa; phylum Chordata; class Mammalia; order Diprotodontia; family Potoroidae; genus Potorous; species Potorous gilbertii. Next base: position 529,511,110 of record CM053771.1, on the reverse strand, counting down.
CTGAAACTGCTTATTATATTTAACTTAAAACCATTGCCTTTTTCCCATACTTTTCCTATGACTGTTGAGGACACCACTACACTCCCAGTTACCCAGGCAAAAATCCTCATCTTACTCTTTAAAGTAGCTAGATACTATAAGATTGGAATGTTGCTGTGGTGTAGGAAATGATGAGTTGGTGGACCTAGAAAAATATTGAAAAACTTAAACTTATGAAGGAAAATGTTATCTGCTCTTAGATAAACAAGAGACAAATAAGTATAGTGCAGTTTTACATAGGAGCATATGAATTTATATGGTTATATATGAATGTGATTTTAGATATCTAAGGATATGCATGTGTATGTAAATATATGTATGTATAAAAATACTTGTGTGTTTATCTGCACTTAATTGTAGCTTTCTAGTGGAGGCTAGAGGAGGAAGAGGAAAGGATAATCTAAAAAAATATACAACAGAGAACAAAAGAAAACTTATAAGGGACTAAAAAGAATGGATAGTTCTGAGCACAACGTGTAGGATTTATTATATAGGATTTCTTGAAATGGAAATTTATTACTGTACAACTTAAAAACTCTCTTACATTCTGCCATGCATATGACACTTTATTTTCTTATTTTGTATTTAAATTTTGGTATTTAAGTTTATAATATATTTATTTTTATTTTCTTATCATGTATTTTAATTTTAGTATCTAAGTTGAAAATAATTTTAAAATGTACTTTACTCTTCATTTCTTCTCATCTACCACATCCAAATTTTTGGTAAGGGCTGTTAATTCTACTGTCAACATATTTCTCCTACAATCACTTTTATCTCTTTTGACAGTCATGACCCTGAGACAAGTCCTTTTCATCCCACTCTTATGCTATTGAAAGAGCCTTGCTATTGGTCTAACTCAGGACTTTCCTCACTCCATTTCAGTGTTTATTCAGCTATAAAGGTGACCTTTCTAAAACACAAATCTGAATGTGGTATTCATTTTAGTAATAAATTCCAGTGGCTATCTATTATTTTAAAGTTCAAATATAAAATTATCTGGAAAGCTTTTGAAGTCCATCAATATCTGGCCCCCTCCTACCTTTACATTTTTTTTTCACTTTATTGCCTTTCATATACTCTTTAAATTAGCAACACTGGGTTCCTTGATATACCTCACACAGTCCAATGCATCTCCCAGTTCTCTTCATTCCCACATTCTCTCCTTCATGTCTGGAATGCTCTGCCCATTGCTTTCCTTCAGTTGTCAGTTCAAGTGCCTTTTTCTTTTTTTTCCGCAAAAGTTCTCTCCATGTTCTCCCCACTGCTACTGCCTTCCCTTTGGAATTATCTCCAATTCCCTCTGTTTGTATTTTGCATACGTGCATTTATTTGCATGTTGCTTTCCCTGTGAGCTCCTTGAAAGCAATGACTGTTTTTTTTTATTTGTTTGCTTGTTTTTTATTTTCTTTATATACACAGAATTTAGCAAGGGCTGTAGCACAGAGTAAAACTTAATAAATGCTTACTGATGGACTTGACAAGTGACACTTTACCTTAATTATGCCTTTTGTTTCTCCCATATAATCTATGAGAACTGTATTAAAATTAGAAAAATTCATTTTTTGCATATGAGAATATTCAGAGAAATCTGATATTGTGTGTCCATGTCATACAGCCAATGAATGAATTATGTAGAGTCATACCCCAAACTCAGACTTTCAGACAACTGATCTGAGGACTTTTTCGGCTATGGCACAGCTGCCTCTCTTTGTAATTGACTAAAACTTAAACCAAGTGCTTCAACTGATGTCAAAAGGAATGAATGAATTCATTCCTATATTCAAATGTAAGGTGGAATCTCTCATGAAGTCAGCCTAGTGGTACCTGGGGAATCTGATAAGAGTAGGAGGAATTTTCAAGTCAGAATATTGAGGTTTAAGCCCTTCCAGCACTTACGTGCCATTTGATGTTGAGAGAGTCATAAATCCTCTGTGTTTTTTTCTTCAAAAACAGAACAAAAACTTAATAATTAATTAATTCAGAGACAGAAGGGACTTCAGATCATCTATCCCAATTTTCTCATTTTTCATAAAAGTAAAAAAAAATTAAAAAAATAAAAGATACACAAATGAATTAAATTTCCCAAGATCATAGGTAGTTATGCGACAGACCTGGTATTTAAACTCATATTCTCTCACTTCAGATCTAGTACTCCTTCTGACACTCATCTCTAATAATTTTTCCCTTCTTCCCAAGATCACTGCAACGAATTTTTTTTTAACTACCAAAATCCTACCTTTAAATATAAGTTATTTTCATTGGCACTATATGTATGTAATTGTCATTAGAATAATAATTTTAGTACGAAGCAATGTACAAGTGTGCGTACTGGTGTTCTCACAGACTGATTCAATGCCAATGAACCTGTGTAAAGATGTAATTGAAGGGGCAACATCTGCAGTCATGTAGTCGGGTTATTAGACTTTCCTCTTGAACCTATGCTCTTCTCTGTTAATTTAGGATATTTAATTCCTATCATATCTGTTTCTCAAGTTCACTTAATTCATTTATTTAATTAGGCACTGCATGTGCAAGTAGGAATTTAAAAGAACAGATTCCCACAATGATACATTGTAGAACTCTCAAAACTCCAAAAGATGATAAAGTTCAGTGAAGAATTCAGCAGCAACCCCATGGATTCAGTCAATATATATTATCTGCTGGTGTGGACAGATAAATTCCATTTTTTTTCTTATAACATAGGGTCAGTTATTAGAGATCAATAGTATACTCCATCCAGGTTCATTATGAATAGTGATGAGTTGGGAGAAGTAGAGAGAGATTGAAAGAAGCACATATGAAATGTATAGATATTTCATTAACTAAATAGGCATGGGTATATAATGTATTTAGTAAGCTATGTGACCCTACAAGTACTCTAAAACAAGAACCTTAACTAAGAAGGAGTAATTGGTCTATAGTTCTACAGAGACTAAAATGCAAAAGATGATCATGAAATATGAAGTCCATCAGCAGCAGAGAACAAATGAGTTCTGCACCTTATTAACAAGTATATTTGGTTGTTATTTTTTTTCCTCCAGACCTGTGATTTCACTAAAACAGAAATGTCATTGTGAGTCAACCAACAGAATTAGGAAAACACATATTTTATACATGTATTGTAATTATATTTATTAAATTATTTGTTTTAACAAAGTAACATATTCTTACAGAGTTGCTCTGAGAAGTTGAGACTTGTTTGGGTTAATAGAACCAATATGTTTCAGAAGCGGGACATGGAGACTTCTAAAGTCCAAGATCATAGATCTCCTATTATTTTACACTGCAAAACAAGGAAACTTCATTAAAAGAGAAAGCTATAGTCGTTTATTCAATGTCCTGAGGAATGTTACTTCTTGATGGTCAGACCAGGTGATCCTCATCCTGGCCTTGCCAGCCCCTTCCTTGAGTTTCCATGACACTGATTACATTCTCTTCCCCCTATCCCTGTGATATGAGAATCAAGTGAGATAATATATGTAGTACTTCACAAACCTTAAAAAACTATTCACATGGTGGCTACTATTATTAGAAATGGAACTATCACAGTCACCTTGGTGTTCAATCTTGCAGTCATACTCAAATCTTTACTGTCCATAATCCCTCACATTATTTTTGTCTAAATGTGTGATTTCTACAGTCATATATTTCCCATTAAGACCCTTCACTCTACTTATATAGCCACCACATTCATTCAGACCCTCATCATATCTGATCTGAATGACCTATAGTCTCCAAACTATTCACACTGTTTATAGACTCTCCTGTCCCCATACTCCATATAGCTAGAGGTATCATAAAGCAAAGGTATAAACATGCTAGTTACCAATCTCAAAAGTCTTTAGTGCCATAACCCTCCACCCAGTTGCATCTAAGATGAAATATCAACTATTCTGTTTGGGCACATGGAACCAATCACCACTCACATTAAGTCAACAAGTGTCTAGGAAGGGCTTACCTTTTTCCAATCACTGGGTTAACCACTGATGTGCTTCTCACAATCTGATTGAAAAATTTCTCTCCCTTACATAGTTTCTTTTACACTCAAATAGTTTTATTTTTTATTCCCTTTACATGGCAGTCTCCTACTTTTAAACAGATTATCCTCCATGTCTGAAATACTTTCCCTCATTGCCTCTGCCTCTTGAGATCCTTATATACATTCAAGTTTTTTTCCAGTGTTTTTCTTATTCACCCAGTTGTTAATGCTCCCCACAAAGAAATTAGTTTGTAACAAAAAAAAATTTCCTTCACAAAACATAAAATGTCAACACCACTCAGGAAATGTCTCATGATTGACTGAAAGATTCAGACATATAATGTATATATAGATAAGGATAGATAGATAGAGATATATTCTGAGAAGAATTGTCTTGAGAAAGTATCCCTTTCTCCAAGGTGATAAACTTGGAAACTTCAAATGTTCAAAAAAACCTTGAGTTGACATGGTAAAAATGGCAGTGTCTACCTGGGAAACCATCACTAATGTTAATGTATTTATCAAGGTTGAAATAAATTGAGACATCAAGTTAAGGCAGGTTCAGGAGTTAAAAAGGGTACTGACCCTGGTCTTAGCAGGGAGCTACCTAAGAGGGATTTCATGAAGCCTCTATGAAGGGGAAAGATGTTTCGTTATCCGAAGTTGTCATCCATTGACCACATGTGCTCTTTATACTTGAGCACATTTCCCCAAGGGAACTTATATATCCAAGGGGATTGTGTGTCAGTGGTTTGGGGACATGTTTCTGTTCCAAATATTCCCGTGATACATGCTCAGTTAATGCTTCTAAAAGCTAATCATTTCTAATTGTTAATGAAAGGGAAAACCAGTTGGGGCTCACAAAAAATGATACTAAAAACCCTAGCAATACATAAGGTTTCCCCCTCAAACCATGAATAGAAATATAGACTTTACCTGGGCAGCTGTGGCCTGCCAAAGAGTGGCAAGCGCAAGAGCAATAACCTGATTGGGGTGCTACACTTCTCTCTTTATATATTATATCCATTATTCATTTAATTATCAATTATTTTAATTAATTATCACTCAATTAATTAATAATTTAATGATAATTAATTATTATTTAATAATATTTAATAATTAATTATTAATTAATTATTGAATATTTATTTTTAAGGTTAAAGAGTTTTGTTTGTTTGCTTTTCTTTTATCCATAGTACCCATGAGAGTACTCAATAAAGAGTAGATTTGTCATCAATAAAAATTAAAGCTAGCATTTGTGAGCACTGTAAGGTTTGCAAAGCACTTTACAAATATTATTCCACTTCATGATGATACTAACCATGAAGAACAGGTGCTCTCAATATTCATTTTGACATTTATAGAGATTTGGTGGTTAAGCGACCTGTTTATAATCACTTAGGGTCACATTTGAACTCAGGTCATTCTCCCAAGGCCCATCATTCTATACATTGTGCCACCTGGTTATGTGTTTTTTCTTTAATTGTAATGAAGGAATAATTTAGCTTTTACTCATTCCTATACTTCATTCTTAGCACAGAACCTTGCTATAAAAAACCTAATCAATACATATTATTTTAATTTAAAAGGCTATGATTATGGCATCGAAGGGTTATTGACTGATAGGACTAGAACTTGAAGGGATTTCAGAGATCCACATTTAGTAAATTAGTAAATTTAGGTCTATGAAAGATAAGGGACTGCTACAAGATCACACCTTAAACATCTGAGGTAGGATATTTAATAGAATATCTAACTTCAGCAGCAGTGCCTTGTCTACTCTTTAGAAGATCATTTTACTGAGAAAAAAATAATTTCCTACAAAGTAATTTCCCCAAGGTTATATTGAAAGGTAGAAGCAAAACTGAGAGGAGAACTTGTTTCTCCTGGATCCTAGACCAATATTCTTTGTTCTGCATCACACTACTCTACTAGAATTAATGAGACAATTCCCTCCATTTGCTTCTAATTGAAATTACCAAAGCATAGACCATTTTTGAGATGATAAATATATTTGTTTTCTTACTAGAATGATAACTTTGACACACCATTATTTTAGAGTACATCTCTCCAATTTTAGACAAATCCATAATTTACGTTTTAGAAATAATAATCTTTAAAAATTCAGTTTTGGGAATAATTTAAAAGTGGTCAATTATCTGAATTCAGAACAATTTCCCACATTAAAAAGGAACAGTCCTATATCAAAATGAGAAAACGACAGAGAATTCCATCGTAGGGTGTATGTAATTAGAAATTATCCAATTCATAACTATAGATAACATAATAACTTTTCCGATGTACTCCCCTCTACACACACCCAGTCATCTCTCCCTTAATTGGTTTACTTTTATTTTATATTTAATTTGTATGCGTATATACATATACATGTATTGAAATGTTTTCCCTGATAAAATATGTAGCAATATAACGTAAAATATACTAAGGAGTGATAGGAATGGATGCTGCAAGAAATCCTTAGATAATAGCAGTTGTTGGTTGTTCAGTCAAATATCAATCCCTCATAAACTGAACTTGGGCACAAACTAATTATTCTTTGCTTGTACATATTTTACAGTGGTGGCATAATGGTACAGATGAGTCAGATGGATGGCTTATGGTGCCAGCACCATGGCACAAATTTGTCTCTCCCCTTTGCCCTGAAAATCACCTCTTATGCTGCCTAAATACTCTAATTTTGTTTCCTTTTTTCAGGACTTTGTTTCTGATGTTCAGGCTCTCCTTCCTTCATATCAGTAGATTTCTCACTCTGAAGATACCTTATGACTTTTCCTCATATTGATGAGTTCTGGTCTTGAACCAGATTTTCATGAAATATGCTCTCTTTTCTCCCAGTTCTGCTCATGACTAAGGATTTTTCTGCCTGGCCGCTTCCATTCCATCCCTTTTTGTATGCCTTTTTTTTAAAATGATCTTCTTCCATTAGAATGTAATCCCTTTTAACAGTGACTATATATACATATACATATATATGTATATATATATATATGTATATGCATATGCAGATGTATATATAAATTTTATTGTATTTGATTTCTAGCATTTAGCACAATGCCTGGAAAACTGTAAGTGATTAATACAAGTCTATCTATTTACCCGCTTATTCACATGTGATTATTCTGATAACAATAATATTTACATATTGTCTACTATGTGCCAGGCATTGTGCTAAGTGCTTCACAGATATTATGTCATTTGATTTTCACAACAAGCCTATGAAGAGGGAGGTATGATTATCCCCATTTTATAATTGAGGAAATGGAGGAAAAGAGAGATTGTTACTTTCCCAAGTTTTTACTGTTAATATCTGAAACTGACATGAACTCAGGCCCTTCTGACTTCAGAGTCAACTCTCTATTCACTCTGCTTTTTAACTATCTTTCCTTTAATAACTAGGTAAGACAGTGGATAGAGTATTAGACTTGGAGTCATGAAGACTCATCTTCCTGAGTTCAAATCTGGCCTCAGATACTTATTAGTTTTGTGACCCTGGGAACGTCATTGAACCTTGTTTGTCTCAGTTTTCTCATCTGTAAAATGAGCTAAAAAAGGAAATGGATAACCACTCCAGTCTCTTTACCAAGAAACCCCCAAATGAGATCATGAAGGATCAGATGTAATTGAACAACAAAGAAATCTATAATATATTTCAAGGAAACAAGCAAATAGAATAATCTCCTTTATGAGTTTCTTTTCTTTCTCTACTAGAGAATTATTGTAATTTGTTTCAAACAGAAAGTACCATGCACATGGTAGTCTGAATATCTGACTGGAACACAGAATAGACATTGTACACGGGTGATTTATCAAATTTGAATGAAATGAGATGAGTCTTGTCAGAAGAGCTAACACTGGTGAACTCAGACTAAGAACAAGGAGGAAAGTAATAGTCAGGTGTATTGTGATTGCAATTAGTGTCAAGACAAATAGTAAATGATGCTGAATACTATTTGTCAAGGGTTATTGAACAGATACCAGATAAACAGAAGAAGCCAAAAATACCCTGTCCGTTTCAATAGAATCTCAGATGGATGAAGATAAAGGACCCCAATGCTGATGAGTTATGGAATACCTTGGATAAATTTCAGACTGAATGAGAAGATACAGCTTGGTTGTTGCACTGATGGAGTAATATCCCACAACAATAATTTGCACTCCACTGAAGCCAAAAAATCTTTTTTTCCAATGTGTTTCAAATTTATGAAATGCTTTATACACATTATCCAATTTCCCCGCTCCTAACAACCCTCTAGAGGGCAGATTATTTATGTTAAGTTTATTAGGAGCAAAAATTAGTGTTCTTCTAATCCCATAACTCAGAACAATACATGGCACATAGTAGGCACTTAGTAAAATATTTGTTGATGAATTATCTCCAATAAGGAAACTAAAGTCGAGAAGTGACCTGCATTAGATCTTAAATTGCAGAGCTCTAGAATTCAAACTAAAACCAATCAAATGATTCATTTGAACAAATATTAATTTTAAGAATTAATTAATACTAAGTTACATAATAAGTAATAAAAGGAAAACAACAGTAAGAAGATAGTTCATACATTTGGGCAGTCAAAATTATGATGAGGGAAAAATATGATACATCATTCTAGATCTCTCTTCCCTGTCCATATGCTATTATGGCATTTTCACATGATGTGCTAACTCATTCCTACAGTGCAGATCAATAACCCGATTGCAATTTAGAATCTGAGACCATTACTGGGACATTGAAAAAACAGGGACCTTTTCCAGGATCACCTAATTGGTAATGCCAGGGGCAAGTCCTTCTTCAATACACTAGATCACACCTCTTATGGGTATCAACAAAAACTAAATTAATGAGGGAAAAGTACACACAGTTGTTGCTTGTCCTTCATTCTCAAAGAGGACTATGACTCTGGTGGGGGTAGGGAGTGATGCCATGACATGAAAGTGAATTGGATTTAAGTAAGGGAAGACTGTGCAAAGTTGCCATTCTCAGTTTCCCCTCAGAGCTATCTGGTCCAGTGGTGAGATACAGATCAAGAAAACTGAATTTGGCCCTGGTTACAATAGGAGACCTCGGCCTTGTTAAGCTAAGGTCTTTAACAGGACACAGTTTGACTAAGGCAATTCCCATTCAGTAAGTAAGGCCAGATAAAACATGAGGTAGAGAATGGCAAGAAAGAAAGAGACAGAGAAAGAAAGAAAAAAGAAAGAAAGAAAGAAAGAAAGAAAGAAAGGAAGAAAGAAAGAAAGAAAGAAAGAAAGTTCGAGAGAGGAAGACCCTCAGGACTTCTGGCCAAAACAGAAGCAATTGCTATTTATATTGATTCGGAACCAATCAGGGCCCAAACAAGATCCAAATGGGGCTTGGGCTAGGACTTATAGTGAGCCAATCAATGAAAGCCAGAGTGATTTGAGTTTAAGGTATGGACCTTAAAGGAAAAAACATGTTTAAGAAATCAAAATTTATATTCCTTTGGGCAGAGCAGCAACAGGTAAGTGTACAATACCCTATGTGGACAGTGTAAAGAAAAGAAGGAAAAGGAAACAGAGGGGAGGGGAGGAGGGAGAAAAGGGGGAAGGGGAGGGGGCAGAGGAGGGGAAAGGAAAGAGCTATGTTACCCAACTTGTCGATTCCAGTTGGGACCCCAACGGGGCAGCTCCTTTCTCTACTCATGGAGGTTGTTGTTTGCTCATCATTCTCAAGGAGGATCATAACATCAAGTGAATTTGATTTAAGTGAGGGAGGGCTGTGTAAAATTACCGGTTTCACTTTCTCCTCCAGAGCCATCTGGCTCCAGATCAGGACAAGTGTAGATTTTTATGGATGCAGTGGGAAACCCTAGAATTTTTAAGTTAAGGTCTTTAACAGGTCTCAGTTTGATTGAATGTAATGCCAATCATGGCAAAACACCTGAGGACTGCTGCTGTGAATAATTTTAAGGGTCTATTTACATAGTATAATGAGCTCTCTATTCAGCAATAAACTAAATATTGTTCAGTAAAATAAAGCATAACATTCATAGCAACATTTTTAAGCAAAACATATCTAATACATTTCTGTATCTCATAATACTCAGTGCACAGCATATAACCCCACATCCCCAAAGTCAGGGGGTCCCAGGCTAGCATCTTTCCTAGCACCATATATCCTTAAAAAAACAAAGACAAATACAGTTAAGAAAAAAAAGGATGCTTCAATCTCTGTTTAGACACCATAAATTCTTTCTCTGGGGTTGGAAAACATTTTATTTTTAATTCTTCACAGTTGTCTTGAAACATTGTATTGCTGAGAATAGCTAAGTCATTCACAACTGATCATTAAACAATATTGCTGTTACTTTGTACATAATACGTGTCATTTGGATTAAGTTTTTTTTTATTTTTAAATAAATTTATTTAACTTTTTACATTCATTTTCACAAGATTTTGGGTTCCAAAATTTTCTCCCCATTTGTCCCCTCCCCCCTCCCCAATACACTGGACATTCTAATTACCCATATCACCAATCTGCCCTTCCTTCTCTCATCCCTCCCTTCCCTTACCCCATCTTCTCTTTTGTCCTGTAGGTCTTGTAGGGCCAGATAACTTTCTATTCCCCATTACCTGTATTTCTTATTTCCTAGAATCAAGAACAATACTCAACAGTTGATCCTAAAACTTTAAGTTCCAGTTTCTCCCCATCCCTCCCTCCCCACCCATTCCCTTTGGGAAGGCAGGCAATTCAATGTAGGCCATATCTGTGTAGTTTTGCAAATGACTTCCATAATAGTCATGTTGTGTAAGACTAACTATATTTCCCTCCATCCTATCTTGCCCCCCATTGTTTCAATTCTCTCTTTTGATCCTGTCCCTCCCCGAGTGTTGACTTCAAGTTGCTCCCTCCTTCCATTGCCCTCCCTTCCATCATTCCCC
>CM053771.1:529465537-529499671 GCA_028658325.1 Potorous gilbertii | reverse complement strand
GTTTTTTTCCCTTTTCTGGGCATTTTCCCAGCCAGTTACTTGATTTCTGAGAGTCCTCTCCACCCCCTGGCCTGGATCCGCCCGCTAGTGCTTGGGGTCTGAGATTCAAATGCTGCTCCCCAGCCTCAGGGCTTTTGGTGGCAGGCCTGACTGCTCTTCAATGGGAGCTTATCTGCTGGCTCTCAGGTGGGGGCAGGGCCGCCTCTCAGGCTCAGTTCCCTCAGGGGGTTTATACAGAGATCCTTTGTAGTGGAGCTGGGGTGGAGCTCCTGCCAGCTCTGGGAGTCTCTGGCTGAGCTGCCTCTGCCTCTGGCTGAGCTGCCTCAGCCTCTGCCGCAGCGGCCGCTTCCCAGGGGGTCCGAGTCCCGGAGATACCCTGCTCCCCACTCAGCCCATCTCTCTCACTGACCTGTGCGCCTGTGGGTGGAGGAACCTTCGCTGCCACCGGAGATTCAGGTCCCTGACGCCTGCTGGGCTCTGCTCGCTCCTCTCAGTGCCGTGCAGCCGGGGCGGGGGAGGGGAGGACTCTGCAAGACAGGACTCCGCTCCTGTCTGGGGTACCTTTGCGGTTGGTTTTTCAGGGCTCTCTGCAACTGAAATCTCCTTCACTGTGTTGCTGCGTGGCTTCCACTGTTCCAGAATTTGTCAGGAGTTCTTTTTACAGGAAATCTATGGGGTGTGGATTCGGAGATAGCAAATGTGAGTCTTTCTACTCCGCCATCTTGGCTCTGCCTCCTCCTGGCTTAAGTTTTTGTAAGTCGTCTAAGTTTCTTTTTTTTCCTGACAGCATCCTGCTCATCGTTTCTTATAACACAATATTTCAAAACAATCACATAGCACAATTTGTTCAACCCAGTTGATGGGCATCCTCTCTATTTCCAAATCTTTGCCACCAGAAAACTGCTATAAATATTTTTGCACATGTAAGTCCTTTTCCTTTTTTTAATATGTCTCTTCTTGGATACAGACCTAGGGGTGGTATTGTTTGGTCAAGGTGTGTGCATAGTTTTATAGCCCTTTGGACATAATTCAAAATTGCTCTATGTAGTGGTTGAATCAGGTCTCAATTTCACCAATAGTGATTAATGTTTCATTTTCCCCATATCCCCTTCACCATTAGTCATTTCTTTTTTTGTCCTATTAGCAAATCTAATTGGTATGAGGTAGTACCTCAGAATTGTGTTAATTTGCATTACTTCAATCACCAGTGATTTAGAGCAATTTTTCATATGGTCATAGATAGCTTTGGTTACTTCATCTGAAAACAGTTCATAACTTTTGATCATTTATCAATTGAGGAATGGCTCTTATTTTATAAATTTGATTCAGTTCTCCATGTGTTTGAGAAATGAGGCCTTTGTCAGAGAAATTTCCTTCCATTTTTTTGCAGTTATTGTTAGTTGTATTTCCTTCCAACCTATTCCCCCTCTCCCATTTCTTCTTTCTCTCTCTCCTTGCACCTATGATTATCATTTCCTCCAATCTTCCATTCCTTCTATCATCCCACAGCCTTTTAAACCCCCTTCTCTTCCTACTTTAGTGTAGGGGAGATATTTCCTCTTTGAGCCAATTTTAACGAAAGTAAGTTTCTCTTGCTCCCTCTTTCCTCCCCTATCTTCCCCTTTACTGTAAAGTTTTTATCCCCTTGCCTCTTTTATGTGAACTAATTTAACTCATTCTGCCTCTTCCTTTCCTTTCTCCCAATGCATTCCTCTCTTATCCCCTTATGATTTCCATATCCTATCTACATTTTTATGCTTCTCTTGAGTCTTCTATTTAAAAGTAATTTTTTCTATTGAGTTCTGATTTTTTCACCAAGGACACTTCAATGTTTTCTATTTCATTGGATGCCATTCCCCCTTACCCCCCAAAAGGCTTATACTCAGCTTTGCTGGATAGATGATTCTTGACTGTAATCCTAGCTCCTTTGCTCTCTGGAATATCATATTCCAAGCCCTCTCATTCTTTAATGTAATAGTTAAAAATCCATTATTCTGAGTTTGGCACCATGATTGAATTGTTTCTTTGTGACTACTTGTAATATTTTCTCCTTGACCTGGGAGCTCTGGAATTTGGCTATAATATTCCCCAAAGTTTTCATTTTGGATATTCTTTAGGAGGTGATTGGTGTATTCTTTCAATATCTATTTTATCCTCAAGTTCTAAAATATAGGGGCAGTTCTCCTTAATATTTATTTATTTTTTGAAATATGACATCTAGGCTCTTTTTTTGAATTTGCTTGCAGGAAGTGAAATACTTTTAAAATTTTCTCTCCTGGATCTGTTTTTCCAGGTCAGTTGTTTTAACAATGGTATATTTCATATTGTCTTCTATTTCTTTGTTCTTTTGGTTTTGTTTTATTGTTTCTTGAGTTCTCAAATAGTTATGTTCAATTTGCTCAATTCTAACTTTTAAAACATTTTCTTCAGTGAGTTTTAGTATCTTATTTTTCATTGGGTCAATTCTATTTTAAGGAGTCTAGTCATAAAGTAAATGAGTGAAGCATAGATTAGCAGGAACATTGACATCTAGTAGGTCAGTTTGTTTTGAACAAAGCTGAGGTAATCAGAAGTCATAGGAAATTGATGTGCAAAAATAGAGAGAGGTTAGATTTTTGATGATTTATTTTCTATGTTTTTATTCAGGTATACTTTTAAAATATACCAACCTAAATCTCAGGATTAGGGAATGACAGTTGAGGTAGGGTGATATGTTTAAAAGTGCTTATTTAACCTGGAATTCTCAAAGACAACTTCCAAAATCATCATGGGTCACAGAGAGTTTTCCTTGTTCTGACCATATCCACAAATATTTTTCATAAGTTCAGCATTTAAATCAAGGAATGACTTTAAAATATATTTCACTTTATTTTTTTTTAACTGTAAGCAGGAACAAACTGAGGGCAAGTAAGAGGAAACATTGCTTAAAGAATTAAATTATGACCTATTGTACCCTGATTTCAAAACCACTGCTCTGTCCACTGTCATATTATTTTAAGAAGGAGTTGTAGAGGTATGCCTTCCCTGAGTCAGGGTGCAATCTCATGCTCAAACAAAAGTTTGTATATAATTGAACCCTACAGTGTTGATGCTGCAGGCTTGACTTCGGCAAGCCTCACTGACTGCAAAAATAGCTGTACCAAATTACATTCAGAAAACAAATATTACACAATTTTAAAATAGATTAACTATATGATACTGTACAAGACATTTAACCTCTCTCAGTCCTCATTTCTTCATCTGTAAAACTAAGGGCTTGGAGTTGATTATATCCAAGTGTTTCCAGTTCTAAAATTCTATGATTCTTATGAATTCATGATTCAATGAACTTCTCAGCAAGTTTGTTGTGATCCCCATTAGCTTGTTCTCTCTTGCACATAATCCTGGTGAAGGGCTATTACATGGTTTCATAAAACTCAAGCATGGGAGGAGTGCTAGGCAAACTCTAAAAGAAACTCAATTGACTTTATAGGCATAAATAAAGGGGGAAACAAACTGTAAATTACATGTCAGCAACAGAATTTTCTATGATACATTTTTACTGCTGTAACTTGTTCTCAGATTTCAAGTGATATGTGTGTATGTCAGTGTCAAAAAGAGTTGAAACAAGAAAATACAATATGAGAACATCCAAAGTATTGCTTCAGAGAGACTCGTTAATCTCAAGATATGAACTCAGTGATGGAATTCCAGATTCTAGGGCTGCAGAAAACTTGGGAGAGGTTTATTTGTTTGTTTGCTTGTTTGTTTTTTCTTTGTTTTAGTTTTTCTGAGAAGCCCTCAGGTTACACCATGAAGAACTATAAATTTAAACCGAGAAAGTTTTTTTCTTCTCAGTGTTCATTTATTATAATCACCTTATTTCGCAGATAAAGAAATGGAGGAGTAAAGAGTAGCTTGTGTAATCCAAAGTTACACAGGAAGGAAGAACACAAATCAAGGTTTGAAACTGAATCCTCTGACTATAAGTCACAGTTATTCCATTGTCACAGAGAGGTGACCTTTTATCATAAGTATGCACAAGGGATAATCCTTGATTATCAATGATCTGTAAGTACTTGCGACTACAATTTCTCCCTGGTTAAATTTAATTGATAAACATATCAAAAGTTCTTCTTATATGACAAGCATTAGTTTTGTGTCCTGGAGGCAAAACAAGGTAAAAACAAAAAAAAGAAAATTCCTTCATTTAGGGATCTTGTATTCTACTAGGAGAAGGAAAAACACATACACAAGCAAGGACAAGGATTTTAGACATGAATCAATGTCTCTCAATTATCTTTATGTTGGAAGTTTTAATTAGGAAATAAATAAAAGAGAAACTTACATAGAGGCCAATATGTTAAATGAGGTATTTTCTCCAGGGTAGATGGCCTAGGAGGGATCTGTTGACTATGGATAGGTATCAATCCTTCCAGTTTGCCTTCAGGTTTTTGTGTATTTAGTAGTGGACATTGTGAGTCATTTATTGTCAATGCATTTTTGCATGAAGGGTTAGTGTACTTTTGCTTAAGGAAAGATCTTTCCCATCCATTAATAATATAAATAATTGCTTAAGTCACTTGGAAACCTGAGTCATATGGAGCCTGTGGTGGTAAGAGATTGCTGAATAGGTGGAACAGAAAGAAGCAGAGCAAAAGCAGAACTGAGAGGAAATTGGATAGAGTCTAGTCAGATATATGAAGGATGTAGGCAAGCAGGCTGATGGCTAGTATTAGTTACGGGCTTGTTCGTGATTTTATTTAAGCGAACCTGCTCATGATTTATTTAATGGAACTGGTTTGTGGGAAAACTTGCAGGGGGAAATCTTGGGCATGGGGTTGTTCCCTGCAATGTTACTACGTACAGATTTTTGTTATTAAGATGAATTTGGCTTTCTGGTGACTTAATAGATGATTTAGGTCTGTCTCCCATGTGGAGAGTCTGTTGTATTTCATGATTCAGGAATTACATTGGAATATTTGTGGCTGATATGCACAGTCTGAATATCACATTGCAGCCACTCATACTTAGGGTGTAGTGGTTGATTTGATCATACCTTGTCATCCAAGAAGGAAAGGACCCACTGAAAAATGAGAGTCTTATTCAGTTGGGAAGAAGCAGAAAGAAATTCTCAAGTGGTGGTGACCTTAGATATCTCCTAGCCTACATGAAAAAAAGGTATCCTCACTATCTATACCAAGTGATCATGCAGATTTGCTTTAAAGAGGAATTCCCCAACCTCAGAGGCCATTTCTGAGAAGCTATATTGAGAGGAATTCTTCTTTGCCTTAAATTGAAGAGAATCTCTCATTTCTATGAAATGTAACAAATTCACACAAACCACTCTCCTCTCTACTGTCAAACTAATCTTCCTAATATAAACTGACCATATCATCCCTATTTTTACTGAATATTTCATATACCTGGAATATTCCTCCTATACATATATATATACACACATACATACATACAATACATGTCTATACATACATACATGCATGTGTGTATGAATAAATTGATAAATATAGGTATATATATACATACATACACATGCACACAAGCACACTGTCCTAAATCCTTGAAAATTTCTCAAGCAAATTGTTGGAATAGTGGAATTAAAAAACAAAACTATTATCCATAATTGTTTGTACACAATATTGATCAATACAAAACCAAAGCAAAAACAAAATAATTTTAAAAAGTAGATATCCCACATTTTCTTTAGTTTATTTTCATTATTTTGACTTTGTTTTAATGTTTCTTGATATTTCATGGTGTCATTACCTTCCATTTACCCAATTCTAATTTTTCTTCAGTTGACTTCTGAACCTTTCTTCCTATTTGGGCAATTCTTTTTAAGGAGTTACTATTCTCAATATTTTTGTCCTTCTATATACCAAGCTGTTAATTTTTTTTTTCATAATTGACTTACTTTGCCCTAACTTCTTTACCTAATTTTTCCTCTACCATGCATATTTTATTTTAAAAAAATCATGTTAGACTTCTGGGAGCCAAGATAGGAAAGCAGCAAACTGCTGCAATTCTCTTATACTTACCTTCAAACCACGATAAAATAGATGCCTGAAACAAATCCGGGAACAGCAGAACTGGCAAAAGAAGGTGAAGAAAAATATTTTAGCCAAAGAAACTTGGAGGATACGCAAAAAGGTATATCTCACTGTAGTGAAACAAGAACACAGCCCAGATAGGAAGAGTGCCAGCAATTCAGCAGAAGATTCACCTCAGGAAGTCAGCAGGAGATCCTGAGGCCCAGTGAAAGGGAACAGGCAAACATCTATACCAGGACCTTTCTATGTGTTTTACTATAGCCAAAGGAACTGGCAGGCTGTAGTTGCAAGATCTACCATGTGCTTGAACATAGCACAGGGGTAAAAAGGCAGCCTTCAGTCACCAGACCTCAACATGCTTTAGTGTAGCCACTAGGAAACACAGAAACATCCTACTGGGGCTTGCACATGCTAGACACCACTACTAGGGACCTCACTCAGCACCAGTTAAGCAGCCAGAACCGTACAATCTCCAACCATGCAAGCTAATCCGCAAACCCATAGCACATCACCAGACATGAGGGGCCCCATGGACCTTAGGGCAACATCAGTGCAGCATCAGGGCCTACAGCCACTAACAAAAAAGACTGCAGACAGTGCCACTTTCACCTTGGGGGCAGAGCTCAAATTTGGCAGAAAAAAGTCTTTCCCATCACCAAACAAAAGGGGAGCATGAGCATAACACAACAGCAATAACCAAAAATCTGACCATGGAAAGTTATGATGACAGAGAAGACAAAGACACAAATTCAGAAGAGGAAAACAATGTCAACCCCAAAGAAAAATGGGAAGTGATCTCAAGCCCATAAAGATCTCATGGAAGAGCTGAAAAAAAAAGCTTTAAGAATCATATAAGAAAGATACAATAAAAATTGGGAAAAGAAAAGAGAGTGATACAAGCAATTTATGGGGAAAAAAGAGTCAACATCCTGAAAAACTGCTTAAAAACTTGAATTGGTCCAATGGAAAAAGAAATAGAAAAATCCACTGAAGGAAACAACTCCTTAAATAGTACAATTGGCAAAATGGAAAAGAAAGTACAGAAGCTAATCACAGAAAACAATACCTTAAAAATTAGAATTGAGGGAAGTTGATGAATTTAAGTGAAATCATAAATTAATCAATGAAATTCAAAAGGATATAAAAGGAAGAAAATATAAAATATCACATGGAAAAAACAAAAAAATAAAAAACAACTGACCTGGAAAATAGATCCAGGTGAGTCAATACCAGAATCATCAAACTACCTAAAAGTTATAATCAAGAGGAAGACTTGGACTGCATCTTTTAAAAAATTACCAAAGAAAATCTCCCTGATGTCCTTGAACCAGAGGGCAAAGTAAAAGTAAAAATAAACCTAATTAAAAGAGAAGACAAAGAAACTACTTCTTGTCACAGGTACCATAGGTATCATAGACAATGAAGCAATCATATTAGAAGAGCAAGGAATAATTTACTTGTTAGATCTATAGGGAAGTGAAGAATTTATGACCAAACAAAAGATAGAAAACAACATTATTTTGATTATATTAAATTTAAAAGCTTTTGTACAAAGAAAACCAAAGTAACCAAGATTAGAAAGAAAATAGAAAGTTGGGACAGTATCTGATGAAAGTCTCATTTCTTAAATTTATGGAGAATTGACTCAAACATATGAGAATACAAACCATTTTCCAACTGATAATTGCTCAAAGAATATGAATAGGCAGTTTTCAGATGAAGAAATCAAATATATCAAAAGGCATATGAAGAAATACTCTAAATCTTGATTAGAGTAACGTAAATTAAAACAACTCTGAAATAGCACCTCAGAGCAATCAGTTGGGCTAATATGACAGAAAAGGAAAATGATGAATGTTGGAGATGTTTGAAAATTAGGACTCTAATTCACTGTTGGTAGAGTTGTGAACTGATCCAACTACTCTGGAGAGTAATTTGGAACTATGTCCAAAGGACAACCAAACTGTGCACACCCTTTGATCCAGCAATATGACTACCAGATCTGTATCTCAAGAAGATCTTATAAAAGGGAAAGGATCAATATGTGCAAAAATATTTATAACAACCCTTTATGCGGTAGCAAAATATTGGAAATTGAGGGGATGCTTATTGATTAGGAAATAGCTAAAAACTATTGTACAATAAGAAATAACAAACAGGCAGAGTTCAGGGGGAAAAAAGAAACACATGGAAATACTTCTACAACCTTATGCAAAGTTAAATGAGCAGAAACCGGAAAACATTCTATACAGTATCAGCAACATTGCGTAATGAACAACTGTGAATGACTCAACTCTTCTCAGAAACAAAAATGCAAGGCAAATACACAAAGAAAAATTGATTGATTCAGAATGCGGATCAAAGGATATTTTTTTCACTTATTTTATTCTTTCTCAAGATTTTATTTCCTGGGCGGGGGGGAAGATGGTGGAGTAGAAAGACACACAAATGCTGGCTCTCCTCACACAGCCTAAAAAATACCTATGGAGAGGGACTCTCAACATATTTTGGAAAAGCAGAAGTGGAGAACAACACAGTAGAGGAGGTTTCCAGCCCAAGGTGACCAGAAAGGCCCACTGGAAATGTGGGTTGCATGGAAGGTGGAGTAGAGCCCAGCCCAGACTTGGCCATGCAGCGCAGCTCAGCTCTGGGAGGAGGAGACCTCAGAGGGGATATCTCCAGTCATAGCAGCAGTGGGTTCCCAGATCCCTCAACCCACAGGCACCAAAGGTCAGTGACAGCACTGGAAAGGGAGAACGGCTTTCCCATTGCTCCGGCCTTAGGCAGTGGCCACAGATGCCACATCGGGCAGGCAGCAGCTGTTCCCACTGCAGCCCCTAAAGCAGCCTGCATCCATTATTAGATCATGAAACCCCCGCAGGCACTGAGGAGCTGATTATTACCTCAGCCCAGTATAGAGGCCCTGAGGGAGCCAGTCTTTACCTTACAGTGAATGGTGGCCCTACCCATGCAGCTTATCTGAAAGTCAGCCCCCAGTGCTGGCTTAGCAGAACTGGAGGCCAGGTGGCTGTGGAAAGGAAACTGCTAAGATTCTGGGCACAACAATCTCTTCCAGCTTCCAGACCACTGTACAAACTTGATTGTGACACATTGGAGGAACTGAGATCTTACAGATTCCTAGAGTATACCCTACTCTTGACAAAGGACCCAAAAGTCAAGTAACTGGTTGGGAAAATTCCCAAAAAAGGGTAAAAATTAAGACTATAGAAGGTTACTTTCTTGGTGAACAGATATCTTCTCTCATCCTTTCAGATGAGGAAGAACAATGCTTACCATCAGGGAAAGACATAAAATTCAAGGATTCTGTATCCCAAACATCCAAAATAAATATTCAATGGTCTCAGCCTATGGAAGAGCTTATAAAGGATTTTGAAAGTCAAGTTAGAGAGGTGGAGGAAAAATTGGGAAGAGAAATGAGAGAGATGCAAGAAAAGCATGAAAAGTACGTCAACACCTTGCTAAAGGAGACCCAAAAAAATGCTGAAGAAAATAACACCTTGAAAAATAGGCTAACTCAATTGGCAAAAGAGATTCAAAAAGCCAATGAGGAGAAGAATGCTTTCAAAAGCAGAATTAGCCAAATGGAAAAGGAGGTTCAAAAGCTCACTGAAGAAAATAGTTCTTTAAAAATTAGAATGGAACAGATAGAGTCTAATGACTTTGTGAGAAACCAAGAAACCACAAAACAAAAAAAAACAACGAAAAAATGAAAGACAATGTGAAATATCTCATTGGAAAAACAACTGACCTGGAAAATAGATCCAGGAGAGACAATTTAAAAATTATGGGACTACCTGAAAGCCATAACCACACACACACACACACACACACACACACACACACACACATTGAATTGAATTGATATAGGATGAATTGAATAGGATGGGATCATATCTTAAAAAAATGAAATTAAAGGGTGAGAGAGAAATATATTGGGAAGAGAAAGGGAGAAATGGAATGGGGCAAATTATCTCTCATAAAAGAGGTAAGTAAAAGACTTTTCAGTGGAGGGGAAAAGGGGGAAGGTGAGAGAAAAAACATGAAGCTCACTCATCCCATTTGACTAAAGGAAGGAATAAAATGAACACTCATTTTGGTATGAAAACCTATCTTGCAATACAGGAAAGTGGGGGAGAAGGGGATAAGCAGGGTGGAGAGATGATGCAAGGGAGGGCAGTGGGAGGAGGGAGTAATTGGAAGTCAGTATTCTTGGGGAGGGACAGGATCAAAAGAGAGAATAGAAGAAATGGGGGGCAGAATAGGATGAAGGGAAATATAGTCTTACCCAATATGACTATTATGGAGATCATTTGTAAAACTACACAGATATGGCCTATATTCAATTCCTTGCCTTCTCAATGGGGATGAGTGGGGAGGGAGGGAGGAAGAGAAGTTGGAACTCAAAGTTTTAGGAACAACTGTTGAGTATTATTCTTGCATACAACTCGGAAATAAGAAATACAGGTAATGGAGTATAGAAATTTATCTTTCCCTACAGGACAAAAGAGAAGATGGTGATAAGGGAAGGGAGGGATGTTAGAAGGGAGGGCAGATTGTGATAGGGGTAATTAGAATGCTTGACATTTTGGGGTGGGGGAGGGGAGAAATGGGGAGAAAATTTGGAACTCAAAGTTTTGTGGAAATGAAAGTTGGAAACTTAAATAAATTTAAATATTAAAAAAAGATTTTATTTCCTTTTTGATCTGTTTCTTCTTCCACAGCTGAAATGGATATGGAAATATGCTTTATGTCATGTGTATAAACTATATCAAACTGCCTACCATTTACAAAACAAGGAAGAAGGCAGAAAAAAATGGGAAGTAAAAATCTCGTAAAAATGAATGCCAAAAAATGTCTTAATATGTAATTGAGGTGAAATTAAGCATTATTTAAATTTTTAAAAATAAAATTTAAAAATTAAAAAAATCACTTATTTTCATCTTCAAAGAATTCTTTTTTGGGGTCTGTAAAATTTTTCTGTAAGGCTTTACTTGTAGCTGTTTTGGCTTCATTCTTTTCTGAGTTTTGTCTTGATCTTTCCTGTCATCATAATACATTTTGATGGTGAGGTTCTTTTTGTTTCTTTGTTTTTTCATTTTCCCACTGTTTCTTGTGTTGGAACTTTATTTTAATGCTGGAATCTCTTTTCAGTGTGTGTGGGCTGGTGGGGAGGCATTGTCTCAAACTTCAGAGCTTTTTTTTTTTTTGAACTTCTGTTTTCCAAGATAGTGCTCGGGGTTTGGAAATTTGGGGTGTTTCCATGGTGGTGTGATCTGAGGAGAGGTGTGGTTACTGCTTTCTTGGCCTACATTCTGGCTCTTACCAAGGAAGTACCACTGATCCCTTGGGATTAAAATCAATACTTTTCCTCAGGGCCCCTCTTCCATTATGACAGAAATTGATACTTCCTTCCAGGGTTTCCACTCCCTCTTTACTAAAAGTGCTCTTCTCTGCCCTTCAACTCTGACCTAAATGTGAATATAGACAATGGAGCTGTCAGCAAGCATCTTGCCCTTCATCCAGTGCTGGCACAGTGCCCTATGCTAGGGTATAGAGACCTATAACTGGTCTTTCTGACCAGTTCAAGACCTCTGGAAGCTTCTGCTACTGTTTTTACCACTACCCTAGTTCATCACTGTTGTTTCATCCAGTGGGCTTGGGTCAGTCTCCTTTCCCATGTCACAGATCTCTTTTTCTAACCTCTTAAGTTGTCTTGGGCTGGAAGAATGTTTCTCGCTGATCTTTTGATAGCTTTGTCACTTCAGAAATTTGAGGCATTATTTTAAAAATATTGGGAGGGGAATGTTGAGAAGGCTCAGCTGACTGCTTTCTCCATTCCATCATATTGACTTTATCTCCAGAATTATTCCTATAATTTGTACCTTCACAACACCTCTTATATTCCAGTCATCTCTCTTGTAACATTTTGATCACCCTGATTCAGGACCTCACCACCTTACATCTGTGATATTGTCATAGCCTTCTGGTTGGTAAACCTAGCTTAAATCTCTTCAACTCCAACCTATCCTCCTCTGAACTACCAGATTAATCTTCATAATCTGTAAATCTGACCATACAATACAAAATCTTGAGTTTGGTTTTCAAAGCTTTCCATATGTTTATTCCTTCCTACTTTTTCAGTTGATTTAGGGATTACTCACTCAGCCCAATACTCAGTCCCAATGTACTCTGTGATCCAATGATACTGATCTCCTTGCTATTCCTTATAGAAGACCCTCCATCTCCAGACTGATTATTTACATTGAATGTCCCCCAAGGAATACTCTTCTCATCTCCACCTTCAAATTTCCCTGGCTTCACTTAAGTCTAGTTAAAATCTCATCTGCAAAGATGCCTTTCCTAGTCCTCCATGTTAGTGTCTTCATTCTGAGACTATGACTCCTTGTGAATGTGTGTGTGTGTGTGTGTGTGTGTGTGTGTGTGTTTCATCTTTCTTTGTATCCCTATAGCTTAGCCGAGTATCTGGTACATTGTAAGCAATTCAATAAACACTGTCTAACTGAATGATCAGCTATATTTCTCATAGATTTCTCTAGTTTCTCTCTTTTACATCAGGCTGAAATGGATTTCTAATTAGGGCCTTATATTTGTAATTCCAAACTGAAGATCAATTTACATACCCATCAAGTTTCTTTACAAAGAGATGTTTCATGAAGATTTACTGCACATGATATTTAAGTCAAAGCAACAGACAGTACTAACTCTGGGAAGATAGAGGAGAGCAGGACATTAGGTTAGTTGATGATATTAACATATTTCATCTTAAAAATTTATAATCTAAACCCCAAACTCTTTATATGGAACATGACCCCAGGAGCCGTACTCCACAGAAGTTCTGAAATCAAGTTGAAAATGGGAAGTGAAATGTGCCACTTGCATTTCGCTCATAATGCTTTTGTTTAGTAATGGATATTTTTTTATCTCTCCTTTATTGTTATTTATTAATAAGAATTTTATAGCTTTTATATTTTTACAACACAATTAATGAATTAGTAAATGCCTGCTACGTGTCAGGCACTGAACTAAGGGAGTGGCAGAAAAAAGGTGGAAAGGAAACCCATTTTGCCCTTGAAGAGGTTGTGTTCTATCCTGTAACACAAAATTGACATTTAGAAATTTCTATACAATATATACAGACTAAGTAATAAGGCAAATTGTCACTTGTTGCAAGGGAAATGTTATTCATTATAAGTATTCCTCTTCTCCTAAATTAATGATTATTTTCATTCCATTTTCTTTATTGACTCTGTCTCTCTGCTTATCTCTTAGCATTGAAATTATTTATTCACATACTTCCCTTGCTGCCCCTTGACCCACAATAAGTCTTCCTTCTGACAATGAAATATAATCAGGTGAAAATAATTATCAACAATGAATATTATTCATTATTAAATGCCAATAATTAACATGAGTTGCCTTAGTGCCCTCTGTTGTTTCTGTATTTCTTGGGAATACTCCTCTTCCATTATACCCACAGGCTATGGTTTGTTTGGCTTCCCCATGCCCTTCCCCTTTCCTTTTATAATTGAACTTAACTTGCTTCCTGTATTTGATGAAAACATCATAAACCAGTAAAGAATGAAGGATCCAGAGCTGATAGGGACCACAGGCATCACCTAGTCCATCCACTTCATTTACACATAAGGGAAGAGAGTCCCAGAGAGGATAAATGACTTGTTCAAAGTCACTCAGAATTTGAAAGAGTTGGGAAAGTAAATATATTACTTAAATCTTTTGCAAAGCACTTTATCTCATTTGTTTGACATAACAATCCTGGGAGGTAGGTGTGATTATCACATTTGTTTTGTTTTGTTTTTTTTCAAATGAGGAAACTGAGACTGAGATAAAATGACTTCCCCATGGTCCCTTAGCTAGTAAGTGCCTGAGGAAGGATTGGAATGTAGATCTTATTTATGCTAAATTCATTGCTCCATCCAGTCCTCCCATTCCAGAAAAAGAATTTATTCTACTATTCATTTGCAGTTAATTGCCATCTGGGAAGAAAACTACTGTGTCCTGGGATTGAAACGTGAGTAGGGAGAGGTATCCAGATAGTCACAAAACAAAATAAATCCATAAACTATCCCCAAAGTGTAATGTGAGAAAATTCTGAAATTCTATTTCATTTCTTTTCTTCTTAATTTAGAGAATAATATATTCTCATTAATCTTGGCAGTATTTATGCTTGAAACCTTTATCCTTCTATACTAATGGATAAGAAGTTATAATAAAGACTCAGTCCTGATAGCTGCTGACAACACTGACTGAAATTCAAAAATTATTCACTACAAACAAAACAAAATTAATTCAAAATATTAGCTTCTAAATATTGAACAGTGAGTATCTTAGCAGGAAAGACGGGTGCTGTGTTGTTAAAGTAACTGTTTCCAAAGCAACCTTGGATTTCATTACCAAAGAGTTGTTAATTAATTAACATGGAGAAACATGGAGAAAATGAAGAAAATGCCACGCAACATTTAGCATTGTGGATCCATCCAGTAACTTCATTTTGATCAGCCACTCAACGACACGATTGTATTTAATTTCCTTCCTTCCATCATGATACAGATGGTTCTCTTTATTCCCCACAGCTAAAGTTATTCACTAATAAATTGTAGTGACTACATTATAAGCCCTGAGATTTACAGCAAGGCATTTGTTATGTAAACTTAATTAATATTTTCACTTTCATGCAGAATGTTTACTTTCAAATATATGTAGTGTCTAAGAACAATACCTCCATAGGCTATAAGAAAACTCAAATTCAGAATTATTTTCAGAATGAAGATAATAAATTATCCTTGTCTTAAAATGGCATAAAAGTTCCGCTCAGCCCCTGGAGAGACTAGCAGCTTAGACCATCTTCTTCTAGGTACAACCACCAAAAAGTTAAGGAAAATACCGAAAAGGCAGACAAAAAGGGACCAGAAAACTCACAAAGACAAGCTTCCAACCAGAGAGAAAGTCTATACTACTACTACTAATAATGTTATATTTAACAAGCATTGAAAAGCTAAATGGAAGGAATGCAGTGTCAGAGAACCAGGAAATTCACTCATCATGATGGAACATCCAGCACTACCTGAAGACTCAGAAATGAGTATAAATGACCTAATATTAACTCATTTCAAAGCAATAAATGAAGAAATAATGCCTCCAAATAAAGCATTGCTATCTAAGACTGAAGCCTATACATTCTTTAGGAGAAAGAAAATCACTGATATGTGGAGAAGAGAACAAAAATAATTGATGCATGCAGGAATATTTTGATATTTTACCTGGAGCTTGCTATAGTATTATAAGGACAATTAGTTAAAGACTTGGGACTTGAAGGATCTTACATGCCTTCTAACTCAGCACTTCAGTTGAGGAAAATGAGTTCCAAAAAAGATTAAGTGAGTTGTCCAAGGTCTCATAACTAGAGAGAAACAGAGGCAGAATTTGAACTCAGGTCCTGTGATCATAAGTTTAACAATCACTACAACATTTGCCTCTTCGGTAGTGCCATGGATAGAGCTCCACACCTGAAGTCAGGAAAACCTGAGTTTAAATCTGGTTTCAGATGCTTGTCAGCTCTTTGACCCTGGGCAAGTCATTTATCCTTTGCCTGACTCAATTTGCTCATCTATAAAATAGAGATAATTGTATCACCTACCATACAAGATTTGTGTGATGATCTTCTGAGTTAATATTTATAAAACAGCAGAATTAGAAAGTGCTAGATGGTGCAATGGATAGAGCACCAGGTGTTAGGGCAGGAAGACTCTTCTTGCTGAATTCAAATCCAGGCTTATACAGTTACTGTGTGACCATGGGAAAATCATTTAACCCTCTATGCCTCTGTTTCATCATCTGTAAAATGAACTAAGAAGGAACTGGTCAACTACTTCAGGATATTGGCCAAAAAAGCAACAATGGCATCACAAAGAGTTGTGTATTGACTGAAAAACTACTAAGCTAGAAATAAATGCTATCATTAATATTACTATTGAATGATGAATTCTATAACTTTTTAAAGAATCAATTTTAATTTCACTATTCTTCCAACAGATGAATCTTCCTGATTATTTTTTTTAAAACAGGATCATCTCATATGAAACCTTTTTTTTTTTCCAACTGTGCTCTTCTCCATGATTTAAGGTTCGCAATGGCACTTTATCAATGCAATTTGATATTTGTTTTATTTTAGCTTGTTTTCTCATTTCGTTGGTACTTTAACTACTCTTTTATTAAAATGTGCAGAGGGTAGTTAAATGTGTCTCCTACATTCTTCTTATTTTTCTTGGTCTCTTGATTCAATTTTTTTCTTATAATACCAGTCTAAAAATCATTCTGATTGGAAGAGGAAACAAGTAAAACCAGAGTTTAATAGTTCTACCTTCCTTCAATCTTCCATTATCTTTTTCTTATCAATGCTAAATGATATCTTTGTCACACCCAGAATTCAACATACTATTCTAGTAAAATTTTGGCCTTGGTGTAGTACAGTGGAATTGTCACTGGTCTGAATCTAGATGTCATAATTCTTTAAATGGGGCCTTAGGACATGTAGTATGGAATAATGGATTGATTATTGGATTTACAGTTAGAAACAAAGCTTCAGATCTTGTTTCTGACACTTAGTAATTGTCTAACCATAGACAACTCTCTTAATTTCTCTGAATCGGACATTGTTCCATAATTTTGCTTTAGATGCCTATTGCTATTGCATGTTATGAAAACAGAATACAAGGATTAGCTAGATGTCATTTATTTTTAAAGTCTCAATCATTTCTGTCACAATAACCTTTCCTATTGAGGAGAAACATGTGTATTGTGGACCTTCTATGTGTCATTGATTGCTTCAGTATTTGTCTTTTTTTTTAAAAATTTTAATTAAAAACTAGCAATAGATGTAGCTGGAATGATGAGCAAGTAAAAAAAAAATTCATGACCAATGTCATTTGAATGGAATTATATTGGATTCTTTCATTCACTAGACACCAAACAAAAAAAAAATAACAGTAAAAAAATCACAGTAATCACAACTGAAATTCCTTTGAATAATTAGCCCCTTTAAATAATTATGAGGTGAGATTATAATTATCTCAAGTATCATAAATTATTCTTTGTTTTTAAACAGCAATAATTTATCTTTTTAGTTATTTAGTTGAATCATTTGCACTTTATTTGTTTACTGGAGGATAGAACTTCAAATCTCAGAAAATAAACACTAGAAAAGCCCTCCTAATCTCTAAATAATCATTCAGAGCAGCTTATCATTTAAACATTTTTAAAAATTGTTTTAGAGTTTTGAATGTTTGGATTGGTGTAAGAGCCAAAATTGTAGGCAACATACCATTTGAAAATTTATTAACTATTTGAATAAATAAATACACTTTCATGAAATTTTATAGGCAGATAGATTTTTAAGTCCTTGAAAATTGCTGGGTGTTGTGCTATGCATAGAAGAACCAAATATAAGTCACTAGTACAGTTCTTGACCTTAGCTGCTAGGGGAAAACAACTTACAACACAGTAAGTTTTTTACATTTGCTTTTTTGGTTGGATTGATTATTATTCCATAACAGAAGTTTGATCAATGTGAGGAGCTTCTGGTATGGAAACTTCCTCTCATCACATAGACTGGAAACATATTTACTTCACAGTTGTAGAGCACTACCTTGGACACTGAGAGGTTAAGGCAATTGTACATTTTCACAGAGAAAGCAAGTGTCAAAGGCAGGAATTCAATTCACATCTACATAGTTCAGTAACCTTGTGTTGGTAAGTACCATTGCCATTTTCAGAACATTGCCTAGGATGTTTGTTCTCTTTTTATGAATAGATAGCTGGAATGTTACTGGTTCTGTGCATATAAAATATGGACTTTAGCATTTTAACAGCTCTGCAGTATTATTGATGAGAGTCTCTTCTGATGGTATAGCTCATAACTGATTCATATCTTCTCATCCTGAGACTTTCTTGTTCTTATCTTTCCCCCAAATTCACCATGAATAATCTAACCAATGAACCATGTACCTTACTCAGAGTCTTTAAATATCCCTTGGGTACCAGTGCAACCCTGGGGCTATCCATCTGTCACTTCTTCCTCTCACTGTGCTTGCCCCTCTTTGAAGCATTCACTTTAGAATAGTTTTCTTTATGTCGTTTCTCATGCATTATGTGGTAGTCTTATTTCTCTCGTCAAGCATTATTCCACTGTCCTTTTGTTTCCCTCATAATTCTGTATGATTCATAATCAAATAACATTACTGGGACAGCAGAAATTATGGAGGAAATTGAACCTGTGATCTTTTCCCTTCATTTATCTGTGTTGGAGTCTCTTTGTAAAGAACGCTTCAAGTTTGTTTATTTCTAACCTTTGGAATCCACATAAGACAAAGCTCCTGCCCGCCAGGAGCTTATCTAAACATATTAAATTGGACATACATATTTCATTTCTCATCATTTGTGGTTGGTAGTGAGTCATTTGTATCTAACTCTGGTTATAGATTAATGAGAAGGCAGACGAATTTGTATGCAAGTGGAAGAATACGTTTTTAGTGTTGTGCAGAAATGAATTTATTTATCATAGGGTAAAAGAAATTTAAAAAGAAGAGACAAATAGAAAGTGAAACTGTAGACCAATATCTAACCTTGGAGATGTGTTAGTTCTCTCTCCAAAGAAAGCAGTTAAAAAAATTAATCAAATTCACACAGAGGAAACTTGTTTACTTTTATAAATTGAAAATTACTATTTCTGTTATCCTCAGTTCAATCAGCCTATAAGTATTTACTGAGACCCTGCTACGTGCTTTATTCTGTGGTATGCTCTGGAAAGAAAAAAAAAATATTATTCAGATAGGAATTTACCATCTAGTTCAGAAGATAAGACCTGATAATCTCTAGTTAGTTGAAAGAGCTATAGATACTTGACCTCATTTGATCCTTACAACAACTCTGTAAGGCAGTATTCTAAGCATTTTTATCCCATTTTGTAGATTAGGAAATTGCCCAGGGAGATGAATGGCTGTGTTCACACAGCTAGAAAATGCTGGGTATGGAATTTGACCAGAGGTCTCTGTAAATCCAAGTCAGAAGAGGTGTAAATAGATTCTGCAAAACAAAGCAAACAAACAAACAAACAAAAAAAAAACCAGACTCTAAGCAATTCTGAATACTTTCAATTGTGGTACAACTCATTAAATATCATATTCATCATTATGTCATGATGAGGGTCTATGTACTATAGTGGAAGAGAACTGTGGCATTAAGGTCAGAAAGTTCTGAGTTCAAAATCATGAAGCCAAGACGACAGAGTACCAAAAGTAACCAGACAGAACTTTATCAATATTCCCCTCTAAATAACTTAAAAATAACACTTCAAATAAAAATTCGAAGTGCTAAAGTCAATAAAAAAATCAGAATAAGATGTTTTTCTGGGTTTTTTTCCATCCCAAGACAATATAGGAGACTGCAGAAGAGGTCTGTGACACCAGGACAGAAATTAATCTGTAGCACACACAACTGATGGCAACAACAATGGCAGCAGCAACAGCAGCAGCTTTGGGAGCTCTCAGTCCAGAGACAGTAAAGAGGCAAGAAATTTGTCAGATGGCAATTACAGGGGAACCTGTGCTGGCGCAGGGTATAACTGACACTGGTTAGTAATTCTTGCCCACACACAGCTCTAGGTCACAGTTCTGGGTCACAGTCCTAGGACAGAGAAGTGTGCCAGTGTTTGTGGCTGCAGAGGAGTAGGGATACTTCTTAAGTAAAGACCAGAAGGAAGATCCAGGAAGTAACCATAATTCTTCAAGAATCATATGACCTTGGAAGCAATGAAAACTTGCAGACATCTAGAACTAACTCTGAAAACAGCAGCACAAAAACAGAACAAAACAAAAACAAACAAAAAACCTGTAGTATCTTTCCACCTTCAAGTGAATAGAGCCCAAATTTAACATAAAGTTCAAAGTCAATCAATAGTCTGGAAAAATTAAACAACTACACCAACAAGCACCGACCTATAAAAAGTTACTATGTCGGCAAACAAGACCAAGATATAAACTGAAAATAAGATAATAATGTAAAAACAGCTGCCCCCAAAGTCCTAAATATAAATGTGAATTGGACACACATCTAACAATAATCCCTGAAACAGTTAAAGAGAAGG
Source organism: Potorous gilbertii (assembly GCA_028658325.1). Lineage (NCBI taxonomy): Eukaryota > Metazoa > Chordata > Mammalia > Diprotodontia > Potoroidae > Potorous > Potorous gilbertii. The sequence goes on along the minus strand of CM053771.1, from coordinate 529,479,421 downwards.
CGATGAGTGGTAAAGAAAAGTTGGGAAAAGATATGAGAGAGGGGCAAGAATTTTATGAAAAGAAAATTGATAGATTGGTAAAAGACTCACAAAGACACTGAAGAAAATAAGACCTCAAAACTTAGAATTATTTTAGTGTTAAAAGAGACACAAAAATTAAAAAAAATTGCTTAAAAAACAAAATAAAAACAAATAGAAATGAGGTGCAAAAGATCATGAAAAAATTATTCCTTAAACGTTAGAACCATGTGACTGGAAACTAATGACTCCATGAGATATCAAGAAACAATAAAACAAAATCAAAAGCATGAAGAAAAGAAGGTAAGGTGAAAGATAAGGTGAAATATCAGAAAAATATTCAACATAGAAAATAGATGGAAGAGACATAATTAAAAAAATTGTACTACCATAAATCCATGATAAAAGAACACCACAAGAGCCTAGACATCAAAAAATATTTTAAGAAATTTTCAAAGAAAACTACCCTAATAACTAAAATTTAGAGGATAAAATACAAGTTGAAAAAATTCATCTATCACCTCCTGAAAGAGATTCCAAAATGATAACTCCCAAGAATATTTTAGACAAATGCCACAGGTCCATGTCAAGAAGAAAATAGAAAGAACATAATTAGAAACTTGTAAAGTCACAGTTAGGCTCAAACAAAATTTAGCATCTTTAAAGTTAACGAGCCAAAGGGCTAAAATATGATACTCTTAAACACAAAGATATTAAGATTACTGCTGAAAATAACCTACCCATAAAAACTGCATATAATATTTTTTTTTGAGGTGGAATGGATATTTAATGAAAAGGAGGACTTTCAAAGACTCCTGATGAAAAGAACAGAGAAGAATAGAATATTTGTCATTCAAACAAAAGACCAAGAGAAGTATAAAAAGTAAACAGGTAAGAGAAATCATATAGGACTCAGTAATGTCAAACTCTTTACATTAGTACTTGGGAATATGATACAAGTAACTTCTAAGAACTTTATTTTTATTTTACTTTTACTTATTTATTTTAACTTTAGAGTAGTTCACAAGGAGTTGACATACACAGAGAACATGTGTGTAAATCAATTATATTTGAATGATCTCCAAGAGGGGTGAGAAAAGAGGATGCAATGGGAGAAGGGGGGAAATAAAACGGGTGAAAAATTTCATATAAAAGAGGTTTGCAAGGAAGAATTTTTGCATTGGAGGGGAAAATGGAGGGGGTTGGACAATGCCTGAAATGCACTCTCACCAGAATTGGTTCAAAGAGGGAAGAAAGTGAAGATGAAAGCACTGTATAAAAACAAATTTCCTGAAATTGTAGTAGAGGATGAACTGGAGAGTAAAGGTAGACATTTTGGAGTGATTATGATCTTCTGTGGATAATGGATCTCACTGGGATCAGTGAGAATTGGGAATAAAGATACATGACAGGTTTTTGTTTATTTGGTTTTTAATGACAGGAGTTGGAAGCAAATAGTAGGATGATCCCTCAGTTATTTGAGTTTTCCTTCTGGAGAGTGCAATGCTATATATATAGCTCTGCATGTGAAATGAGACACAAATCCTGACATTATTGAATTTATAATTTAGCGGTGACCTACTAGGCATTCACAAGAAAATTACAATATCCATCAGGGTATCTGGGGTTGTACCCAAAGAAGTCATTTTTCCCCAGTTACAGAATTAAGACATCATCAATGCCAAGAAAATTTTGAGTCTTTTTTTTTAATGATTAGTGACCAGGCTCTTGCCTGACCTCCATCTCTCTTTCCACTCCAGTGTCTGAGCTTAGTGGAGAAAATTTCAAATCCAAAAGAGAGTAGTTTTCAGAACCAGAAGGACAAATCCAGTCAATTAAGTTATCAAGCACCTACTGAATGCCAGACAGTAGGACTTACGCCTAAAAAGTCAAAAATGAAACAGCTTCTGCCCACAAAGAAATGTCTGCTGGGAGCAGACATTATGTACCAATGGCAAATAAGCATTTCTGTAGTGCCTTAAGTTTGTGGAAAAGGCTTAACATGTGCCTTTTTATTTGATCCTCAAAAGAATCCTTTGAACTAGGTTCTATAAACTCCTTTTAAAAGATTAGGAAACCGAGGCTTAAGTGAAACTATTGAATCATTCAGGTTCACAGCAAATGTCTGAGATAGGATTTTAACTAAAATCTTCTTGCCTCTTGTCTCTGATTCTGCGCAGGATGCATTCTCTCTCTCTCTCTCTCTCTGTCTCTCTTGCTCTCTGTGTAGCAATCTATCAATCTATCCACACAATATGTGTATATACACATATATGCATGTGTGTATACATACATTTATATCTATACACACATATATGTATACACATATTAAAAGACTTTCAAGTCATCATATAATTGCATATACATAAGTAAACATGTGAGCACATATAAACATGCACATGTGAATGTATATGTGTACACATGTGCACATGCATAGTCTATTTATATACATATATTGTATGTCTGATACATGACAAGTATCATACAGTGGAAAGAACATATAACGTGTTTTCAAATTGTGTGTTTGGTCCTTTCTATATGAATGACCTTTGACACATTGCTTGGTCTCTGGGAATTATTTTTCTCATCTTTAGCATGATGTTTTTCTTTCATGAGATCAAGGAGGTTGGAGTAGGTGATTTTTCCCTTCCAGATTCAGACTCTTTTACATGTAAGTTAACATCTTGAGGTTGAATCAATCAACTCCTTATTAAGCATTCACCAGCGCTAGTGTGCTAGGTGCTGAGTAGCCAGTCATGGAAACAGCAAGTCTTAAATGCTGACTTTGCACCAGATGCTGTACAAAGTGCTAGTGATACCCATGTAAACTCCCTCAAGGGATTTACATTCTAACAGGGGAAGACAACCACATTTTCAAAAATAGATCTACAAAGGGAGAGGAAACGGAGAGAAAGAATTAGAAACAAAGCTAGGAAAGAAACAAAATCTAGTTAGTCGGTTTTCATTCCCAAAATGGGGTCCTGGAAGGCACTTAATGGGATAATTTGCTTTACATGACTGAGGAGCCATGTTTCACAATTTAAAGATCAAGGTTTGGAAGTGTAAAGATAAAAAAAAATGAAACGGTACCCATTCCCATGGACCTTAGATTGTAACAGGAGAGAGAAGATACACATATAAATAACTATAGAATAAATATAGGGATCTCTTAGGTAAATAACCTTCCATTAGCAGTGAGGATCGGTACCTTTATTGCAGCAGGTAGTAGAGACCTGCCTAGGCCCTGAGAGGTTAAGGAACTTGCATAAAGTCATACACCCAGTAGGTGTCAAGGGGGATCCAGTCATTGATCTTTATGGTTTCAAAGTCAGAATTTTATCTGTCATATGATACTGCCTTTCAGAACACACATACACAGATTAAATGTAAAATACATAGGGGGTAATTATATACAAAATACTTGGAAAGGAACTATCCATGGTAGAGGCCAGGAAAAGCTTACGAAAAGGGCAATGTTTGATCTGCAGTCTAAAGGAAAAACCCCAAGTAGGGGAAGTTTGATGACTCAGTGCATAGAATGCTGGAGCTGGAATCAGGAAGACCTGAGTCCACACTGGACCTTGAACTCTTACTAAAGGGCAAGGCACTTTACCTCTGTTTCCTCATCGTACAATAGGGCTAATAATAGTGCCTAGCTCCTGGATTTGTAACGATCAAATGAGATGATAACTGCAAAGTACGGTACCTGGCATATAGGAAGAATTATGTATAAATGGAAACTATTACAATGACGATGATGAGGATGAAGATGAGGATGAGGACGATGGATGTTTTTTCAATGACTTGCTCAATATTACAGAGGCAGATAGTGGGGCAGGATAATTTAAAGTAATAAATTATCAATTGGGGGCTATATTTTCACATTGCACTGACTTCCCAAATTCCTTTCATAAAGGTTATATTTTAACTTTGTTCTATATAAACAGTCACATTTTAAATTCATATTACAGTATCCACTGCCCTTTATGTGATCTTTGAGCTTAAATTCTTTGGAGATTGAATATTCCATGAATTGTATCCATGTAGCATGACCAGAAGAATGTCAGTGTTTTAACGATTATATTCCTTTGCAAGGAAAAAGTTGGGAGTGATTAAGTACACTGCAACATTTCACAAATACATCCAGTTACCATCTTCCTCCTCCTATTCATTCCTGCGGACAAGTCCATAGGCCATATTTGTTTATCTGTCCAATGAGGGATATAAATTTAGCTAAATATCATTGTCTAGCCAATTGACATTCATTAATGATTTGTTTTGTTTGGTTGTTTTACTTGTGAACAGTTATGCTGAGCTCATTTGTTGATGAATCTAATTTAAGAAACTCTGAAAAACACTGTAGCTTGATTCTACCTGTAAATGGGAGTCTTAGACAGGAGTCTAAGGAGTTTTCTTATCCATCGGAAATCCCTCTTTCATTTTGTCTGGGTTTTGAAATGGGTGCTGTCTATAATAGCTCTATGAATGACTTACAGGATATTACCAGTACAGAATCCACAGGAGAAGAAATGTTTAACACATCATCACAGAAACACCCACCTAGAAAAAAAAATGCACCAGCTACTTAGTGGAAGTGAGGGAATCATTGAGGGACATCTTACATAATTCATCTATATTATATCCAGTGACTCAGGAGATAGATTAAGAAATGTTGAATGGATCAGTTGTGAAGCACTTTATTTAAGAGAACATGAATGATAACACCAGGAAGACATGGACAGAGGAGGTGAGATCTGCATCCATAGTGACAGTATCCATATTTTTGAGATTACCAATCCACTAGAGTATTAAAATATTAAACTAAATTATTCTTTATTTTCATGTATAAATAGCAAGATGAAAGCATATTTTGTAAAATTATACAAATATATTTTATTTTTTAACACTACCCAGTATAAAAGTCAATATAGTTAATGATATAAGATGATACTGCTTTCTTGGAATCTACACATAATACCATTCTATGTGGCCAAAATACTAAACCAATAGATGAATAATCCTATTTTCTCTGAAGCCATTATTTTTCCCATAGATCTTCTATTTTTATCACTAATGTCTTCCAAATTCATATACCTCCAATGGGTTAGTTTGGTTACACATTTTTCAAAGAAATGAGAAATGATTGAATGGTTTGGGGATTTAGAGACATTGAAATTAATCTGAGAAAGTTCCATGTGTAATTTTAAAATGGAAAACTACTTGAATATATTATATCTGAATTTAATTTCCAAATGAACAAAGGCACTATACAATCTCAGCACATTATTGGTTTGCTACTTGAGTCATACAATATGTTTGGGTTTTTTTTCTTCTTTGTATTCTCAACATTATAAAATAAAGTAAAACTCAGTGCCTGAAGGTTGAGAATGAATTGTGGTCAATGCTGATCAGTAATATTCTGACAGAGTAAGTTAAGGACTGATTTGGAACAGAAGACCCTAAATAAGAATCTTGGTTCCTGTGCCTGCCAGCTGTGTGACTTCACCCTTTGGCCTGCAATTGTCCTTATTTGGAAAATGTTGATACTGGAGCTAAAGGAACTTGAAAGTCTCTTCTAGGCATAAATCACATGATCCTAAGTTTGGACATGAGGTGGTGGGGGAAACATGATTAATATTTTGTCTTTTCTTTAAACAACCAGGGACAACATATCTTCATATGATTACAACTTTAGATCTAGAAGAGATCTAAGAGGTTACTCAGTGCAAATTCCTCATTTATTTATTTAAAATTGTCTTTTTCATTATAAACAACAGATACCAACTTAAATATTTCAATATATAAACAAAAAAGACAATCGTGTATGAAACTCTGAATGTCTATTATACACAACTTTAAAATGTATTGAATTTAACATAGTTGTAATAACACTACCCCTCTTGTCTTCACCTTCTGAATTTCTTTGTGTACTTGGCTGTGTGTGTGTGTGTGAGTTTATATATGTGTGTGTGTGTGTGTGTGTGTGTGTGTGTATGTGTGTGTGTGTGTGTGTGTGTGTGGTGTATATATACTTGCCTAAAAGACTATTTTATGGAGAACTCATACAAGGCAAGTGGTCACATGGTGGTCAGAAGAAATGACACAAGGGCATTCTGAAGGTCACTCTTAAGAACTTTGGAATTGATAGTGACATGGGAGACACCAGCACAGGACTACTCAGCAGGGAGGCCCTCATAAGAGGAAGCACTATGTGATAGGAGTAAAGCAGGATTAAAGCAGTTCAAAAGAAACAGCAGATGTGCAAATTTAGCGAATCCACAAGAAAGGTTCACATGGACTTCTTTGTCCTCAATTTGTAGTAGAGCATCCTGAGCTCATATTGGTCTGATCAGTCATGGTCAGACACATTGTAACTTGACTCTAATATAGTGATGTAATTTTGGTCCTCTTTGAGAAAAATGGACAACAACCAAATAAATATATCTATATCTATCTATATATTATGTGTGTGTATGTTCCATTGATACACTTCTCTTTTATTTACTTTTTCTTTTTCCAATACATTGACTTTATTTACATTGAAATTTTCTTTTAAAAAATTTGAATGTGCCAGATATGTGTGTATATATATGTGTGTATGTGTGTGCATATACATATAATATACATATATACAAACATATGCACACACATCCACATATATATGTATATTAAAGTTGAAAATGACATTCCTTACTCCTCTATTACAAGACTGTGTTCCTGCAATGAGTATTAACAGAAAAAGAGAAATATCTCAGTATTTTAAGCACTTGGAATTACTTGTCAGTACCTAAGTATCTGATTATCCAATATGTGAGATATTCAAAAACTAGTGAAATGACTATTTTTTTTATATGATCATTTATATCTTGTCTTTTTTCCATTAATACTGCCCTTTGCTATGCTTTTGGCTACTAACTTATTAGGAAATGTTCCTTATTCTTGCACTTTTATGTCAATTTCCTTATGTATCTTGGATAACGCATCTTTGTCAATTTGCTATAAAGTTTATATTTCTAACTTTTTAAATTTAAATTTTATTGTGTTTTAAAACTTTTTAATTTAATTTTTGCAAACACTTTCATTTCATTTAGTAATCTCTGTCCCTTTGGTCAAGAATTCTCTCACTATACATTGTTGGGAGAGAGATCTCCTTCCATTGTCTAATTTTTCTATAACTTGACCTTTCATATTTACCCTTTATATCCATTTAGAACTTTTTTTATTATTTCCTTTTACATTTTTGACATTTTGTTCTCCCCGATTAATTCTATTATTATTCTGTCTTGTACCAAGTACTCATTTGATAATTTATTGACATGCTGAATCTATAGATTTATTTAAATAATATTATATGTTTTATTACATTAGAAGTCTCAGCCTATTCAGTCTCCCCATGATTTATGTCTCAACCACCTCATTTAAAAGGTGAAGGATTTAAGACCCAGGAAGGTGAACTTGCATCCTAAAGGGCACAAAGGGAATAAGCAGCAAGTTTTTTCACTAGTGATTTATCTTCTTTGTATTGTACCACACTACATATAATTGTGGCTACTGCATTTGCCCAATCTCACCACTCTTCCCTCTAAGTAACTTAAGTATTTTTCCCCTAATTTCTAATCCTATAATTTGTGGACAAATCCTTTAATTTATTAGAATCTCATGCTCTTCATCTCTACAATGGAACCAATACACTTTTTCTTGTATCTACTTCAAATGATTCTTATGATATGAAAATTGAATAACATATATAAATGATTTTACAGATTTTGAAGTCAGTAGCTAGGTGGCAGGAGAAACTAGGTGGGGCAGTGAATTGAGCGTTGGGCTTGGAGACAGGAAGACTCATCTTTCTGAGTTCAAATTTGACCTCAGACATTGACTACCTGTGTGACCTTGAACAAGTAACTTAACCTTGTATGCCTCAGTTTGCTTATCTCTAAAACAAGCTGAAGAAGTGGCAGACCACTTCAATAGCTTTGCTAGCAAAATCCTAAATGGAGTCATGAAGAGTTGAACATGACTGTAAAATGACTGAACAAAAACAAACTTTCAAGTATTATAGGAATAATACCCAATATTCATCCTATTCTGAACAATCTTGGGACAGGTTGCTATTGCATTATTCTTTTTTAATTTGTTATTTGGAGGACTATTCAACAGACGTGTTTGATAATTATGTTTGGTAATTGAATCCAAGTATTGGAATATAAGTTCATTTTCTCTAGGCTCAACAGAAACATCATTGGGACAATTCCAGTAGCATATGGGATAATTAATGTCATTATAATTACAGTCATCAGTGAGAATCTCCTTGTGAATGTGTCTTTGAATTAAATCGAGTCTAATAAGCATTTATTGAACATCATGTAATTAGCAAAATATGATGTTAAATATAGAAACAAAAATGAAAACCAGCTATTTCCTGCATTTTACTAAATCTTTAGTTTCCAGTGTTTGGCATACTCTTTGGTATAGCTTAGGTACTTGATAAATGCTTGTTGTTGATTTGACTTGACTTCCCCATGTTCTTATTAATTTGTAGAACTCCCAACAGCATATGAAATTAATTAAAAATATTTTTGATGCCGAAGATCATTGAAAAATATTGGCAGAGCAAATCCCACTTTTTGTTTTTTAAATTGTATTTTATCTGAGAATCCATTTATTTTGGACTCTCACAAAATGCTATCTAAGCTTGGGGACAGTCACGGCCAATTAGGTCATTTCACATTGGGTAAATATATTTGTTCAAGTGGGCGAAAATGGATTTGAGAGTATTTGGGAGAGCTCTGACCCTAGTCAATTTGAGGTATAAATATTCTCTGAACCCTGGATATATTGCCAGGAATCAGAGATTTGGGGGTTGATTACTGTAGTTGGGATGAGATCTTTGACTACAAGGAGTTTTATATCATCACTAATACTACCTGGTCCATTTACCATTTTTTTTTGTCACCCTAGACAAAGAGTCTGGAAAGCTCCAGCACAGGTGCTGTTCATATATCCAAATCCCAATTATTTATCTCTCCTATGCAGCTCTTTTAAAAATGGATAGCAGCCCTGATGTTTGGAAGCTGGCATTGGATTGAAATCAACAACAAAACTATTGCTGTTACCAAAGCATAAATATTGGAAACTTAATACTGAGGATTAAAGACCTGCTTGCCTTCCCATGAAAAGATGTACTTCAACAATGCTTTTGATCAGACTTCTAATTAATATATCATTTAGACTTACTTTTTTACTTGCATGTAAATTAAATTTAGATGAAGCAAAGTTGCATGTACTCATCAGCTTTACTCTCACTTTCAAAGTCATCAGAATCTGGTGGTAAAACAAAAGTCAAGAGGTCTGCTGCTTCTACCACCCCGATGGGTATTGTAACAAGTCAGTGCCAGTGCTCATTACTCTGGGAGAAGTCTTCACGCGGCTGGGGTAGACATACCACCCCACCAACCCACCAATGGGTTTGAGGTCTCTAGGTTGCATTACAATAACACCTACCACACAAAGTTCTTGGTAGTATCAAATGAGATAATACATGCAAAATGTTTTGAAAAGCTAAGAGCCATAGCTAAATTCTGGGCCTGATGATGATGATGATGATGTAACCTTTACATTCCTCTACTTAGGAGTACTTAACTAAGTCCTGCAGGAGTTGTTGAACTGTTGTGTTAAAAAGACTTCTCACACAAGGAATTCCTTGATTTTAATGATTGTATTTCCTTGAAAGAGTAAATCATGTTTCGATATCAATATTGTAATGGTGCTAACTGGTTTCAATTCACAGATCTTTTAATATTCATACACATGCTTATTATTTTAATTAAGATATATAAAAAGATGTTGCATTTTCTTATCCTCTCTGCCTGTCCACTGTTTCCAAATCTGGGCTTTTTAACACATCCCTGTCAATGTTATTTTAGCTGGAGCACAACCTTCAGGTTATCAATGTAAAAGGGTGAACATAGAACAGGGAGCGAAAACACTTGGACTCAGGTCTCGCGTGTAAGAATTCCTTCTCCCATGGCATATTCCATCTCCCTTTGTCTCCGTAGTGAGAATAACTTGCAACTTTATTATCTCTTTGAATCCTTAGTTTCCTTAGTTTTTATCAAAGCTGAACTAAAACGTTTCCTCCTATAGGAGACTTTCTCTGCTAATCTGCCTGAATCACACGCATGCATGTATACATGTATTTATGTATGTTCATGAGTGTATACATGTGTTCATACATACATATACAACCATATGGGCACACCATATATGCATTTTGCATGTGTATGTACACATGTGTGTACATGTATTAAGGTAATTATATTTATAAATAGATATGGATGTCTGAAATTTCATTTACATATACACACACATATATAGACATGTTATCTCCTCTCTCTCAATGGTATACCTCTATATTCAAGGTAGTTACTATGATATTGTTACCCTTTTGGAAGGTAGCATGGAAACCTCTCTATGTACTTATTAACATAATTACAGAAAACCCAGATACTGCTCTTGAATTCATTAAAAGAATAAACTGGGACCAAGTCATCAATATCAGAAGATGAAAATAATTTAATCATTGGATAAATTCAGATGTTAACACACAGAAAATGTACTAGGATTGGTTGAAGGAATTATGACATAACTTTGAGCCTATAATCTATCTATCTATCTATCTATCTATCTATCTATCTATCTATCTATCTAATTTCTTTGTTTCCATATACTTTGACCATTTATCAAATGGGGAATGACTTGTATTCTTGTAAATATGTCTCATTTTTCTATATATTTTAGAAATGAGGCTTTTATCCCAGACACTAGTTTTAAAAATTATTTCCCAGTTTTCTGCTTTCCTCTTAATATTGGTTACATTAGCTTTATTTGTGCAAAAGTCCTTTTTAATTTATAGTAATCAAAATTATCCATTTTGCACTTCATAATGTTCTCTGTCTCTTGTTTGGTCATGCATTCCTCCATTCTCCGTAAATCTGATAAAGTATTCCTTTCTTCTCAAATTTGTTTATAATATCAGCGCTTACATCTAGATCATGTACCAATTTGGAATTTATTCTGGTATATGTTGTCAGGCACTGATCTATGCCCAGTTTCTGCCACACTGTTTTCAAGTTTTCCCAGCAGTATTTTTCAAACAGTAAGTTCTTATTGCAGAAGCTGGGGTCCCTAGGTTTATCAAAGAGTAGACTGCTATAGTCATTGACTGTTGTGTCATATGTACCCAAACTATTTCACTGATCTGTCCCTCTATTAATCCCTCTATAAATGCGTTTTATAATACAATTTAAGATCTGGTATGGCTAGGCCACCTTCCCTAGAATATCTTAAGTCTTTTGATATTCTGTACATTTTCCTATTCCAGATGAATTATGATATTATTTTTTTAGCTGTATAAAATAGATTTTGGTTAGTTTGATTAGTATGGCATTGAATAAGTAAATTAATTCAGGTACAATGGTCATTGTTTTTGTGATATTAGCTCAGCCTATCCATGAGCAACTGATGTTTTTCCAGTCATTTAGATCTTACTTGATTTATGCAAAAAGTGTTTTGTAATTGTGTTCCTATAGTCCCTGTTTTGGCAGGTAGACTCCCCAATATTTTATAGTGTCTCCAGTAATTTTAAATGAGATTTCTCTTTCTATCACTTGCTATTGTGATTTGTTAGTAATATACAGAAATGTAGATGATTTTTGTGCATTCATTTCGTAATCTACAACTTTGCTAAGGTTGTTTATTATTTCATGCGGTTTTTTTTTTTGGTTCATTTTTTTTTTTACTTAATTCTGTAGGATTCTCTAAGGGTATCATCATAGAGTCTTCAAAGAGTGCAAACTTAGTTTCTTTTTTGCCTATCTAATTCCTTCTATTTCATTTTCTTCTCTTGTTGCTAAAGCTTACATTTCTAGTATCATATTGAATAACAGTGATGCTAATGGACATCCTTGTTTCATCCCTGATCTTACTGGAAATGCATCTAGATTAACCCCATTGCATAAGTTGCTGATGGTTTTAGGTAGATGTTACTTCTTACTTTAAGAAAGACATCATTTATTACTATGATCTTCAGTGTTTTCAACCAAAATGGGTGTTGTATTTTGTCAAATGCTTTCTCTGCAACTATTGAGAAAATTAATGATATGGTTTCTGTCAGTTTCATTGTTGGTATGATCAATTATGCTGACAGTTTTCCTAATATTGATCAGGCCTGCATTCCTGGTATAAATCTTGCCTGATAAAAGTGTATTATTGCTCTGATGATTTGTTGTAATCATTTTGCTAATGTCTTATTTAAAATTTTTGCATCTATATTCTTTAGAGAAATTGGTCTATAATTATCTTTCTCTTTTTTGGCTCTTCTCAGTTTAGGCATCAGCAGAATAATTGTATTATAAAAAGAATTTGGTAGGACTCCTTCTTTACCATTTTCCCCAATAGTTTGGGGAAGGTTTGATAGAATTCGCTTGTAAATTCATCTGACCCTGGAGAGTTTTTGCTAGGAAGTTCAATGCTGGCCTGTTCAAATTCCTTTTTCAGAGAAGGGGTTATTTAAATATTTTGCTTCCTCTTCTGTTAATCTGGGGAATGTCTATTTTTGTAAATATTCATCCATTTCTCTAAGATTGTCAAATTTGGGGACATAAACGAGGGCAAAATTGTTTGTACTTATTGTTTTAATTTTCTCTTCATTGTTGGTGAATTCACCCATTTCATTTTTGATCTTGAAAATTTGTTTTTTTTTATTTCTTTTTTTAAAATCATATTGACTAAATGTTTATATTATTTTTTCTAAAAAAACAGACCCTATTTTTATTTATTAGTTTAATAGTTTTATTAATTTCAATTGTATTACTCTCTCCTTTGATTTTTCAATATTTCTAATTTGGTATTTAATTAGAGTTTTCTAGCTTTTTCAGTTGTATGCCCAATTCATGGATCTCCTCTTTCTCTAATTTATTCATGTAAACATTCAGAAATGTAAAACTTCCCCTAAGAATTGCTTTTGCCACATTTTGTAAGTTTTGGTATGTTGTGTCATTGTCATTCTTTTGAATGAAGTTATTGATTGTTTTAATGATGTGTTGTTTGACCCACTCATTCTTTAGAACTATTTAATTTTAAATTACTTTTGTCTGTCTTTCCATGGTCCTTTATTATATATGACTTTTATTGCATCATGATCTGAAAAGAATGCATTGATTATTTCTGCCTTTCTGCCCTAGATTGTGGGGTTTATATGCCCTAGTACATGGTTGGTTTTTTGTGTATGTACCACCTGTCACTGATGGAAGGTATATTTCTTTCTCCCCCCAATTAATTTTCTCCAGAGGTCTATCATATTTACCTTTTCCTGAATTCTACTCACCTTCTTAATTTCTTTCTCATATATTTTTTTAATAAATTTATTTAACTTTTTACATTCATTTTCACAAGATTTTGGGTTCCAAAATTTTCTCCCCATTTGTCCCCTCTCCCCTCCCCAATACCCTAAGCATCCTAATTACCCCTGTCACCAATTTGCCCTCTCTTCTTTCATCCCTCCCTTCCATTACCCCATCTTCTCTTTTGTCTTGTAGGGCCAGATAACTTTCTGTTCCCCATTACCTGTATTTCTTATTTCCTAGTAGCAAGAACAATACTCAACAGCTGTTCCTAAAACTTTGAGTTCCAACTTCTCCCCATCCCTCCCTCCCTACCCATTCCCTTTGGGAAGGCAGGCAATTCAATATAGGCCATATCTGTGTTGTTTTGCAAGTGACTTTCATAATAGTCATGTTGTGTAAGACTAACTACATTTCCCTCCCTCCTATCCTGCCCCCCATTGTTGCTATTCTCCTTTTTGAT
>CM053771.1:529433383-529465037 GCA_028658325.1 Potorous gilbertii | reverse complement strand
AGAGCTGAAAAGAAAATTTGACTTTCAAACACAAGAATGAGAAGAAGCATGAAAAAGTAAACAGCAAAGGGAAGTCATAAGGGACTTACCAAAGTTGAACTCTTTACATTCCTACATGGAAAGACAGTATTTGTAACTCCTGAACCTTTTCAGTATCTGGGTAGTTGGTGGGATTACACACACACATGTACACACGTGCATGTACACACACATACACACATGCACGCACACACAGAGACAGAGAGCACAGAGTGAATTGAATAGGATGGGATCATATCTTAAAAGAAATCAAGGTAAACAGTGAGAGAGAAATGTAGTGGGAGAAGAGAGGGTGAAATGGAATGGAGTAAATTATCTCTCATAGAAGAGGCAAGCAGGAGAGTTTTTAGTGGAGGGAAAAAGAGGAAAGCTGAGAAAAAAATATGAAGTTTACTCTCATCACATTCGACTAAAGGAAGGAATAAAATGCACACTCATTTTGGTATGAAAACCTATCATACATTTCAGGAAATTGGGGGAGAAAGAGATAAGCAGGGTGGGAAGGGATGATGGAAGGGAGGGCAATGGGAGGAGGGAGCAATTTGAAGTCAACACTTGGGGAGGGACAGGATCAAAAGAGAGAATAGGAATAAAAGGGGGGCAGGATAGGATGGAGAGAAATATAGTTAGTCTTACACAACACGACTATTATGGACGTCATTTGCAAAACTACACAGATATGGCCTATATTGAATTGCCTTGCTTCCCAAAGGGAATGGGTGGGGAGGCAGGAATGGGGAGAAGTTGGAACTCAAAGTTTTAAGAACAACTGTTGAGTATTGTTCTTGCTCCTAGGAAGTAAGAAATTCATGTAATGGGGAATCGAAAGTTATGTGGCCCTACAGGACAAAAGAGAAGATGGGGACAAGAGAAGGGAGGGATGATAGAAGAGAGGGCAGATTGGTGATATGGGAAATTAGAATGCTCATTGTACTAGGGTGGGGTAGGGGACAAATGGGGAGAAAATTTGGAACCCAAAATTTTGTGAAAATTAATGTAAACAGTTAAATAAATAAATTTATATTAAGAAAAAAATAAAACTCTTTGGTCATTTTTTCTTCTATCTCTTTATTTTGGCTTTTACAATCCTTTCTGTGCTCTTCCAAGAATGCTAATTGGGCTTGAGACCAGTGCATATTCCTTTTTGAGATTTCAGTTGTGAGTACAGGGTCAACGCTGTCCTCTTCTGAATTCTTATTTTGTTCTTCCCTATCCCTACAATAAGATTCTTTGCTTTACTAATTTCCTTCTTGGTTATGGTGATTGCCTTTTTTCTACCTTTTGACGTGGATTTCTGCTTCTACACGGGGCTCTGTCCTATGCTTCATGTGCTGGGAGCTACGACCTCTGGTTCTTTCCACTAGAAGCTATATAATGCTGCAGCTTACCTGGTGCTAACCTGATTGGTGTTTGCCAAGGTCAAGGCCAGGTGATGTCTGACTTTCCCTAGGGTTATACTGTAAGTCGGGAGGGTTTGTCTGGCCACTGGATGTCTCCTCCTCTAGTTCTGTGCTATAGCACAGGCAGGCTCAGCAGCTAGAGGACCACTTTCTGCACTGGTACCTGCCAAATTTCCCCGGTATGTCTGGTTTCCTAATGTTGGAACTTACTGAATCCACTCTCCTTGGGCTCAGAATTTTCTGCTGGTCAGCTCAGGTGGGGCTTGCTGGGCTGTTTCTGTTCCTGCGCTGGTCTGCTTCAGTTACATAAAAAGCAATCCTTCCCAGTGGTCTCCCTAGCACCTTGAGCTAAAACACTCTGTAACCCTTTTCCTGGCCCCACTATTCCAGGAATTTTCCTGGAGAAATATTCTCTGTCATTTTCAAGGTTAACAAGGAAAAGTGAAAACATATTGTACTCTGCCATCTTAATTCCTAGAAGTTCAAGTAGGTAAGTTTCAAACATTTAGTCTGTGGTCTGATAGCCTCAGAAGTAGCTGTTGTAGCTGCTGTGGGTGTCTGCTTCTCTCTCACTCAGTTCTGCTGGATTCCCATTTCACACTGAGTGGTTTGAAAGTCTGAACTTTCCAGTGACTCAGCCTGCCCAGGGCCATTCACACTCCACTATGGCCTAGTCTGTGCTGGTGTCTCCCATGTGCTCTGTGCTCCCAATTTTACTTTTTTAAGGAGATGTTCTCTTCATTGATTTTTTTCATTTTGTCAATTGTACTTTTAAAATCACTGGTCAATTTTTCTTCTCTAATTTGACTTTTAATATCCTTCTTGAGTTCTTCCAAGAATGATTCTTGGGCTTGAGACTAGTTCACATTCCCATTTAAGCTTTCAGTGATGGGTATATTATCCATCCTGTCATCCTCTGAATTGATATTTTGATCTTCCCTGTCCCCATAATAAGATTCTATGGTCTTTGCTTTTCTACTTTGCTTCTTTCTCACAGAGATTGCCTTTTTCTTGGCTTTTAAAGTGGATCTCTGCTTCTGGGGCACAGGGACCTCTGTTCCATGTTTCCCATACTTGGGAAACTAGAGGCCTAGTTACTGACTTTGTGTGTGGTGGCCTCTGGTTCTTTCCATGAGAAGCTATGTAATGATGTAATTTACCTGGTGCTGAACCGGCTGGTGTGTGCCAAGGGTGAGGGCAGGTGAAGTCTGAGTTTCCCTGGTCCAGTAATTGGTAGAATTAGAATTTGAACCCAGGCTTTAAAATTCCAAATCCATCAGTAAATTATCAACCATCATCACCATCATCATCATCATCATTATCATATGGTAGTTTAAAGTTTATAAAGTGTTTAGCAAAGAGTAATTATATCCTCACAACAATTCTGGAAGGTAGGTTCTATTATACCCATTTTACAGATGAGAAAACTAAGGCAGAAAAAAGAAAATATCTTGCCTTATGGTTTTGAAGTTAGACAGTGGGATTTAAATTCAGGTTTTCTTTATTCTAGTGCTAAAACACTATTCATTTCACCATCTAGCTTCCATTGATTGTACTCCACAAATCAGCCAAAAAAGTATGATCTATTCTTTTTCCATTATCATGTTGACCAGGTCATATTTTGCTTTAAATATCTTCTGACTTTCTGCTAAGCTTCACTGTTCTTAATTGCTGGATGGCATTAATGAGCAGAGAAGCTGATGCAGCATCCCTTAGCTTAGTAAGCTTTTTCTTCACATCCCCTTGTCTCCTATTGTAATGGCAGAGAACATAGGAGCTGTAAACCTCATTTCTCAGACTGCTGCATTCATGGGAATAACTGTGCTACTCCCATTCTAATCTATATCCTCTGTCAGGGCTTGAGTGCCTACACTTGATATATTCCTTAGGTCAGGGGATAAAATTCCGATGCAGATCTGTTGGGAGGGTTGGGTAGGGGAATTTTGAATTATTAGAATGCGCATTAATAAAACATTTCCTTAAAAAATGATCCTTTAAAAGAATAATCTACCAAAGATAGTGTTTCTGCTTAGACACACTATATAATTCTTGCTTTAGGGCTCATATTTACTAAACTACATACATTCATGTTCATTATTGTTTATATACCCCAAAAAAGATTTTTATTAAGTGTGCATTTGACAGTGGTAATGAAATTCACATAACAGTTTGAGGGAGGAAAACATCACTAAGTCATGCTATCTGGACTTGGGGATGGTGGTGGTAATGTGCATAATTTGTTTTTGTTTTTATGTTTTTTTCCAACATTATTTCATTCTATCCGTGCATTAAGCTTTGAAGGTTTGCTACTTACACATCCTAATGACTCGAGGTTCATGTTAGGACCCACTTGAATTGATACCATCCTCCTTTTTAATATTCCTCTGCAAAGCTCCCCCTCATCAGGACTGAATTTTCAAGTGGGTCACCCTTCATCTGCATCTGTTTCAGATGCTCTGTCATAATTAGAGAAAGAAAAGCAGCCTCAGCAAATCAGGCATCCTAATTAACAAAACAACTTGGGGATGGCTAGTTTCAATTTTTGTCAGATTCCTACTTTCCTGAGCAACAATTGTATAGATATATTATGGAACAAGAGAAGGATTCACATGCAGGAGAGTGGGGCCTATAATGGATTTTTGATTTAAGTTTTTCTTCAATAATTTAGGGGAAAGTATTTTAGGCTTTTCAATCATCATGATGATATCAGAAGGCTATGGATAAAAATGCCAAAGACTAAATTGTTGTTCAAAAAGCTTAGTCCTTTTTTTTCCCCCAGAAAAATGAAAACCAATTCAGGGGTACATTGACAAATATACACTAAACTTGAATCTATGCATTGGTAAAGATATGCTTGGGAACAAACATTTGATCTATTTCATTGTGGGCAACAACCTGGCCCCGAAGCTATCTCTTCCATCTAATTGTCCTACTCTGTTTCAAAATAAACTTTTTGCGCTGTCCAAGAAAGTTTTCTAGGAGGTCTGGTTTGAGTTTCAGAAAGTGTTCACAGGTTATATAAGGAATGAACTCTTGAGGCTCTTGAGATTTCAAGATTTTAAGACTAATCATATTTCTCTAACTTTCTCTAAAAATTATATCTATGTGCGCACACACACTTATTTTTTAAAAAATTCTATTTCCTTCTCAAGTGTCCATAACCTACGAGACACTTTAAAAAAAATAAACATATATTGAAAATGCAGAATAACAAGAGAGACCTGGACTTAGAATAAAGATAGAGAGATTCAAAGTCTGAAAGAATATGACCTAGATCACCTTAGGTAAGTCACCTTCCTTTCAGGCCTAGACAACTGTCTAAGGCTAGAAATTACTGAGCTGGTACCAATATACATTAGTAGAGAGAGTTTCCTCACCTGGGAGCCTCTATGCTAATGAAATAATGAGTCTAAGTACTTCTCTAATCGCCACAAAGGGGTATGTGTGTATGCATGTGTGTGTGTGTTACTATACATGAATTTAGGTATACATATATGTATATATATACATATATGGGTATATAGACTTACATTTCAGAAATTTCCAAGGGTGCACTAAGTGATGAAGTGATTTGGCCATGACCACACTGCCCAAATGCAGCAGAGGCATCACATGGGCATATAGGCCTTTCTGACTCTGGGAACATAATCCATAGTGACTTTCCTGAAAATACATATTCCCGCAATTTTGTATAAGCAGAGATCCATAGAAGGTAAGATATATTGAGGATGGACCTTAGCTGGAGGAAGGTCAGGACTTCAGTCCTCTGTCAAACATATCTTGGCTGTGCAAGATCGCACAAGTTACTGATCCACCCTAGCCCCCAGATAACTATTAAAGATGAGAAATTGAAATAAAACGTCAGTCTACCCTGGAAGAAGTACCTGATAAGGAGCTCTCCATTTTTATTAAATCACAGTTCTGTACATAGTTATACACAAACACTGCATAGATAAATTTATGTATGTATATGTGGGTGTTTATATACATGTGTGTGCTTGTGTGTGCAAAACAAAGATAACTCTTTGTCCTCTAGTGGTCTGTACATAGTTATATATATGTATATATATACATATATGTATATATACATATATGTATATATATACATATATATACATGCATACATGCATACACATATGCATGATTTATATATGTATATATGTTTATATACAAATATGTGTATTTATATATCAACTATATCTATATTTCTGTCTATATATCTAAATCAATCTTTATTTTTATATTTTTCACCTGTCTCTATCCATCATCCTATCCCTCTCTATACATCAAAATCTAACACTATATATATATATATATATTTATATATAGAGCTATCATCTGTATCTATATCTATCTAATCTATATTTATTGATCTCTCTCTCCTTCCGTCAAAGACAAATTCTTGTCCTTCAGTGACTTTTTGGAATACAAATATGCTGTAGAAGAAAACCACAGAGATGATTTAATTCAAGCTACTGATTTTTAAAAATTAACTAAAGGTCAATGATTTGAAGTGACTTTTGCTGGGCCACACAGTGGAAGTTTAGGTCTGGAGCTCATAGATTAGAGTAATTTTTGGCCAATCCTCTCTTTATAACAAGGGGCTTGTCCTATGTCACATATATAAACATTGGAGGCAGGATTTGAACTTGAATCTTCTGATTTTAGATTTTTTTTTTCCCCAGATGAATGACTGGCAGTGACTAAAGGAGCCATGAAAAACCTAGAGCACATTCCATCAATGGAAATAATGGAAGCACATTTTAAAAAAAAGGATCTATTTTTTTAAAATAACAATTTAACTACTTAAAAATTGTGCTGATTCTTTGCCTCTCTCATGAATCTCTCCTCACCTAAGCCCTCCACTTAGTGACTCCCTTTAAGGACTACATGAGTTTCTACATATCCTCATTTTCTATCAGTTTCTCTAGAGGACTTTGGATTTTTAAATCATGCCATCCTTCCCCAGAAAACTCATCAATGGGAAATCTTATTATTTTGCAGGATCCAATCTGTCTATTACTGCTACTACTACAATTGCTGCTACTACAGTCTGCCTACTATTCAATCTATTCATGTCTCATCAGTATCCTCTGCCCCTCTGACTGTACCTTGTGGCTGGATGGCAGGTTCATGAGGTCCATGACCTCTATTTAAGAAAGAGGTCAGACAAGTCTTCTCCCCATTTCCCACCAACCATACTACTTTTGGACCTCTTTTCACTTCTCCATCATGCTGCCATGAAGGATACCTTTTCCTGTGTCCACCTATTCTCTCCTGATTTATCAGCTTCATTTTGTGTGTGGTCTTCCCAGTAGATTATAAGTCCTTTGATTGCAACGACTGTTCTTTTTCTCATTCTCTTTTTTCTAAACTCAATAACTATGCTCAAGAAATTTAGATGAAAAATTTAGAGATGTTTTGCTTACAGACTGGCAGTATCATCATCTGGACAACCATTCTTTTGTAGGTGTTCTTCACAGTTTTCTCTGCTGTTTTACTTCATATCTATTTTGATACTCATGGGTATCCTTTGGTTTTTGTGTCTAATCCACATTCACTTTTAAAACCCTCCTAGATGCTTTATTTCTTTTTTTTTCCTTTATAGTATTCTATTTGGTGATCTCATTACAACTCATGGTTTCAATTATGAACTCTATGAAGATGATCCAGGTTTTCATATCCAGTCTTGACCTCTCTCCTGATGTCCAATTTTGTTTCTCAAACTGTTTCTTAAACACCTGCCATAGGAATTGAAACTAATTATATCCCAAACGGAACTCATTATTTTTTTTCTCACAAACCCTTCCCCTTTCTAAATTTTGCTATCATTGTCTAGGGAACCCCTCAATATACCACAATCACAACTTCTTCCTCACCCCTAAATTCACTCTCTCTCTCACTTCACAAATTCAATCTGTTGACAAATCTTGTAATTTTTGCTTTCACAATCTCTCCCATGTATCCCCTCTTTTCTCCATTCAAGTGGCTACCATGCTGGCACAAGTTCTAATTCCCGGGGATCTGAACTAATAGCCCGCTGATAAGTCTCCTTGTCTCATATTGATTTGGTCTTCCTAAAGAATGGGTCTGATATAAACATGGCAAGAACATGTATATTCAGTGAACTACCATTTCCTTTTACCTCTAGGATCAGATTTGAAGATCTCTGTTTTGCTTTCAAATATCCTCACAATATTTCTGCTTCCAAATTTAGCAGTCTTCTGACAATTTCATGCCTTCTACATGCTTTATAATCTGTAGAGATTGGCTTTCTTTTTAATTCTCACAAACCATACAGAATCTCTGGTTTCTGTGGCTTTTTATTAACTGTTTCCTGTGTCCACCTCACTTTTGTATCCTGCTCTGTCACATTTCCTTCAAACTGTTGTTGCTACCATTGTCATTGTTCAGTTGTAGCCTACTCTTTGTGACCACATTTTCTTTGGATTTTCTTGGCAAAGAGACTGAAATGGTTTGCCAGTTCCTCCTGCAGCTTATTTTACAAGTGAGGAACTGAAACAAACAGCATTAAGTGACTCGCCCAGGATCACACAGCTAATTTGAGAGCCAGATTTGAACTCATGAAGATGAATCTTCCTGATTTCAAGCCTGGTATTCTTTCCCCTGCACCACTTAGCTTCCCTTTCCTTCAAGACTCAGCACCAATTAAAACTTTTGCAAGAAAACTTCTTAGGCCTTCAAACTTCTGAAAGTTGGAATGTCACAGAAAATGCTGGGAACTGACAATTAACAAGCAAAGGTTAGGCTTAAAGAGATGGCATCTTTAGTTCTAGGTATAGGTAGAATAAGGGGAAAATGGAAGTCCTAGCCTAGACATCATAAGTGCTCAGAACAGTTTTCCTTAGGTGATGATGATCAATTGAAATGGTGTTGTGGTGTGCCCCTTGTAACAGTAAAGGACCACACAAGAGGGGGATGTTGAATATTGTGTTGATGGTAACAATGAGGCATCCAACCCCTAAAATTCATGAAGGTTCATTCTCCATGGTGAGCTGAAATTTATAGATTTGTCCTTTTCATAGAACTGAGATGAAATCATGGGCTAAACAAATGATGTATGACATCGTAGGAAAGCACTGGACAGAGAATGAGAAGCATTTGGATCCAGTTCAATCTCAGACACACAAAAGCTGTGCAGCCATTAACAATTTACTCTCTGAGTTTCAGTTTCCTCATCTATTAAACAAAAAAGGATTTTTGAATAAGCCCCTTTCCCCTTTAATTTGCTGTCAAAATTAATAGTTCTTTAACTCACTTGACATGATTTTATTGTAATAAGCTAGACATATATACATCAGAGGCTAATTCATGTAAATTGCAGTAAAATATTTTGAAAATGCATAATATATTTATTTTGTGTATTTTGATACAGATAAGCACAAATCTATGCCTACATTTTTTGTATCTATGTATTTATATGTCTACGCCTATCTCTATCTATATATGTCTATGTCTGTGTCTATATCATTTTGTCCCATTTCAGGAATCTGTTGCTTTGGTCATTTGGGATGAAAACAGTTGATTGTGTAGCGAAGAAATTTAAATCACTTCATGTTTTCTTTGTTTTAAACAAACACATTTTAAGAAATGCCCCTTGGAGGGCTTACACTGCTTATTAATTATGTATTGTAAGAGGGAATTCTATTCTATGACCTGAAAGGCAAATTAAGGTGGACTTTCCTCAGTGATTAACATAAGATTTTTATCAAAGGGAATTCCCAGGAGCCTGAAGATTTAATAGTTTTTGGTTGTTCTATGACTGTATCATCAAAACTTTTATAATATTCAGATTTGTGGTCCTAATACAATAAAATCATAAAAGTCTCACTGAATATGATAATAAATATTAAACAGGTATTCATGAAAGTTAAAACTAAAAAAATACCAGATTTGTTTTCTGGCTTAAATTTATTAACTCCTTTGGCAGTATTTTTTTAGAGCTTTTCCAGAAGATATGCTAACACAAAATGTATTGGCTCTCCCTGAAAAACAGATAAACAAAAATCAAACCAAAAAAAACCAAAAACAACAACAACAAAAAACTCTAGCAACACTGTCCTCAATTGTTTAACAATATATTAGCACAGTTTTCTGTTCTGATTGAATATATAGCAAAAGGTGTGCAAATATATGCACATACACCATATCACCTTATTATACATAAGTTCGTATAGAGTAAATTTCATTAGAAAAATTCATGTAAAATAAAGCCATATATATTACACGGGCTTATGGTACACTATCTGGTAATTTATTTAAATAAACCTCATTACGTTGCTTTTTCACAAAGATATTGTATGTAAGAGGCTGTTGTGTGAACATTGCCTGGAGAAGACACTGAGTTTGATTTGAAAATAATTAATTTATTGGGTAAGAAGGACAGATCAGGCCAATTAATTCAGATGATTTAAATGGAATGTGCTTGATCTCTCTTATGTTTGATGTTGGAATAAGCACAGGAGAGAGATGCCTTGACATAGAGTTAGAGGTTCAAAGAGTGGAGCTGCCATGGGATCATCTATTTAGAACTGGAAGAGAACTCAGGGGCTATTTAAACCACACCCAAGATGGAGAAATAGAGATTGATGTAGGATAAGTGAGACCCATTATCATACTGTGAAGAAATATTGTTTTGATTGTTGGGTCTCTAACTTCAAGGTCTAGCATCCTTCCAATGCAACAAATGTTCTCTATCACTTTACATTTTGCGGTCTCAATTTCATTATATGTAAATTAGGTGGTTGGACTATGTGACCCTTAAGTTTTCCTTATTTTCTGAAGTTGGGAAATATTATCTTAGCCATCTAAGATCTTACTATCATCTAGTCCAGCTAAGTGACGAACCATCCCCAGCTGAAGAGTGAAAACATTGGAACAAAAGAAGTCATGCTACATAGGGAAGGTATTGAACAACTTAATCATGTCCTCTAGGGAAGAAATCTGAGAAAAGAATTATGAAGGTGGTTGAGGGAAGAGGAGAGACCAGATTCAGTGATGATCTTGGGAAGGAATGGATGGAAGGTGGGGTACAGAGGCTCTGTCTCCTCCCCTCCCTTGAGTAGAGGATAACTTTGTCAGACTCATATAGTCTGAAGATTTTTGACCTCTTAGAACTGTTCTTAGTATAGCAGAAGTTCACAGTAGCATCAGCTCAGGGCAAAGTAAGCACACTGAAGAAAATAGATTTTAGATGCTACAAAAAGTTTAGAAGGAAGCTAGAATATCTTGACGGAAAACTTCATGAAGACCCCACAAGAGGAAAAGAAAACAACTCTGGCTACTGGCATCTGTGCTATCTCCCTCTGCCACATATACTCTCAGCTTGAGCCTGCTTTCCCTTGGTCTATGTGTGTACTCACAGGAAAGCGCTCTCAGCTAAAGTGATCGTTAATAGCAATTATTCTTACTACTCTGCTTTAGGAAATACCAATTTGTTTTTAAAATAAAATATTTAATTATTTTTAATTCTCAATAATCATTTCCATAAGATTTGGAGTTCCAAATTTTCTTCCCATCTTTCCCCTCTATCACACCCTGAGATGATATGTATTCTGATTGCCCCTTCCCCCAGGCTAACCTGCCATTTATCATCCCCCAAATCCCTTCCCCTTTACTTTCTTGAAGGGCAAGATAGATTCCTATACCCCATTGCCTTTATATCTTATTTCCCAGTTGCATATAAAAACAATTTTTTAACATTTGCTTTTAAAACTCTTAGTTCCACATTCTCTCCCTTCTTCCCTCTCCACCCACCCCCACTGAGAAAGTAAGCAATTCACTATAGATTATACATATGTAGTTATGCAAAAGACTTCCGTAATAGTCATGTTGTGAAAAAACTACATTTTCCTTCATCTTATGCCCCTGGTTATTATATTTTCTCCCTTGACCCTGTCTTTTATCTAAGATGTTTGCTTTGAACTACCTCCTCCCCCTATCTGCCCTCTCTTTTATCACCCTCTGTTCTTATCCCCTCCCTGCCCCTTTCCTGTAGGGTAAGATACCCAGTTGAATGTGTATACTATGCCCTCCTTAGGTCAAATTCTATGAGACTAAGGTTCACTCATTCCTTCTCACTCCCCTCTTCTTCCCCTCCATTGCGAAACCTTTTTCTTGCCTCTTTTATGTGAGATAATTTACCCCATTCTATCTTTCCCTTTCTCCTGCTCCCAATATCTTCTTCTTGACCCTTAATATTATTTTTTTAGATAAAATCCATTCATATTCACCTTATCCTGTGCCATCCATCCATCCATCTATCATCTATGTATCTATGTATGTATGTATCTATCTACCATCTCCAACTTCCCTAATATTGAGAAACATTGAATAAGTCAGACATTTAATCTATTCATGTCAGAATGTAAAAAGTTTAACTTTAATAAGTCTTATGATTTCTCTTTCCTGTTTGCCTTTCCATGCTTCTCTTGATTCTTGTCTTTGAAAATCAAATTTTTTTATTGTGCTGTGGTCTTTTCAACAAGAATGCTTGAAAGTATTCTATTTCATTGAATTTCCATTATTTCAACTGAAGGAATATACTCAGTTTTGCTGGGTAGGTGATTCTTGCTTTTAATCCTAGATCCTCTGATCTCCAGAATATCATTTTCCCAGCCCTTTGATACTTTAATGTAGAAGCTGCTAGATCTTGTGTCATCCAGGTTGCATTTCCACAGTACTTGAAATGTTTCTTTCTGGCTGATTGCAATATTTTCTTCTTGACCTGGGAATTCTGAAATTTGACTAAAATATTCCCAGGAGTTGTCCTTTTAGGATCTCTTTCCAAAGGTGATCAATGGATTCTTTCAACTTCTATTTTATCTTCTGGTTCTAGAATACCAGGGCAGTTTTTCTGATACTCCCTTGAAAGATGATGTCTGGGCTCTTTTTTTTTTTTATCATGGATTTCGGGTAGTCCAATAATTTTTAAATTATCTCTCCTGGATTTATTTTCCAGCTTTATAGTTTTTTTCCAGTGAGATATTCCACATTATATTCCATTTTTCATTCTTTTGGTTCTTTTTTTTAATATAATTTCTTGATTTCTTATGAAGTCATTAGTTTTCATTTGCTCCATTCAAATTTTTAAGGAGTTATTTTCTTCTGTGAGCTTTTGGACCTCCTTTTTCATTGGTCAGTTATGCTTTTTAAAACAGTCTTCTACCATTGACTTTTTGGACTTCTTTTGCCTTTTAGGTTAGTCTGCTTTTAGGTATTTTTGGGGTCTCTTTAGCAAGCTCTTAACTCAATTTTGATTATCTTGCTCTCAATATTGTTTCCAATATTTTCCTCTACTTCTCCTACTGATTTTCAAAATCCTTTTGGAGCTCTTCCATGGCCTGTGGCCAATTCGTATTCCACTTAGAGGTTTTTGATGTAGGAGCTTTGACATTTTTTTCCTCCTTTTGATTGCATGTCCTTATCTTTCTTGTCACCAAAGTAAGATTCTATAGTCTTAGGGTTGTTTTTATTTGTTTTGTTTTGTTTTTGTTTTTTTATGATATTTACTCATCTTCCCAGGCAAATATTCAGCTTTCCAACTCTTTGTCAAGGTAGGATTTTGCTTCTAGGGGTAATTGAGGGTAGAGGGGGGTGTCCTATGCCTGGCTTCAGGAATTTTGTATCAGGGATACAGGTGACAGGAATTTTGTATCAGGTGTTAGATCCCTCCACCATCTGTGGGTCCAGAGCTCTGGAAGCAGCCTCTGCTACTGTTGGTGCCTCCACCACTGCTGGCTGCAGTCACTACCACCACTGCCCTGGGGCTGGGACTGGGACCAGAGTTTTGTTTCCCTCTGTCCTTTTGTGGGTTCTCTAGCTCTAGAATTTGTTTATAGTCATTTTTGCAAGTATTTGGAGGGCTTTGGAGGAGAGTTCAAGCGAATCCCTGCTTTTAATCTGCCATCTTGATTCTACCCCACCAAAATAACAATTTCTAAAAACTAATTTAGTCTGTGTGTTTCAATGATATCAATTGAAAACCAGTGGAGATCATGCTGGTGGGACATATGAGAAGCATGATTAGAAAAAGCAATACACTTCCCACTCCTCTAGATCATTTGTAGAAACCTAAGGACAGCAATATTCACACATCCTTTTGGGAACTCACTTACTAGTGGGCATAGAGTTTGGAAGAATGGATCCATCATATTATTCACAGGAATAAACTCATGTAAAGAACTGGCATTCTAATATGAAAGAGATTTTATTTTTTTTTTTGGCTTAGGCTATGTTTGTAGAAAACAAACATTTCGGGCTTCATAAGATCATATTTTTGCTGCTTTTCATTCTTTTCAATCTCTCACTCTCCATGACCCTATTTGGCATGTTTTTGGCAAAGATACTGGAGTGGTTTGACATTTCCTTCTCCGTCTCATTTTATAGATGATGAAAATAATTCAAGTAGGGTTAAATGACTTGTCTAAGGTCACTAGACCCTAGCTGATACTGGATTTTAGTCTTTCCCAACCTCAGAACCAGTTCTTTATCCACTGAGCCACCTAGCAGCCCTACCACTCTTTTCTTCACTCTTAATATAACATATACAGAAGTTAAGGAGTTCCATAAAGGTTCAGAAACAGAATGTCCAAATTGACAATATTGGTAACTAGAAACACTAATGTTAAAAATGAAAAATAAAACACCCTTAACAATAAAGTTGTCATAAACACAAGAAGTTTCAGTTTTGTGTATTCTAGATCAATGAGCATTGTGAATATGTCATATGGAACTTGGATTCAATTACTTCGATCAAGTCATGTCCCTTGGTGGAGGACTTTCCTTGTCATTAGAGTTTTCATTGGATAATGTGACTTGACCTTGACTGGGAGGAATTGAACTTTAGGGAGCAAACAAACAACACTTGCATACCTTTAGCAGTACAGATATACTGTGTGCTGCCACTTGATACTCATAATAAGTAGTTAAATGGGCAACTACCATATGACTCATGTCACCATCCTCATGACCTGTTCTTCAATTGCATGTCTCTTTCCTGTATGGAAGTATTCTAGCAGAGACTCAGAATCTCACCTACAGAGACCTAAATCTCAGTGTCAGATTGTCCCCTTATGTGGTGTAGAACCAGTCTTGCTATACCCTCGTTCTATGATAATTTGTGTACTAGGATCTTTCTCCTTCAAATGAATTTGTCTTAAAATTGTTTGCCATTTGCTCTCGGTGCTAAATACATATATTGTTTTGTTTTGTGGGGTTTTTTTGGTGGAATGAAGGGTTCAGATGAGTCAATTTATACAATCTCTTCTGTCTCCAAAATTCCATGAATGTGGCCCCTTTCATGATGGAGTAGGTACTTCAAAATCTTGAGATATCCTCATAACTCATAATAATCACAAAAGACATGAAATATAATGCTAGATTTCTATAGTCAGAAAATACATTTGTGAGGCTTCTGATCCCTGTAATGTGCCTTAATGTTAAAAATTTGAGTAGCATCCCAATTGACACCATGACACACTTCCAGAGTGCTGGGCATATTTGTCCCCTTAATTTAAATTACATCCATTAGAGCAGTTTAAGATCTTTAATTCTTACAACAGTATAATTCACTCCCTCCCAAATCTAGTTATTTAAGTATTTGGTTGTTTAGAGTCTGAATAAGTGGGATTTTAATGTACCTATTAAATGAAACTTCTTTTTAGTAACCTTGAATGTACTTACATCCACTCAGGGGAAGTAAATTGTGTTCAAATAAAAATCTCCAGATCTGAAACCTGAGAAATTCCTTGTCTGTCTTGACTAGAACAAGGCAGTAAAGATGACAATTTAACCAATAACAATAGCATGAAGGAAAGATCCATACTGTTTTCCACTTGCTAACACATTGAAATTCTACTTTTTTATTTCTTTATTTTGGCACTGGAAAGAGATTCATGTCATTTATATCCACTATATCACCATAACGGATATATAATGAGTGAAGCAGCTAGTGTTCAGAGTATTGGGCTTAAAAGTAACAACACATTTTATAATCTCATCTGTTACCTCTGTTTTTCTTTTAAGAGTGAATTTTGCCAAAAAGCAGACCAAAAAGATGCAATTTAACACATTTTAAAAAATAAAACTGTATAGCTTTCAATATTGTACATGTTTCTTCCAAGGGAATGACTTTCTAAGTCCTAACTTGGTAAAAGATGATAGAAATTAACCCAACTGAACTCAGTCTATCATTTCTGTCATTAATCAGGAATGCTCTCTTCATGGCCTGAAGTCATTGATCATGATAACGAAAAAAGGAGCCATTTGTCCAATATGAGGAATGTATGACATAATAGAAGAGTTGGAAGCTTCTTTTCTTTGTATTCATGAATATAAGGGAAAAAATACCATAGCCAGACAGAAACAATCAAAACAAAGAGATGCTGGGCTAAATAAGAGCCTGTGATAGTTATGTCACTGGGAAGACAACAGAATAAGTTATCTTTAAGGAACCATGATGTTTGAACAAAAGCAAATCCTAACATCTCAAGCCCTTCATATGAAGCATCTGCAGATAGGTAGTGCAGTAAATAGTGTGCTGGATCCTTATTAAGGAAGTCTGGAGTTCATATTCTTATGATGCTTAATAGCTCTGTGACCTTGAACAAGGTATTTGACCTTTATTTCCTTCAATATGATCATCTATAAAATGGGGACAACCATAGTAACTAAGGATCAGGATTTTTATGAGGATAATTAAGTGATATAACATGTTTAAAGTTTAAAGTGCTATGTACGTATTAGCTGTTGTTATTAGTGTTATATTCGTGGTCATCTAGACCAATCCATGCCTCCAAAAGACTGACCATTATTTTAGTGAATTATATTCAAAAACCCTCTATAAGTTCTGGAAATAGAAAGAAAAGCATTCCCTGACCTCAAGCATCTTACTAAGGGGAGGAAACAGGTATCAGGTAAGGTAATATAAAACTTATACAACATAAAAATGAACTGAATTGAAGGGGAGAGGGGGAGAATCAACACCTCAGGAAAGGATTTGTATGGATGATACCTGAGCTGAATCTTCAGATAAGGCAGAGCATATAAGAGACACAAATTTTACCATGTAACATTTACTTACCTATGTCCCATGAGAGGTTCCCCTTATTTTACATTCCATTTGGGAACAGCTATAAAGATGAAAAGTGTTTTTATCCATATTCTGTTTTTCATTGATCACAGAGAAAATCAAATTTCTCTTCTATATGATAGACTTTTATATACTAAAATGGAGCTATGATGTGTCTCTTGGGTCTTCTCTTCTCGACACTTAACGTTCCTAAAGCGCCAACCAAATCTCTGACATTTCATGGTGCCAATGTCCTCCTCTAAACACTTTATGGCTTACCAATTTGCTTCTTTAAATGTTGAGTCCAATACTAACTCAATATAATAGGCCAGATGTGGTCTCACCAGGGCACAGAAAGCCAGCATCCTCCTTTTTCCTTTCTAGATGTTTTACATCTTAAAGTATCCCATGATCCAATTTAAAAAAATTGATTATTAATGAACTTTTTACTGCAGGAAATCCCTAGCACCTTCAATATATTTTCATATATAACTGTATCTTGAAGCCATTATTACTATTCAAAGGGTAATGATATCTTCACACCCTACTGCTTGGCTTAGATTATCCAATATGGACAGTAACATTCACCCCTTCATTCTTCTCCTATTTCTAGAATAGGTTTGTTGTCATTTATCCTCATAATACTCTTGTGACCATTTGTTTTCCTAAAATGAATGTATTATCTGTGTAATATTATCTATGCATATTATATGTTACATACACATATGAAAACCCATATATGTATATACATAAGCATAAAGGTGTGTGTATGTGTGTATATAGTTTCTCAAGCAATTGATAATTCAACTATGAGATCTGACAATGAGATATGTTCTCTCGATAGGCATCTCAGTAGGCATCAGTGGAGAAGACAGATTCAGTTTGCAGGTCTTGAAGTATGAAAATCATGTTTTTCCACCACTCATCAGGTTTACACATTCACCTCTCTAGTATTCAGGGAACTGAAGAAAGGATTATATAGAATTTGAGAAGGATGGCAATCTGGAGAGTATGGGGATGATTTTGTATAACATATTAGAATCATTGTCATGGAATATAACAAGCAAGAAATTGGAAGTTCGTTGCTGGTCTTGGTTCTGTAGTTTATTAATTGTCTAAGAAACACTGTTTCTGAGCTTCAGTTTCCTTGACTGCAAAATGTAAGTTGGGCTAGAGGGTATATCGGATTATGTCAATCTCTAAGATTTGTATTTTAAGTGTTTTTCTTACTAATTGAAGGCAATCTGGAGTAAGGAATGCTGGACTTGAATTCAGAAAGACTTTGGGTTCAAATTGCACCTCTGACACTAATTAGAAGATCATGGACAAATGACATTCTTTGAGCCATAGTTCTTTCTAGCCTAAATGAGATTAAACTCTCAATCTTATCTAATTTAGAGATGGTTTGTGATTATGTCTATACTGTAGTGATGAAATCATACATAATTGACATATTCTAAAATACAAGAGTAGGGATAAAAATCAGTATTCTATAAAAAGTGCTACTTCTAATATATTAGTATGTGAGAAATTAATCTATACTCATGTGAATCTAAAATCAGCCTAGTTGAATGATAGAAACCCACATGTGGTCAGACCAAAGGTAAGTCTCATCTGGATATTCTGTTCAATTCCAGGCACCATATTTTGAGAAGGATACTGACCATGTGGAGCATGTCTAGAAGAGGGCATAAAAGATGTCAAGAGAGCCGTCAGCACAGTGCTTGGCACATAATAAACATGTAATAATGTTTGCTGAATGATCGCTTGGTTGATCAAACTACATCATATAAAAATAGGTTAAAGAAACAAAAGATACTTGGACAGAAATGACTTTGGGGAAGAGACAAAATAGTTATCTTACAGTATTTGAAGAGTTATAAATGTGTATTTGTTCATCTTATGATTTGTTATATAATAAGGGTCTAAAGAGGTTTCCAAATCTGGGCCCAATCCCTTCTCTCCCCCACTTTCATTAGTGAGCAAACTTCTTGTCAATGATACATTTTGTTTGTATTGATTTTGGTGAGGGGGAACAGTTTTTCAGGATATCACTGGAGTCATGGATCTATTCAAAAGCCTGATTGATGATTGGCAAAACCAGAGGAGATGGAAGATTTATATAACCAATACTAGCCTGCATTTTACCTGATACAATCATCACTTTTATTTTCTCAATCAATCCATTAGTTGGCATTTGTCATGTTCACACAATGAAGTGCCAATTATTGTAGGAAGTACCAGGGTGCTTACCCTTGATAGTCAGCCAGTAAATTCAACTACCTTAAAAGTATTCCCTAAGATGGTATGATAAAAGCAGCAGATAGCAAAACATCTTCCCAATAAACCTGAGGTCCACTTTTCTACCAACATGCAGAGTAGCAGCAGGAGGAGTGGTCCAGCCTCAGGAACTCTGACACATTGTTATATATGGAAGCAACACATGTGGCCAAGTCAATGTACAATATTGCAGAGCCCCAGTTCTCTTTCTCTTCTCAAAATGTTCTT
The DNA here is from genome assembly GCA_028658325.1 of Potorous gilbertii. NCBI lineage: Eukaryota > Metazoa > Chordata > Mammalia > Diprotodontia > Potoroidae > Potorous > Potorous gilbertii. Next base: position 529,445,999 of record CM053771.1, on the reverse strand, counting down.
ATATTGTCCCCCTTTGGTTCAACATCTCTGTTGTGCAATTTTCTCAGGGTTCCTCTTCCATTGCCGAATCTCATCTAGACAGCCAAAGTCACACTTCTGACTCTGAATGTGATGCTAACGAACTTTCCTTCTGCGTCCTTCAAGCTGGATTTAAAATTTCATTATTAGTGGATGGAACACTGAGCCTGGAGTCTGGAAGACATGAATTCAAATCCAGTCTCAGACACTTACTAGCTGTGTGACCCTGAGCAATCACTTAACTCTATACATAACATGTGAAGTCTACAACATCTTAATGCTACATTATATTACATCCTATTCTATTACATCATATATGTTATGTTGCATTATTATATTATAATATAATTATTTTATATTAATTATGATTAATTATGATAGGCATATGAAAGTACCTGAAGATGAGGACATCCTAGGGTAGATGAACTGAAAATAAAAATAAAGATATGTGGTTCTAAACAATGAGTCAAGGTCAAAGATGATTGGGGAAAAATGGTAAGTGGCAAAAGCAACCATCACCTACTCCCCAATTTTGTTGAGTCAACATTGAGTACAAAGAATTCATTTGAAGTTATTTTATTGACATCTTTTGTTTTATATTACTTTTTCATTTCCCAATCTATCTGTCTATTATCTACTATCTGGTGAGCCATCTCTGATAACAAAGATGAAAAAAATATGTGTGTATACACGTGTGTGTGTATGGGGGAGAAGATGGAAGGTGGGAGAGAGAATAGAACTAGTCATTTTCAAATGTCCAGAATGATATAAAGAAGGAAAGTTAATGTATGAGGTTTAAACAGCATATAAGAAGGTAGTAGTGTTGACCATGTAACACTGTAGTAGATCTGGAATGACCACAAAATTCCATGTTTCCTCTTCTCTGTGCCAAATTTGGCTGAAGGGCAGAACTTTTTGAACAAGTAGTCTCGGATACATGTATAATCATCCTCATACCACCTGATATTCTGATATGCCAGTGAATTTGCAATTAGATGCATGTTATTTCTTTCTAGTTCTTCAGTTCTTAGTCCAGCCTTGCCCTTTCAAACTCAACTCCAAAGTGCTAAGAACCATCTTCTATATATATTGAACTCAAAATGATGCTAAGTATTTTCTTTGTTTATAAGCTTGTGATTGGAAGTCACCCTAAGATAAGATAGGGAAACTGGTCTTAAAAAAGAATTCTGAATCCTTTTAGAGATAGCAGCATGATGAATATTGATGCAATACAAAATAGAATTCCACATTATAAAACAAAAACATATATGATCAAAATTTGCATTAAAATATCTCTTTTCACAAATATATGTGTGAATATTCATGGCACAAACTACCAAAGATTCAGATCTGGAAGGGAAGTTGGGGCTTATAGAGTTTAACCCCTTTATGATCCATATAAAGAAACTGTGCTCACAGAGAATAAACCACTTTCCCATAGTTGCAAAATGCCAAAAGAGATACTTGAACCTATGTCTTTTTGACTTTAACTTCAACATATTACCCATTTGTCATTCTGTCTTTGGAATGCTTCAGAGCCATATTTTAAGAAATTAAAACTTTAAAACACAAGTTCTATCTTATCAAAGCTCATTTACTATAGTCACCTTAGTTGAGTTATGAGGAAATGAAATATACAAAGTAATATGTTTACTTTGAGTTTAGATCAACCATTATTCATCAAGGGCAGATTATTCTTCAAAAAACATGTAATTCAGATAAGAATTCATCATAAGATTATCTGGGATTGGATTTAAATATCAAAGAATGTTTTCCTTTCTAGTTAATTTCAATGGTGCAGATAGAAACATAACAGTTATCAGAAGAGATGCTTAATAGGATCTAGAAGGGCAGAAAGTAAAGTCAGTCAAAGATATCTAATGTTTTTCTTTCATTTTCATGTATTAGATATGAATCAATATTTGTTGAAGTAGAGTTTGCAATGAAAAATGAATATCGCTAAATCAGAAGGAAATGAATATATCTCAATCACTTGGCCCATTGTGCCAGTGAGAAAATACCTCACTTATGTACAATGATTCATATGTAATTTATACTTAATATTTTAATTGAATTGGATATGTAACACTAATGACCTGCCATTGAAACACACCCTTGTGATCTTACCCAATAAACACATTTTATCATGATACCATATCACCATTGCTGTTTTCATTATCACTATTTTAATAGTTGTACTAGTAAATAGTTTTCCATCATAACTGTACTGGCTTGCAGATGAGCATTGAGAATGGCAGTGAAACTGCTGGGATTGATCCCATTTCATAACTACCAGACATGGTTCATTAAGATAGAACATTATTGTACAAGAAAACAAGGATCTTCCAAGAAGCTAAGCTTGTTAATGACATCTTAGAGGAGCTTACATGATTTCAGTACATGAACACTATAAAATTTAAGAAGCTGATAGGATATCCCAGAAGGAAAAAGTACTTTAAAGTCATGTCACCTAGGATTTTCATTTAGAGTGGAGCATGGGCTATAGAATATATCACTGGCTACCTGTAAGCTTTATTTTCAATGTGTCTCTTCCAAAAGACATTTTTTTCCTTTTTTTTTTTTGGTGTCCAAAAATGAAATTAACAAATAATGAATTACAAAAGATATTGCTCTAACTCTAAATCTGGCAATATTTAGTCTATACTGTGTAATCTGATAGTTATGTAAGTCTATTGAAGTGGGTGGTGGAAGGTTTCTGATATTTCTGTAGCAATCATGGCAATACTTATTCTGAATCTCAGAAATATGGAGCCTGAATGCGTGTGTGTTTGCCTTGTGTTGTTTCATATAATGTTGCCTTGTCATACTTGGTTTTATATTGTGTTGTTTGTTTAATTTCATTTAATTGCATGTATTATATGCTATTATATCATATTATAAGGTGGCCCAATATAACATCTGTGGTATTAGATTTAAATCAGAAAATCTTGTGTTCAAATTCCACTTCAGACATTCCCTAACAATATGGCTATGACTTAACTTCTAGCCTAGCCTTCACAGGCATTATGCAGAGAATCAACTCTTGTGTAGAAAGGGCCAGGCCCCATCATCTGTTATCCCACTGCCACACAAGCAAGCAAGCTTAGTTGAAGCTTCAAGTTATTTTGAGGAAAAGACAGACACAACAGGTAGCAAGTACCCCCCCACCCCCGCCACACACACACCCTTTAACCTTCCTTTCTCTTCATGTATCTTTCTCCCATTAAAATGTGAGCTCCTTGAGAGCAGGAAATCTCTTTTCTATTTATCTTCCCAGAGATCATAGCAGTGCCTTTTATACAGCTGATGTTCATCCTTCATGTTTTGAAGACAGCCAATAATATCTTGACTTACTTATGAACTGGATTTAAGTGAGGCAGAGTTGTGCTAATTAATCAGCTTCACTCTCTCTGAGAGTCATTGAAGTCCACTGACACAGTAAAAGTCAGGATGACTGATGATGGTCTAAGATGCAGCAGGTGACCTTGGTGTGTTTGATGTCTGACTCAGTTCTAAGCACTATACAACACCTGCTTCAGCCACTTTCATTACTGTCTTTAAAAAAGTTCTCATTTGACCATTTTTCTGGCGTAAGTAAGTCTTCACATGCTTGGGGAAGACACCCTATAATTCACTGATAGGCTTGAGGTCCTTCATTCATCCTGAATGCTGATTTACTCTCCTGTTGGGGTGTGATCACTGAACATACTACAGCTTCTTGGAGCCACAGCTGAGAGCTGGCTGAGAGGTTGCAATGAGAATTTCCCCTATAGATCAGTAGTGGGATCAACGATCTTCACCAATCATTAATAGGCCTCAGGTGGAACTCATTAAAGGGAAAGTTTGATTAGTGGAGGTTTGTTTTGTAAGAAGGCCCACACATTTTCTTAATTGCTAATGAGGCACTGAGTCACAAGGGTCATATCCTCCAGATCTGAAAAGTGTATAAATGCCCTGAAGTGAGGTTTTGCTTGGAAGAAGATTCATATGCCAGATGAGACTTTGAAAACCCAGATATTGGTGCTTCTCTCCCTCTCTCTGATAACCATGTATGTGTGGAATGGTAAGGCAGTTGGATCTGTTTGTTGATCTGTGTTTCTTATGATCAGACAGTTGGAAGCCCTATCTGTTGCTCTTTATTTCTCTGCTTATATTTTCTCCACTGATATATGTGATTAATGAATATTTTTGATCCCTCAAAAGTTGTTTTCTTTTTAGAAAAGCAGATCTAAAACCTTTGCAGTAAGACTTCCTGTGTATTCTGGGGTTCTTGTTCCTACAGAGGTAGACACCAAAGATGGATAAGCACCTCTGAAGAGGGTTCAGTAAGCCCTCACACCAGAAGGGCTAGTCTTCCATGCATACCCTATACATCTCTTGTATACAGCAAACCATTAATAAGTGCTATACACATTCTTTCCTTTATAGGCTTTGATGGTCTCTGAGTTCTATTCTAACGACAAGTATTAGAGGTCAGCTAGGTGAAATACTAGATTGATCTCTTGACTTGGAATCAGGAAAACCTTAACTTAAACTTACTTCCTTGAAAGTCATGTCATCTCTCTTTACTTTAGTTACCTGCTCTATTAAATGAGGGTCATAGTATCAACTTAATGTGTTTTACAAAGTGGATAACACTCTATAAATCCTAGATATTTCCATTACCACCATTATCATCGTCATCATCATCATCATTTTATAATATATGATGCTTTGTATTGATTTTTATCATATGGTATCATGTGGTATTGAATTGTCTGTCTGAATAAATTTTTCTCTGTCATTACAAAAGAAACACTCAAGTTCTGTGATGATACTTTAACATATACCATTAGTAGAAATACACAGTTATTCTGATTGTGGAGAACATCTCCAGGAGTGACATAATTATTGAATGTGCATTCAAATATTTCTGTGAGCATGGTAGGGCATGGAAATAGTGATATTTAAGAGTATGTGAGTGAGTCTAGTCATGCTTGGTAAGTCCTAATAGTGGTGAACCAATCCTTCTTGATTTAGTAATACAACAGAAACTTTTCAAATAATCATGATATCATGAATAAGAGCACACATACAAGCATATAAACACATATATGTATATATGTATACATATATACATATTTATCTTTATCTATATATGCATATATATATATATGTATATACACTTAGAGTTAATAGAATGATCACAACAGGTAGGAGCTAATTGAAGAAAGTTTAGTTTTATAGAAGTGAAATGATTTTTTTGAAATTTTGACATATATGTTTGTGTGGTATAACACCAAACTTTCCCAGTATGATACCACTAGAGAATCATCCCACAACAATACCAAAAAAAATGGAAATAAAAGTTCAGCAAAATTAAATCAACATATCAAACAAATGTGACATAATATAGTGTTCCACATATATAGCCCAATTCCCTTTCTTTTATCTATGGCCTCCTTAGAATATATAGGTATAGTAGTTTAATCTGGTCAAAGAGCATGCATATTTTACTGACTGAAAATAATCCACAAATATTTCCAAAGTGTTTTCCAGAAGAGTTGATTTAATTCATGTACCTCCAACTGTGTATTGATGTGCATGCCTTTTTGCAACACCCCTCCTATTAACACTTTTAATATATATTTATCAACTTGCTAAATGTGAAGTAAAAACTCAAGTATTTTGATGTGTACTTAACACATGAATGTTAATAGATTTCAATTCTTTTAAGGAATATTTGTTCAAATGTTTTGTCCAATTACTCATTAGGCAATGACTTTTAACATTGTATTGAATGGCATGAGGTTTGATCAACATCTGAAAGGAGGGAAAGGGCATAATTTTCCATTTGTGAAAGAGAAATGTATTTAAAAGGTTAAGGCAGAGAAAAAGAATTGTCATAGACACCAATATGGGTAAAAATTTCCCAAATATGATCTCATAATTAAGTTAACCTATAGTTAAAAATTAATTAGTCAATAACTGGGTTATATTCCCACATGCATATAATACTATGCAATAATTATGAACATCATGATAACAAAATATGAATATTTCAAATCATAGTTTCAAATGAATATTTCAGCCTTCAAAAAGTCAAACAGTTCATAAATGACAATTTTTTTAAAAATTAAACTTGTCTATTGGCAAATAGTTGGTCAGAAAGCTAAATACAGACAAAAAGACAATCAATTCACCATAAAGAAAAAGCATCATTAAAAATAACACTTATGGAATATATAAGCAGATCCATTACATCAAGAAATCATATAGATATCATGTTGTACAAATTGATATGAGGAGATAAAATCTTTTGCCCTAAGTGCTATTTTGGCTGTATCCCACAAATTGTTATACATCTTCTCATTTTTGTCATTATATTTAATGAACTTATTGATTGTTTCTATGATATGTCTTTAGACCCACTCATCCATCAGGATTAGATCATTTAGTTTTCACTTAATTTTAAATCTATGCATCCAAGGCCATTTACTCAAGGCAATTTTTATTGCATTATTGTCCCAAAATAGGTACATTTAATCTTTCTACTTTTCTGCACTAGTTTGTGAAGTTTCAATGCCTTAAAACATTATCAGTGTTTGAAATATACCACATACAGCTGAGAAAAATATATTTCTTTCAGCTTCCTCCAATTTCCTCCATAGATCTATTCTATCTAACTTTTTATAAAATATTGTACATCTCCTAAATTGATTTTTTTTATAGTGAGGTTTATCTACTTCTGTGAGGGATAAGTTTAGGTGTCCCACTAATAAAATCTCACTATATCTTTCTGTAACTCATTTAACTTTTCCCTTAAGAATGTGGATACCATGCCATTTGATATACTTTTTAAAGTAGTGATATTACTTCATTGCCCCGATAGCTTTTTAACAAGATATAATTTCTTCCTTTTCTCTTCTGATTAGGTCTGTTTTTGCTATCTCTGATTACTAGATCTGACTTTTTTTTAAACTTTAGCTGAAGCCTAATAGAATCTGTTACAGTCCCTCATTTTAACTCTGTGTGTATTCTTCTGTTTTAAGTGTGATTCTTATAAGGAATATATTTTTGGATTCTGGTTTCAAATCCATCCTCCTACCCACTCTCATTTTACGGGGGAGTTTATCTCAAACACAGTCACAATTATGATGATTAAGTATGCAAATAATGTCATACTATTTTCTTCCTTTTATCCTTCTTTCTCATTTTTTTTAACCAGGTTTCTACTCAGAAGTCTGTTTTGCTTTGAACATTGCCTCTCTTAATCTGTCTTTCCCCTTACTCTTCTTTCTCTTATATTTTTCCCCTCCTACTTCCCTTTCAGATAAGATGGATTTCTACATTCAACTGAGTGTGGATATATATGTGTATATATGTGTGTGTATATATCTTTCAACCAGTCAAATAGGAGGTTCAAACATTGTTCTCCTTCCATTTTCCTCTCCATTCTAAAAGTTCTTCCTCACATACTTCTTTTATATGAGATAATTTTCTCCATTCTTTTTCTCCTTTATCTCTTCTTCCCGCACATTTCTTTTCCTCAGTCTTCCATTTTTCTTTTCAAATCATCTCAACATTATAAACTCACGGACATAGCTTTTATTCAAGTAAACACCTTCTAACTGCCCTAATGATGATAATGTTCATGTGGGTTACATGTATCATCTTAGCAGTTTGTAATGTAAACGTTTTAACCTATTATTTCTCACTCATGTTTACCTTTTTATGTCTTTCTCGGGACTTCAATTTGAATTGTATATTTTTTTACTCTTCAACTCTGATCTTTTCATCAAGAATACTTGGAAGACATTTATTTCATTAAATTTCTATTTTCTCTCATAGAATTACACTCTGTTTTAATTTATAGGTTATTTTCTATTGAAAAATTAGCTTCTTGCCCTTCATAATATCATATTCCAAGCCCTTTTCTCCTTTAATATGGTTGCTGCTAAATCTTATGTCATATTGACTATGGTTCCATGTTATATGAATTCTTTCCTTTTTGCTGATTGCACAATTTTCTCCTTGAATTACGAGTTCTGGAATTTGACTATAATATTCCTGGAGTAATGAATTTTGCTTTTGGTATCTATTTCAGGTGATGATGAATGAGTTCTTTCAATGTCTATTGTGGTTTCTGGTACTAAGATATGAGGACTTTTCCTTAAAAGTATAATTTCTTGAAATATGATGTATAATCTATCTTTTAAAATATTAAGTACTTTATTTTTACCCACTTACAAGTAAAATAAACTTTTAATTTCTTTTAAAACTTTGAGTTTCATATTCTCTTGTTTCCTCTCTCCCTATCTTGTCATTGAGAAATCAAACCATATGTTATATGTGTGTAACCATGAAAATCATTTCCATAGTAGTCATGTTGTGAAAGAAAACATAGGACACTCCCAAAAGAAAAAAACGACCCAAGAAAAAACAAAATAGTTGCTTCAATCTGTATTCCAACAACATCTATCATATCTCTGGGGATGGATAGCAGTTTTCATCTTAAGTCCTTCAGAGTTGTCTTGCGTTTTTGTACTGCTGAGAATAGCTAAGCATTTCACAGCTGATCATATTACAATATTGCTGTTGTTTTGTACATAGTACATTTCACTTTGTATCAGCTCATGTTTTTACAGTTTTTACTGAGAGCATACTGAGAGCCCATCATTTCTTATAAGCACAATAGTATTAATCTAATCTCTTTTTTAAAAAAATCATTGCTTTCACATATTCCAATAATTATCAAATTATTTTACCTCAATCTACTTTTCAGAAGTTTTTTTTTTATGATGAGATGATTCATATTTTATTCTGTTTTTTTCTTTTGACTTCATTTTATTATTTCTTAATGATTCATGAAGTCTTTAACTTCAACTTCCTTGTTACAATTTAAAGGAATAACTTTCTTTGATGAGCTATTGTACCTTTTTTACCACTTGACCAAGAGTTCTGTTTTGCCCAAAGATTTTTTGGTCTTTTCTATAGCATTGTTAATACTCTTCATAATTTAACTGCATTACTCTAATTTTTTTCCCATTTTATTTATTTAATCTTTTTATCTTTTAAGAATTTATGTTGTATTTGTGTCCAGTCTACAATTTCCTTTGAGGTCTTGTCTGTGGATGTTTTGATATCATTGTCTTTTTCTGAGTTTGTGTCTTGAACTTCCCTGTCACCACAGTAGCTTTTTATGGTCAGGTTGTTGTTGCTGCTACTGTTCTTTGTCATTTTTCATTCCATTTGTTGACTCTTAACTTCATGTTAGAGTTGAACTCTGTTCATTTATATTGTGAGTTGAATGAGTAGTGGGGTGACATTCCCAAGTTTCAAGGTTGCTTTTTTTCCCTGTTGCTGTCACACCTTGAGGTAGGGCTCTGTAAATTTTCAGTGCTTTCAAAGTTATGTGATGTGGTGGAGGGGGTGGTCACTGCTCTCTTGGCCTTTGCTCTGATTTTTATCAAGGTAGAACCTTAGATCTTTAAATAGCACAGTTTTGGATTCTGGAACTATAACCTGCATCTAGGGCCTCAGCTTCCTAGAAATGATAAATGTTCCTATTCTGTTCAAGAAAGTGACTCAGACCTCTCCTTCTGAAATAAGTTGTCCTGAGTAGAGGAAATTTCTCACTTTAAATCTGTTTCTGTCCATGACATTTTAGAATTCAGTTTGATATGTTATTTCAAGTAAATTTTAATGTTGTTTAGAGGGGAATAATAGCAGAGTTTACTCTGGCATTTTGTCCCTGTTTCCAAGGTTTACAGAAAAAAAAGACAATGTAATTTTAGTTCATTAAATTATCATAGCTGTAGAAATCCATTCTATTCATTTATTCAATGCACCTTGAATGTTACCTTTCTGCTTTCAATTGTTTTTTTTTTCTCTTTTATTTTGTGACTTCTTCACATCTGCCTACTACTTCAGTTGGCACAATGTCACTTATTTTGAAGGACTTTGTACATTTACTCCTGACGGTGTGAAATGAACATGACCCTTTCATCTCTATTCCTTTTAGTGTATATTGTTTTTATCAGCCTATATTTCCTGCATCTGTCAAAAATATAACCTCCTTTTTTAGTTTAGAAGAAACAGTAAATTGAAAACTTTGGGTAATGCCCTTAAAATAAAGTACTGGTATTGCATGAACAGAGATACACAGTTAGAAACTAGGACAATACTCCCATTCTGTAGCTAATCAGCCAAGTCACAGCTCTGGATGGGGATGAAACTAGAATAATACAGTAGAAAGAGCCTTGGATGAAGTAACACAGGATCTGGATTCAAATCCTAGCATGAATACTTGGTGAACTTGCTCAACATTAGTTTCATTTCTTTGTATGTTAGTATTTATCAATTACTTTAAGTTTCAATTATCTTGTGCATTTTTTTACTAAAATATGATATATAGCCTTACTTTACACCCAAACATATCATATGACCTAGATATTATACTGGAGCATAGAGGTGGCATGGCAAGGACATCACTCATTCATTCATTCTTTCTTTCTTTCTTTTTTTTGTAATTCTTTTTTAGTTTTTTTATTTTATTGTTATTATTTTTTAATGTTCTACAATCACTTCCTTAAAATTAAGATTTTATCCCCCCTACATCATCCCCCCACTACCCCCCTCCCTCACTACAACAGCATACAATTCTGTATAGGTTCTACATATACTTTCCTATTGAGCACATTTTCACTATAGTCATGCTATGTTGTCGCACTAAAATAAATGGAAGAAATCATATGACAAATCAAAACATAATACACTAAAACACACACACACACACAAACATGATCTGCTACATTCTCCAAATGACTTCCATATTTCTTTCTCTGAGTGTGGAAGGCATTTTGCCTTAGAAAATTGTCATTGGGATTTTTTTTTTCAGTAAGTTCTTGTGTCATTATGAAGTTCAAAGTCTACCAGAAAAATCTTTCACACACTGTGGTTATTGCTGTGCACAAAATTCCTCTGGTTCTGCTCTTTTCCCTCAGCATCAGATCATATAAGTCCTTCCAGGACTCCCTGAAGTCTTCTTGCTCATCCAGAATATCAAAGGGATTAATGAAAAGAAATGCTTGGGAAGGTGACCTAGCGCTACCAGACCTCAAATTGCATTATAAGGCAGCAATTATCAAAGTCACTTGGTATTGGATAAGAAACAGAGGGGTAGACAAATGGAATAGACTTTGCACTCAAGACACAGTAGGCAAGTAATATAGCAACCTCCTGTTTGATAAACCCAAAGACCCCAGCTTCTGGGAAAAGAGCTCACTGTTCAACAAAAATTGCTGGGAAAACTGGTTAACAGTGTGGCAGAAATTAGGCATAGGGGCGGAGCCAAGATGGCGGAGTAGAAAGACTCACATATGCTAGCTCTGAACCCACAGCCCATGGATTTCCTCTAAAAAGAACTCCCAACAAATTCTGGAACAGTGGAAGCTGCGCAGCAACACAGTGAAGGAGATTTCCGTTCCAGAGAGCCCTGAAAAACCAATCCCAAAGGTCCATCGTGCATCAGAAGGGAGCAGAGTCCTGCCCTGCCATGGGTATGTGGCACTGAGAGGAGTGAGCAGATCTGAGCAGGCTTCAGGGATGGAATCTCCAGAGGCCGCGAAGGTCCCTCCACCCACAGAAGCACAAGTCAGTGAGAGAGACTTCTGTATGGGCTGAGAGGGGAGGGGGATGTCTCCATAACACGGGCCCCCTCGGGAGGCAGCAGCAGAGGCAGCTGGCGGACAGAGGCTCCTGGAGCAGGCAGGAGCTCAGCAGCAGCTCCATTACAGAAGGTCTCTGTATAAACCTCCTGAGGGAACAGAGTCTGGGAGGTGGCACTACCCCCATCTGAGAACCTGATTTAATCTTACCCTGAACAGCAACCGGCCAGCAGCCAAAAGCCCTGAGGCTGGGAAGCAGCAATTGAATCTCAGACCCCAAGCAATAGCTGGGTGGACCTAGGCAGGGGTGGAGAGGACTCTCAGAAGGCAAGTAACTAGCTGGGAAAATACCCAGAAAAGGGAAAAAAAATAAGACCATAGAAAGTTACATTCTTGGTGAACACATGTTAGCTCCCATCCTTTTAGGTGAGAAAGAACAATGGTTCCCATCAGGGAAAGACATATAAGTCAAGGCCTCTGTGTCCCAAATATGTGAAATAGATATCCAATTGTCTCAGGCCATGGAAGAGCTCAAAAAGGATTTTGAAAATCAAGTTAGACAGGTGGAGGAAAACTGGGAAAAGAAATGAGAGAAATGCAAGAAAAGTATGAAAAACGGGTCAATACCTTAATAAAGGAGACCCCAAAAAATGCTGAAGAAAATAACACCCTCAAAAATAGGCTAACTCAATTAGGAAAAGAGGTTCAAAAAGCCAATGAGGAGAAGAATGCTTTCAAAAGCAGAATTAGCCAAGTGGAAAAAGAGGTGCAAAAGCTCACTGAAGAAAATAGTTCTCTCAAAATTAAAATGGAACAGATGGAGGCTATTGACTTTCTGAGAAACCAAGAAATCACAAAACAAAACCAAAAGAAAGAAAAAATGGAACATAATGTGAAATATCTCATTGGAAAAACAACTGACCTGGAAAATAGATCCAGGAGAGACAATT
>CM053771.1:529410291-529432883 GCA_028658325.1 Potorous gilbertii | reverse complement strand
ACAAACGGCGAGAAAATTTGGAACTCAAAATTTTGTGAAAATGAATGTAAAATGTTAAATAAATAAATTTATATTAAAAAAAAAAGATTACATGCTGTGGGACAGAACAAAGATGGCAAAGTAGAAGGAAGACCTGTAGGAGTTCTCCCCCCAGAGACTATAAAATACCTGTAAAAAATGACTCTAGGGCAGCAGAAGCCACAAAACAACAGAGTGAAAGAGATTGCTAGCCCAAGGCTGCCTTGAAGGCTGACAGGAAATGTTTATCCCACCAAGTGTGGAGCAGAGCACAGCCCAGCCTTGGCAGTGCAGTATGGTAGGGACAAAACTGGGACAGGCTTCAGGAAGCCAGCAGCAGCAGCTGTGGTTCCCAGATCCCTCAACACACAGTGCCAGAGACAGCTTCAAAAGTGAGTGAGAAAATTCTTTCACCCTCATGAGAAGGGAGAAAAGTCCTCCCTTAGCCATGACCTCAGGCTGCAGCAGCAGAAGCATCCATTTTTGGAGCCCTTGGCCAAAGACCCTAGAGATCTGGGTCTCAGTGCTGAATGACAGTCCTGAGGTGAGGAGGATCACCATCTGATGAAGCTGGTGGAGGCTCTGGAGAGGGAATTCTACTTGCAGATCCTGGGATGAAAAACTTGCAGTAGCTCCCACACCAGCATGCAGACCAGGGGAGTGCAAGTTCCCTTCCCTTCATTGTGCCACCTTGGAGGATCTGTGAACTTATAGGTCCCCAAAGTATAGCCTCCTCTTGACAAAGGACTCAAAAGTCAAGTAAGTGGCTGGGAAGATGGTCAAAAAAGGAAAAAAAAAAACAAAAGACTGTCCAAGGTTACTTTCTTGCTGAACAGGTATTTTCTTCCATCCTTTCATATGAGGAAGAACAGTGCATACCATCAGAAGAAGATGTAAAAGTCAAAGCTTCTACATCCAACACTTCCACAATAAATATGCAGCGGTCTCAGGTCATGGAAGAGCTCAAAAAGGATTTTGAAAATCAAGTAAGAGAGGTGGAGGGAAAATTGGGAAGAGAAGTGAAAGCAATGCAAGAAAATCATGAAAAGCAAGTCAACAGCTTGGTAACGCAGACCCAGATAAATGTTGATGAAAATAACACTTTTAAAAATAGACTAACTCAAATGGCAAAAGAGGCCCAAAAAGCAAATGAGGAGAAAAATGTTTTAAAAAGCAGAATTAGCCAAAGAGAAAAAAGGTTCAACAACTCATTGAGGAAAACAGTTCTTTAAAAATTAGAATGCACCAGATGGAAGCAAATGACTTTATGAGAAACTGAGAAATTAGAAAAGAAAACCAAAAGAATAAAAAAATAAGACAATGTGAAATATGTCATTCGCAAACAATTGATCTGAAAAACAGATTCAGGAGAGACAATTTAAAAATTATGGAATAACCTGAAAGACATGAAAAATAATATCAACTTTAATGAAATTATCAAGGAAAACTGCCCTGATATTCTACAACAACAGGATAGAATAAATGTTGAAAGAATTCACCAATCACCTCCTGAAAGAAATCTGAAAAGAGAACTCCTAGGAATATTGTAGCAAAATTCCAGGATTTCCCACTCAAGGAGAAAACATTGCAAGCAGCCAGAAAGAAACAATTTGAATATTGTGGAAATACAATCAGCATAACACAAGATCTAGTAGCTTCTACCTTAAAGGATAAAAGGGCTTGGAATATGATATTCCAGAAGTCAAAGGAACTAGGATTAAAACCAAGAATCGCCTGCCCAGCAAAATTGAGTATAATACTTCAGGGGGAAAAATGGTCATTGATGAACAGACCAAAATTGAATAGAAAATTTGACTTTTAAACACAAGAATGAGGAGAAGCATGAAAAATTAAACACATACACACACATATGTCACACACAAACACACACACACACACACACACACACACACACATATATATATATATATATATATATACAGATACAGAGACAGAGGGCAGAGGGCAAAGGGCAGAGGTCAAGTTTAATAGGAAGGGATGGTATCTAAAAATAAAATTAAGGAGTGAAAAAGGAATATATTGGGAAGCGAAAGGGAGAAATGGAATGAAGCAAAATGTCTTTCATAAAAGAGACAAGAAAAAGGGTTTTTTCAGTGGAGGAGAAAAGGGAGGAGGTGAGAGGAATAAGTGCACCTTACTCTCATCACATTTAACTTAAAGAGGGAATAACATGCACACTCAATTTGGTATGAGAAACTATCTTATATGACAGGAAAGTAGGAGCAAAGGGGATAAGGGGGGGATAATAGAAGGGGTCCAAAAGGGGGGGTGGAGGGAATAACTAGGGGAGCAAAAAGATCTACAGAGAGAATAGAATCAGTGGAGGCACGGTAGGATGAAGGGAACAATAGTTAGCTTTTCACAACATGACTATTATGGAAATCTTTAGCAAAACTACACATATATAACCTATATTGAATTTCTTACCTTCTCAGTGAGGATCGGTGGGGAGGGAGGAAGGGAGAGAAGTTGAAACTCAAAGATTTAAGAACGAATGTTGAGAATTGTTTTTGCATGCATGTGGGAAACAAGAAATACAGATAATGGGTTATAGAAATCTATCTTGCTCTACAAGAAAAGAGAGAAGATGGAAATAAGGGAAGGGAGGGGTGTGATAGAAGATAGGGCAGATTGGGGGAAGGGGTAATCAGAATGCATGGTGTCTTGGGGTGGGGGCAGGGGAGAGATGGGAAGAAAATTTGGAACTCAAAATCTTGTGGAAATGTATGTTGAAAACTAAAAATAAATAAATTTAAAAAAACACAAGATTGCTTGCCATCTCAGGGAGGGAGGGGAAGAAAATTTAAGACTTATTGAAGTTATTGTTGAAATCTGTAAATAAATAAGTTATTTAAATTATATATATTTATGAAAGCTCCTTGAGAGCAGGGACGTCTTTGATTTTTTTCTATCTCTAGAATTTGGAATAGTGCCTGGAACACAGCAGACACTTGATAAGGGATAATTGAGTGACTGCAATTCACCATTATTGGCAAACTCAGTCTTCCTGTAACCAATCTTGCATTTATTCAAGCCATACTCCACAGACCTGCCTAACTGATATTTCTAAAAGAAAATTGTGATCACATCACTTTGAGGCTCAAGAGACTAATAGTTCCATCTTGGCTTTAGAGTAAAGTAGAAATCATTCGGTCACTTAAAGCCTTTACATTCTAACTTAAGCTTATGTATTAATTTTGTTTCCATTTAACTCCTTACCATGCACTGGATGTTATTGACCTTCTTGTCATTCCTCAATCTGACTCTCCATTGCTTGTTCTTGTTTAGACAGCTAGGTGGCCCAGCGGATAGAGCAGTGAGACCTGAGAAATGTCAAAGCTCAAATCTACCCTCACCCATCTTACTAGCTCTGTGACTTTGGACAATTCATTTAACTTCTCTCTGCCTCACTTTTGCAAGCTATTAAATGTAGATGATAACATTTACTTCTAAGGGTTGTTGGGAAGATCAAAGGAGATATTTGAAAAGCAAACATAAAACAAAGTGGCTCAAATAGTAAATGTTTAATAAATTCTTCTTTCCTTTCTCCTTTCCCTCCTTTCTGTCCCTTTCTCCCTTCCTCTCTTTGCTTTATCTGTATTCCTTCCTTCCCTCCCTTCCTTCCTCCTTTCATTCCTCCTTCCCTCCCTTTCTCCCAACTTCTCTTTTACCATACCCTTCCTTTCATCTTTTATTTCATTCCATCTCTCCTTCCTTCCTTTTTTTTCTCTCTTTCTTTGAATTTGGGTGAAACTGTGAGATATGGGATAAACTGTGAAATCAATATAAGGATAAATATGTATCAGTGAAAATTAAAAATAAATCTAAACCAAAATATAGAAATGTTTCTGTTTCTTTTTTTCTATTGCTGTCACCCTGAGAGCAACACTTGCTAAAGGTGGTGACTACTGAAGCAGTAATATGTGTAATATTTTTGTCCACACATTTCTTAACTTTGGGTTATATAGAGCAGAGCCATGTTTATAATACTCACAGAATTACAGGAAACTGTAACTGGGAAAATCTCTTCTTAGCAGTATCAGGATCAGTTCCCAGCCACCAGACATAGCTTCTGGCTAGTGCTTTCATGCAAACAATCCCCATATGTGACTCAAATCATGTGGCCAAGATAATGTGACAAGTGCCTTCTGGAATAACTGAGCAAGTCACCCATAAAAAAAGAATCCTGCATGGACAGATAGTATGTATTTTTGGTTTGCCAAGAATTTGAGTTCCTAAGGCAATTTCTCTGTGATCCCGTTAACAGTTCAAGACATTGGCCAGTCTGGGATCCAAGAAAATTAGTTATGAGACTGATTAGCCTAAAGAGGATTTCTCTTAGAAATTTGTAGCAGAGGAGCAGGAAAACCTGTGGAAAGCAGAGATGGAGGAAGGGGAATGGATCTTCTGGTAGATACACAATAGCAACAGATCTAAAGGAAGGACATTGAATTATTGGTTATCATGAGATAATATTTTTAAAGCCCTTAGCATAGAACTGGCATAAAATGGACACTATTTAAGTACTTATACATTCCCTTTTTCACTTTCTCCTTACCTTTTTCATATTCTTCAAACAGGATTTATGGGAGATCATGGATTACATTCTTACAGAGTTAAACACAATCTATAATCAGTCAATAAAGCACCTACTATGTGCCAGGCACTGCGTTAAGTGCTAGGGATACCAAAAGAGGAAATAGACAACCTCTGGACTCAAGGAATTTACAGTGTAATGGGGGAAAAGCCAATCAAATAAATATATTTTAAAAAACCCAACAAGCTATCTACAGGATTAATAGGCATTAATTAACAACAGTAAAGCAGTGGAGTTAAGGGGGCTGGGAAAAGCTTTCTAGAGAAGGTAGCATTTACTTGGCACTTAAAGGAATCTCAGTAATATGAGTGGGGGAAGGGGGAATGGCAATGTTCCAGTTATGGGATATAGCCAGACAAAATGCCCAGTGATGACAGATTAAGTATTTTGTTCATGGAACAGTCAGAAGATCAGTGTCACTGAATCAAAGAGTATGTATTGGGATATGTAAAAAGACTGAAAAGTAAGAGGGGGCTAGGGATATGAAGGACTTTTCATTGCAACAGATCATTTTGTATTTGCTCCTGGAGGCAAGAGGAAATCATAGGAGTTTATTGGATAAGGGAGGGTATGACACCTGATTGGACCTGCATTTTAGGATGGATGGCTTTTGTTGTGTTTTTAACACAGAAAGATTACTCACAACAGCAATAACAACAACAAAACCACATCTATTAAGGTATTAAATGAAAAAAAAATATGCCTATAATCAGGAATGCGTGGATACGTATTTTAATAAATAATTCTTTAAAAATGTATTCATTACACACTTATAAGTCTAATTTACATTTTAGCATTTTCTCCATCACTTTCTCAAGTCTGGAGAATAAATAACACAAAAAAATCAAGCTCGGTTTTTTGACATTTGAAATTTTTTGACATTTATGAGGTGTAAATGTTCAGATTGAAAATTTAACAATCTGCTCTTGCCAGCCAGTATGAGCTGGATCCCATACACCACTGCCCTTATCATAATTCTTTCTGTGTGTGTTTGGATCACTTTGCTTGTCTTTGTGATAGGTATAAATTTCTTTGAGTTTGTAAGATATATCTACTTTTTCCTCAAAATAAACATAAGGGACTTGATGTGGGTTTGGAGCAGTTATCTAATAATAATTCACATGTATATGACACTTTAAAAGTTTTTCAATTAATTTAGAGGGTTTTTGTTGATTTATTTTCACATTAATTTCATTTCCAAGATGATTTACATTTCATAAAATATTTTAGGTAGATTTTCTCATTCAATCCTCACACTTTAGAAAGCTAGGTGATGTAGTCTCCATTTTACAAATGAGGAAATTAAGACTCAGAATGGTAACATTTCTTGTGTTAAGTCAAATGACTAGTGTTGATGCATGACTCAAGGATTCAAACCAAGGTATTCATTATTCTCTTGTTTCTGCTCACTAGTTCATACAAATCTCAAATCCCACTCTTAGAATCTGATTTGTTTTTTGCTATTTGTTATTTATGTTCCACTCAGATAAGGAGAGAAAGCATTGGGATCATGCTTGACACTTGAGACCATATTTTTGGGAGAGGTCCTTTGATGGAAGAAAATGCTTAAATGGTTCAAAACCTGATCTCATATAAGCTGGTATTGGGGTAACTTATGAGAAGGCATAAGTCAGGGGCTCTGGAATCCTAGGTATATGTCAGATGGTACTGACAAATGGGTCCAGGGCAAGAGCTTTAGTTGAACAAATCTCTCACTGGAATCCTAAATGTAATATTATCCTGGCTAGCCTAAATGCTGGATATGAATAAGTAAATAACTTCTCTTTACATATTTGTGCACATTTTGAGTTTTTCCAAAAGTATTTGATCCCTTGCCTTCATAGCAAAAGATCCCACCAACATATTGGGATCCACAAAGATCTTTCAATGGTCCAAAATCAGAGACTGAGCTATAAATTCAAGTAGGAATCTAAACTCACGCAAAAAGGAGAATATATTTTAAGGCATCTCATACAATACAAAGTTTTCAAGTCAATGGAAATTTCAATGTCAAATAGTCTAATCTTAATGCATGAGTTATAACTTACTCAAGACAGAACCAGCATATTGTGAAAATTATGTGAATACTGTCGTTGCTGAACCACAGTCTTATATTCTGGAGATGGGATAATCAAGTAGAGGATCACAGCTTCTGCCAAGCATTATAGAGCAGTAGTATGAAGGGAGGAGGGGAATTCAGTCTGTTCCATGTGACCTACAAAATACTGAATTAGGAGTAATTACTATAAAGGTCAAAGATATTCAATTTTTGTTTCATGCCAGGGAAAGTTCCAAATGATTAGAAAGAATAGCAGCCTGCCTTCAGTGGCAGAAGGTCCTCCTTCTTGAAGATAGTCAAGCAGACACTTGACAATCATTTACTTTTTGGGTATTATATAATAAGAAATCATTTCATGTATAGATTAGATTAGAAGCTCACTGATGTCCCATCAAACTGAAATTATATCAATTCTGTCTTTTTTTCAGTCTGAATCCACATCATTTTTGTTTATTATAATTGCCATCTCCAGTCCTCCTGACTAATATCAGGCCACTGAACTCAGATGGCTCAGGAGAAGAAAGTGAGATTGGTGACCTTGTGCAGCCCTCCCTCAACCAATTCAAAGTCAACTGCAAGGCATGTCATTATCTTGATGTCATTGTCCTCTTTGAGAATGAAGGACAAACAGAACCTGAGTAACAGCTCCTTTCCTCCCCTTCGCTCCCCTCCCCTCTTCTCCTTTCCTCTCCTTTCCTCTTCTTTTCTTTTCTGTGATGTTCTGTCCAGGGGAAGGTACACTCCATGGCCAAAAGCTGCCTTTTTTGCCCCTTTTTGTTTACTGGCTACATTTCTTGCTCAAAGATCAAGCCTTAAACCCCATTCACTATGGAGCTCATAGAATGAACAACTCCTCACTCACCTAGATCAGAGTGAATGTAATCATTAATGAGTAGTTGTTTCTCTTTTATCCAGGAACCCTGAGGGTCTTCTCCCAGTGTGATTACTTTTTATTAAAGGATTCATCCCTTGAGTAACTACGTAAAGAAGCCTATTCATTGAATGGGTATATATCACTCCAAGTGAGAATGTGATAAGACCTCTGTCTGAAAGGGCCAGGGTCTTACATGTTATTCTGGGCCATCTCCAGTCATCCTGATGAATATCAGGCCACTGGACCCAGATGACTCAGGAGAAGAAAGTGAGGTTAGTGACCTTTCAAAGCCCTCTATCACTCAAATCAAGGTCAATTTCAAGTCATGTCATCATCTTGATTTCATGGTCCTCTTCAAGAAAGAAGGACAAACACAACCAGTATGGGCCTGGGAAAGGCTTGCAGTGCCCATTTCCTGATAACCCGGGCTAAGTATGGGCTGCCTGTGCCTGTTGTTTGACAATTGTTTATTAATTAACAGAGTAGTAGTTTCTTTTTTTTTTTCTTTCTGGGCAGTTAAGTGATATAGTAGATAGAGTGCTGGCCCTGGAGTGAGGAAGACGTATCTTTCCATTTTCATATCTGGCCTCAGACATCTACTAGCTGTGTGACCCTAATCAAGTCACTGCACCTTATTTGCTTCAGTTTCCTTATATTTAAAATGAGTTGGAGGATAAAATGGCAAACCATTCCAGTTTATTTGCCACGTAAGTCCCAAAAGAGGCCGTACAGAGTCATACACAACTAAGATCATTAAACAACAAAAGTTTTGTCCAGGGAAGGTATTATTGAAGTAATTAATTACCAAGCTTTTCACACATACTTTGCTTACTTTGAGGTCTGTGGGAGGTTTCTTCTTAACCTTGCAGGATAAAACTAAGAGCACCAGATTTAATAAACCACATGCAGGAATAATAAGAATTGTCTTTCAATTCCTTCTCAAAATGTAAGAGTACTTCAGAAAATAGTGTTCTTTCCTTCAGTATAGATTTTCAAGTAAATGCTTGGATGGTCATTTTGGGGGGGGGGGTGTATGCAATAGATGGGATTCTTTTACAATTAATGGATTAGATTAGTTTTGATGCTGAGTTTCCTTCAAAGAAATTCTGTATTTCTAAGATTTGCTGCTGGATATGCTGGTATCTATAATAAATAATTTTCATTCTCTGGAGAGATTAAAAAAAAGTCATAGTTCCTTTGGTTGTAAGTTGTGCCTCCCAACTCTAGTAATCACTGAGAAACCTTTGGACATTCTAGAAGAAAAGACCAAAGAGAGATCACAGAAAGGTAAAAAAAACTAGACATTGAGGAGGTAGTATGCAACGATTCTGAGATATTATTGCAGGTATTTCACAGAGGTAGAGACCCCTAATATGGTAAGACATCTGCCTAGTGTAAATCCATATGGATTGCCCATTGTCCTAATGTGAATCCTAGGAAATTGATCTTATAAAATTAACATATAGATAAGTTGGCAAACGTCTGATGCTCATGTGGGTGATAGAAAATTGTTAAGACCATTATAGAATGCCTCATAATACCAGGAAGAGATTAATGTATCAATCTGCAGAAATTTATGGAGTGCTTAATACATGCTAGTAGGCACTTGGAAGGAAAAGAAATACACAAACCAATATTATTCGAAAAAACCCTATTCTCATGAAACTTATCTATAGGCAAACATGTGAGTGTATGCATGCATATTTAGGTACATACACATATATATGTACATATATGTAGGATGTGTATCTGCATGTGTGAATACAAACATTTTTATTTTCTACACAAATATATGCTTGATGTAAAAAGTAAATACATACATAAAAGCATATAATCAACAAGGAATCTTTAAGCTCCTTTGATCTCCTTTATCAATAAGTCTCATGGGCTACTTAATCATTTATCTTTTTGATTCTTTAGCTAAGTTGTAACAAAAATACAATTCAAGTTATAAATATGAAAACTATGCCAAAAAGTTACAGCCAAAAAAGGAACAGCATAACCAAGAGTTCAACCATAGTCTACTCTCAAATACTGAAATTGATTTCTGATCTTCTTATTGTGAGAATTTCCTGTAATGATTGGGAATATTATCCATCCATGTCTGTTCATATTGTGAGTCACTTTTCCACGACTCTGCCAAAAGTTAACTATAATGTGTTTGCCTAAAATACTGGAACTCTTCATCACTTTTTCCTAACATAACAACAGTATCAGTAGAATATCCACTTGTAATCCCTCACTCTCATCATGTGAACAGCCTGTCTTCTGGGATTAACCCATAACTCTCCTTTAAATATCTTATATCCCAAGTAGAATGTGAGTTTCCTGATGGCAAGTACAGAGTCATTCTTTCTTGTTTCTGTAAACTCTGTTCAAATAATAGGTATTTGATAAACATTTGTTTAAAGTGAATTTGCTATGTTTTGACATTTAACACATGGTTGTACTGGATTTAATAATAAAATTATTAACTATATAGGTTGAAGTTTATTTTAATGTAATTTTAAATCTCTTGGGTTTTTTTTTAATATTTTGAGTCTTTTCTATGACTAATCTTTCAACTCAGCTTTGAAATGAGGTGTATAGCATTCACTCCATACAGAAGATCAATAATGACAGTGACCAAAGCATGAGGATCCTCACAAAAGATTTTCCCTGCCATCTGAAGAGGTTTCTAAGAGAAATGTTAGTGCTAACACATATAAGGCATTATTATTTTAGATTACATCCTTATTTATACTGACTTTACTCCAAACTTGTTTTGATCTATATGTAAAGAGTTAGAAACTAAGTTTAATGTTTTCCTGGGATGTAGAATTTATTAATTACTCTCCAACTCAATGTGAATTATTTTCTAGATCAGAATGCTGCAAACAAAATCTTTTTGATTTGCTACAGCATGGGTAGCCAAGAAATATTTTATTGCAATACATCTTCCAAAGACATAAGAAGGTAGTTTTTCATACAATGTAAGTTCATAAAAGAAAAAAAAAGTAAGTAGTGAATATTCATGGGAAAATTATTTATCTAAAATCATCAATTAGGATGATTTGTAACTGAAAAACAAAATTTGAACCTCCTTCAGTAAGATCAGAAGTGGAGCAAAGATACTCACTGGTTCAGTATTATTTAATATTAGTACTAGAAATTCTAGAGAAATATTACAATGGGAACATGTAAATTAAGGAAATAAGCATTGGCAAGGCAACATCAAAATCACATATATTAGCAAGTGATGTTGTGGCTTACTTAGAAAAGCCATGAGAATCAATAAGGAAATTAATTAAAAAATAGTTGTAGCAAACTAATAGTAAGCAAAACATATCCACAGAAAACCAGCATTCCTGAAACTTAAAAAAGGCAAGAGGAAATTATAAAAAGAAAAATTGCTTTTAAATTGCAGCAAATGAATAAAATATTTTGTAATTAATTTGGGAAATACAATTAAGCTATAAGGATGTATTTGGCTATTACTCATGTCTATTAAAAAGACAAAAAAGAGGATATTCAATTTTTATAGCTGAATTATGCTAATTCAATGAAATAGTTATCATTATTTAAATCAATTTATACTTTTAGCATTATAGAAGTAGTGCTAAATCACTAATTGAATACTAATCAAAATACCAAAAATGTAATGAGGGATAAGAAGTCATATTACAAAAGAAACAATGACAAAAATGTAGTAGTGAAGCAGATCTGGAAAGACCAGATCTCAAGTTATATTAAAGCTTTTATTAGGTACTATGTAAGATGCTAGGTGAAGAGAGAGCTAGCATTTGAAGTTTGTTAAGTTCACGACTGGTGTGAGCTTCCCACATAAAAAAAAGTTTCTAGGGAATGGTAATTCAAATTCCAAGGAGATATCAATTCATGAATTTAGAGTAATGTCCTTCCTTTTTACCTCTATACTTTTAGACTCATCATGTCAAGAGAACCCCAGAGGTTTCCAATGCAAAGGTCTTTCCCAATGTACTACACTCCTCAGTGTTGAGTGCTCTGTCAATTTTGAAAGTATTTTAAGTCTATTCTATATTCCTTCTCTGTGTTCATGTTTTCTCTTGACAAAGTGCAATTGTCTTCTCACCCAAATTTCAGAAAACAGCATTCTATCCCTGCAGACACTTCTCTCATTCATAAGTATTTTTTTTAATTTCCCCAGTTCAAGTAAGTGTAATGCCTCATCTTGCTGGAAAACAGTCCAGTGGTCATGCCTACTGACTCCAGACCAACAGGTTAGCAGCTAGGCCCCATACCCCACGTATAAGAAACTTAGAACAGTGTCTCATTCTATCCAAGGATCAGAGCCTCACAAAATCGTCTAGAAAATGAGCAAATAATAACAACTAAAAAAGAAAATCAGACCACAGAAAGTTATTATGATGACAGGAAAGGTCAAGACAAAAATTCAAAAGAGGACAATGGTCAAAACAAATCCATGTGAAGTCACATACACAAAAAGCGTGAATTTGTCTCAGGCTTTCAAAATGATTTTAAAAATGAAATAAGAGAAGTAGAAGAAAATTTGGGAAAAGAAATGAATCAAAAATAGACTCAAAAAAATGTCAACAGCTTGTTAAATGAGAAAAAAAAGAAAGGAAGGAAGATGTACAAAAGCCCACTGAAGGAAAAAATAAATTCTTAAAAATAGAAATGGCAAATTGGAAAATGAGGTACAAGAACTCAGTAAAGCAAACATTTCCTTAAAAATCAGGAATAGGTGAGTGGAAGCTAATTACTCCAAGAATCATTCAAAAGAATAAAGAGAATGAAAAAGTTTGCTCATTGAAAAAAATGACCTGGAAAACAGATCCAGGGAAGATAATTTAAAAATTATTGAACTACTTGAAAGCCACAATATAAAAAAGTACCTAGACATAATATTTTAAGAAATTATCCAGGAAAACTTCCCTCAAATTTTAGAAACAGAGGTAAAATAGGAATAGAAAGAATTCACCAATCACCTCCTTAAAGAGATCCCAAAATGAAAACTCCTAGGAATATTAGATTCAAATTCCAACTCCCAGTCAAGGAAAAAATAGTGTAAACAGCTAGAAAGAAAGAATTAAAATATCATGGAACCAGAGTTTAGAATGACATAGAATTTAGCAGTTTCTATATTAAAGGATCAGGTGATTAAGAATATGTTATTCCAGGAGGCAAAGCTAGGATTAACAGCAAGAATCATCTACCCAATGAAAATGAGTACAATCATTCATGTGAAAAAATATGGATATTCAATGAAATAAAGTACAGCCAAACATTTCTGATTGAATGATTGGAGCTGAACAGAAATCTTGATTTTCAAATAGAAGACTGAGGACACTCATAAGGTAAATATTAGGGAGAAAACAAAAGAGATTGAATAGGGTCAAAATGTTTAAATTCCTAAAAAGGAAGATGATAAACTAATAAAAACGATGTTGTAAGATATTTACAAAGGGTAAGCCAAGGTGGTGTAGCAAAAGCAGGCACTGGATTGAACTCTCCCCTAAATCTCTCCAAATATTGTAGAAATGACTCTAAACAAACTCTAGAGCTGCAGAACCCACAATATGTTGGTGTGAAGCAAATCTTCAGCCAAAGACATCCTGGAAGGTCAACAGGAAGCATCTATCATGCCAGGCTGGGATTTAAACACAGTACAATGAGATCCATGCAAGCACAGAATGGGCCTGAGCAAGCCTTGGGGGTTGGGGAGCTAAATTTCTGACAGCTGTGGTGTCTTCCAGAATTCTTGACCCCAAAAATGCCAATGACAATTTAGAAGATCAGTGGATAAAACATGTAGGACCTGTGTGAGAGAGGGGTCTGGTCCCAGCCCTAGGGCAACTGAGGGGGCAGAAGGGCTTGTGGTGGTCATAGTTGCTACAGGGGAAATGGAAGTGGCTCTAGACTAACAGATTGTATGAGGATCGAACAGCTGACATTACACCCCTCCACAGCCACTGGAAGCAGAAAAATACCTTGAGAAAGAGCTCAAAAGTCATGTAATTGGCTGGAGAAATGACAAAAAATCTGGAAAAATAATTAGACTATAGGATCTTACTTTGGTAACAAGATCAAAACACACAATTAGAAGAACACAAAAAAGTCAAAGCTCATATATCCAAAGCCTCCAAGAAAAATATGAATTGGTCTCAGGCCATGGGAGAGATCAAAAATAATTTTGAAAAGCAAGTAAGAGAAGTAGAGGAACATTTAGGAAGATAAATGAGAGGGATGCAAGAAAATCATGAAAAATGATTGCTAAAGGGGACCCCAAAAATGCTGAAGAAAATAAGACCTTAAAAATAGGCTAGCCCAAATGGCAAAAGAGATTCAAAAAGCCAATGAGGAGAAGAATACCTTTAAAAAGCAGAATTTGACAAATGGAAGGGAGGTCCAAAAACCCACTGAAGAAAATAATTCCTTAACAAAAAGAATGGAGCAGATGGACTTGTCCACAGGAGGAGGAGCCAAGATGGCAGAGTAGAAAGATACACCTATGCTAGCTCCTACCCCACAGCCCATAAAATACCTGTAAAGAAGAACTCTCAACAAATTCTGAAACAGCAAAAGCCACAGAACAACAGAATGGAGGAGATTTCTATTCCAGAAAGACCTGAAAAACTGAGAGGAAAGGTCTGGTGCGCACCAGACCCAGAGCAGAACCCAGCCCTGCATTGGCCACTCAGTACTGAGAGGAGCCGATCTGAGCAGGCTTCAGGGACAGAATCTCCAGTGGCAGCACAGATCCCTCAACTCACATGTGCCAAAGGTCAGTGAGATGGCCTTTTCGGCTGACCAAAAGGGAAGCAAGGTGTCAACATAACTCAGGTCTCATCAGGAGGCAGTAGAACACTTTCGAGAAGGGATAAGGCCAATTGCAGGGTGAAAATATAAAGGGGGATAGGGTAGGACAGAGTGCAATATAATTAGCATTATACAACATAATTATTATGGAAGTCTTTTGCAAAAGAACACATATTTAGTCTGTATTGAATTGCTTCCCTTCTTAGGGACTGGGGAAGGAGAGGGGAAAGGAGAGAAGTTGGAATCAAAGTATTAGAAACAAATATTGAGAATTTTTATTGCATACAATTGGGAAATAAGAACTATAGGAATAGGGGTATAGAAATTCATCTTGCCCTGATAGAAAAGAGAGAAGATGGGGATAGAAGAGGGGAGGGTGTGATGGAGGGGAGAGTACATTGCAGGAAGGAATAATCAAAATGCAAGGTTTTAGGAAGCAGGGGGAGGGGAGTGATGGGGAGAAAAATTGGATATGTTACAAAGTGAGGTAAAAGAAATTAGTATTAAAATAACAGATTGAATTAATTACTGAAAATAAATCAATAACATCTTTAGTTTGGAGAAAAGAATTTCAGTCTAAATTTCCTAGAGGAAGGTAACCTCAGGTAAAATTTGGCAGTAATAGAAAAGTCAAGGTTTTAATGTAAATTTGATTTTATGATTGCCATTTAATCAGGAACTAGAACACATACAGAAAGGCATGTAAGCCACTTAAGACGCCTCAAAAGATGTTCCTTAGCCAAAGTGAAACTATAACCATATTTGAAACCTGGTTATTGGAACTTGCCATTTTTAGATGCTATGGGACTATTAAGTGACTGTACTTCTGAGTCTAACTCCAGGTATGGGTAGCAAGAATGGCAGTTTGAGCCTTCAATCCATGATGCCGGTAGGCTGATGAGATGCTGGTATGAACTGCATAAAGTGATCTCAAGGGAAGGGTGGGAGAGCAGCTGTTCAGCATGGACTGAGGTGGGATTCTCCTGACTCAATTTCCCCACTGACACCTGGCAGACTTTAAGCCTGACTGAATGCAAGTGGATAACCTAATCCTGTCTGGAATTGACATGAAGTTGCGGAGATATTGTGTCCCTGCAATGTCCCTACTCTTGGTGGCAATTTCTTATAGTCAAAAGGTTTCTAAGCTTATACCAGATCTATTCAATTACAGATTATTGGTAGGGGAACATCCGAGGTTGTTTAAAATTATTCTATTAGGCATAGGACTTTAGACCAACAACAATAAGTTAGGGTTCTTTAATTCTTAGTAATACTGTGGAGACAATTAGGTCAAGAGCTTGTGAAGTTAGCAATATAAAAAGTATTTGTGTCTCAGTTTGTTAAAGTTTCAAAAAAAATTATTTTGTGGTCCATATTGTAAATGCTTTAAAAAGAAGTATCACCTGACCAAAAGTTTGAATTGCTTTATCTGTTTTAAACTGTGTTTAAAAAAAAAAGAAAAGAACAGATGTAAGCTAATGACTATGAAAAATTAAAAAATTATAAAACAAAACAAAAAGAATGAAAAAGAAAATAATGTGAAATATCTCATTGGAAAAGACTGAGAAAATAGACCCAGGAGTGATAATTTACAAATTATTGGACTACCTGAATACCATGATCCAAAAAAGATCCTAGATATCATCTTTCAAGAAATTATCAAGGGAAACTGCCCTGATATTCTAGAAACAGAGGGTAAAATATATATTGACAGAATCCATCAATCACCTCCTGAAGGAGATTCCAAAAGGTAAACTTCTAGGAATACTGTAGCCAAATACAGAGTTACCAGGTCAAGAAGAAAATATTGTAAGCAGCCAGAAAGAAGCAATTCAAGCATGGAAACACAATCAGGATAACATGAGATCTAGCTGGTCTTATGTTAAGGGATCCTAAGGCTTGGACTATAATCTTCCAGAGTTCAAAGGTGCTAGAATTAAAACCAAGAGTCAACTGCCCATCAAAACTGAGTACAATATTTCAGGGAAAAAATAGTCATTCAATGAAACAGAGGACTTGCAAACATTCTTAGTGAAGAGACCAGAGCTGAATAGAATATTTGACTTTCAAATACAAGAATAAAAAGAATCATGAACAGGTAAACAGGAAAGAGATATCATGAGGGATTTATTAAAGCTGAACTGTTTACATTCTTATATGGAAATATATTATTTTTAACTCGAGATTTTTTCAGTATTCAAGTAGATTTTATATATATATATATATATATATATATATATATATATATATATATATATATATAAGGGATTATATATATAAAGACAGAGGGCACAGGCTGAGTTGAATATGAAGAGATGATGCAAAAAAATAAAATTAAAGCTGAGAGAGGAATATATTGGTCGAAGGAGAAAGGGAGAAATAGAATGAAGTAAATTTTATCTCACATAAAAGAAGCAAGGAAAATATTTTTTCTTTTTTTTTTTACAATGGAGGGGAAGAGGTGGGAAATGACAGGGGAAAAAATGAACCTTACTCTCATCAGATTTGGGTTAAGGAGGTAGTAACATGCACATTCAATTGCACATGAAAATCTATCTTGCCCTACTAGAAAGATGGTAAGCTGAGGGGGAAGGGAGGCAGGGAATCAACAATAGAAATGGGGCAAATAAGAGGAGGAGACTATAAGAAATAAACACTTTTGAGGATGGACAGGGTCAAAGGAGAATTCAGTAAATGGGGAACAGGATAGGATAGATTGAAATTTAATTAGTCTTTCACACCATGAGTGTAATGGAAGTGTTTTACATGGCTACACATGTATAACCTATATCAATTGCTTATCTTCTGAATGGGGTTGGTGGTTAGGGAAGAAGGGAAAGAAGCTGCAGCTCAAAGTTTTAAAAATGAATGTTAAAATAAGATATACAGTAAATGGGGTACAGAAATCTATCTTGTCCTACAAGAAAATAGAGGGGATGGCTATAAGAGAATATAGAGTGTGATAGAAGGGAGGACAAATTGAGGGAAGGGGTAATCAGAATGCAAACTGTCTTGACTTGGGAGGAGAAGAGAGATGAGGAGAAAATTTGAAACTCAAAATCTTGTGGAAGTAAGTGTTGAAAATTAAATTTAATAACTTAATTAACCATGGAAATATATTTAAAAATAATAAGAAAAAGAAACTGGAGGCCAATGACACTGCTAAATACTTGTCAAGACACTTCTTTTTTTTCTAGGAATCACAGAATGTTAGTATTTGGCAAACATCTAAGACAAATCTCTCATTTAAAGATGAAGAAACTGAAGATCAGGGTTAATTGACCTCACCAGCACTACACACCTTTATATGAACTCAGATCAAAATATTCTTTCCACTATGACAGATCATACTGCTTTAAAAAATATAGGAAGACCACCAAAATGTTTAATGGACAAGAAATTATAAAAAGGCAAAACAATTAACTAGTGAATTTATATTAAGAATCATCACAGAATCTTCTCAAGGAGGAAGGAGGGAATTATTATTATATTTTTTAAAATTAAACTGTGAAAAGATATATGCCAGAAAACTACTAAATCATAAAGTGGCATAGAGAATAATTATCACAAGCCACACAAGCAATCTATGTAAGTGTTTTATAGTCACAATATATATACATCTGAAACTGCAGTTGGTAGAGTGCTGATTTGGGAATCAGAAAGACTAAGGTTCAAATCCTTCCTCTTAGACTTACGAGCTCTATGCCCATGAACAAGCCCTTAATTGAATTTGTCAGTGTTATTTTCTTATTCTGTAATGTGGGGATAACTACCACACAAGATTGTCATTGAGAGCAAATGAAAAAAAATGGGTAATGTGCTTTCTAAACATTAAATAAATTTCAGTTTTGGCTATTATTTAAAAAAAAAAACAACTTTCTGGCTATTAGAGCAGTTAGAAGAAGTACACTGTAATGGTAAATTAAATGAGGAGATCTTTCCCATTCATTAATAGGCACATGTGACCTTCCTGGGTCACACAGAAGTCTGAATCACATGGAGCTTGCGGTGGGAGGAGTTTGCTGAAAGGGTGGAACAGGAAGAGTGGAGCAGGAAGAGGCAGAGCGAGAGCAGAGCTGGGAGGAAACTGGTGGTCTAGTCAGAGGTAGGAAGGGTGCAGGCAACAGGCTGCTGGCTGGGGCAAATGAAAGTAATTGTTTGTGATTTGTTTAATGGGGCTGGTTTGTAGGAAGCCTTGCAGGGGGAAGGCTTGGGGCTGGTGTTGTTCTCTGCATTGTTATTGGGTATAGATTATAATGGATTTGGCTTTCTGATACCTGAATAAATGCTTTGGATCCATATTCCATGTGGAGAGTCTGTTGTATTTAGTGATTCATAATTGGGCTGGAATGTTCATGGCTACCATAGGTGTCATGAATATTGCATTGATGCTACATGCTTGTAGACACACAATGTAGATATAGGTTGATTTTGATAAGATGATAACAAAAAACAAACAATGTTAAGGGTGAGAAAGAAGGTTGCATTGGGAGAAGAGGAAAGGGAGAGGTAGAATGCACTAAAATATCTCACCTTAAGAGGTAAAAAAGATGTATTAAAGTGAACGGAAAGATTGCAGGATGAGCATCATTTGAACTTTACTCCCGTTGTAATTGACTGAAAAGAGGGAATAACACACATTCAATTGAGTACAGAAATATACCTTAATCTGGAGTGAAGTAAGAGAGCAATGGGATAAGGGAGGGTATTGATGGAAAGGAAGATGGAGTGGCAGTGGCAATGGTCAGAAATAAAATACTGATGAGCAGGGACAAGGTGAAAGGTGGGAGGGAGGGGGGGGGAGAGAGACAGAGACAGAGAGAGAGAGAGAGGGAGAGAGAGAGAGAGAGAGAAAGAGAGAGAGAGAGAGAGAGAGAATACAGGAAAAATAGGATTGTAGTGAATACAATTAGTAAATATAGCTATGAATGTAAATGGGATGAACTCAAACACCCCTCCAAAAAAATACAGAAGTGGATAGCAGAGTGGATTAAAAGAAAGAATACTACAATATATTTTATGCCAAAAAACATATCTGAAGCAGAGAGACACACACAGAGTAAAGGTAAGAGGACAGAGAAGAATCTATAATGTTTTAACTTAATTTAAAAACCAGGAATATCAATCATGATCTCAGACAAAGCAAAAATAGATCTAATTTAAAAAAAAAGATAAGGAAGGAAATTAATATAAAGTACCATAGAAAATGAAGTGATACTAAATTAAAAAAAAATAAAATGGTACAGTATTTAAATCTTAAAGACCCTAAATGAATTACAGGAAGAGATAGACAATAAACTTATACTAATGGGGAATCTTATCTTTTCCCTCTCATAGCTAGATTAATCTAACTAACAAAAATAAAGAAGAAAGAACTTAGGAAGGTGACTAGAAAAATTAGATACGATGGATCTTTGGAGAAAATTGAATGGAAATAGAAAGAAATATCCCTTTTTCTCAGTATTAAATGGCACCCACACAAAGATTAAACATGTATTGAGGCATAAAAATGTTCACAATCGATTATAGAAAAGCAGAAATATTAAATTTATCCTTTTTTGGATCATAATGCAATAAAAGTTACATTCAATAAAGATCATGGAAAGATAAATTGAAAAATTAATTGGAAACTCAATAATAGAATCCTAAAAAATGAGTGGCCAAAGAACAAATCATAGAAGCAATCACTAATTTCTATAAAGTTTTGAACATCACTGCCATTGTCTCTGATAAAGATCTCATTTCCAAAATATAGAGAAAACATAGTCAAATCTATAAGAATACAAGTCATCACCTAACTGATAAATGGTCAAAGGATATGAACAGGCATTTTTCAGACAAAGAAATTAAAACTCTCTATATTCATATAAAAAATGCTTTACATTACTATTCATTAGATAAAGGAAAATTAAAACAACTCTGAGGTACCACATCACATTTCTCAGAGTGCTAGTATGAAAAAAGAATAAAATAAATATTGGAAAAGATTTTTAAAAATTGGGACACTAATGTGTTGATGGAGTTATGAACTGATCTAACCATTCTGAAAAATAAATTGGAACTATGCCCAAGGGGCTATAAAACCACGCATAGCATTTGATCCAGCAATACAACTATTAAGTCTGTATCTGAAAAGGTTATTGAAAAAGTAGAAGAGATCCACATGTACAAAGGATTCATAACAACTCTTTTCATAACAGCCAAAAAATTGAAATTGAGAGGGTAAGCCTCAATTGGGGAATGGCTAAACATGATGTGGTATATGAATGCAATGGAATACTATTGTTTTGTAAGAGATGGTGAGCTGGTGCACTTCAGAAAAACTTGGAAAAAACATGCATGAACTGAGGCTGAGTGAAGTGAGCAGAACCAGGAGAACACTGTATGGTAACAGCAGCATTGTGTGATGGCTGGCTTTGTTAGACTTAGCTCTTCTGAGGAATGCAATGGTCCAAGATAATTCCAAAGGACTCATGTTGGAAAATGCTATCTATAGTCAAAGAAAGAACTATGTAATCTGACTGCACATCAAAGCATAATATTTTCTCCTTCACCTGCTGCTTTTTTGGGGTTTTCTTTTGTTTTTTTTCTCATCTCATACTTTTCCCCTTTTGTTCTGATTCTTCTTTCCCAAGATGAATGTATAAATATGTTTAATATGATCATGCCTATATACCTGATATCAGACTGAGTGCTTTCATGAGGGGGAGGGTCGAGGGAGTGGGACGATTTAGAGCTCAAAATATTGTAAAAGTGAATACTGAAAACCAAAAATAAATAGATACATTTGATTTTAAAAGGACAATGACAACAATGAGAGCATATGCAATTTTTTAAAGATGTAGTTAAAGTATTACTTAAAGAAAATTTATATCTTAAACATTTACATCAATGAAATATAGAGTAGATAATTGAACTGAGCAATCAACTGAAAAAAATTAACAAAAGAACAAATTAGAAATTTCCAGTTAAACACCAAATTGGAAATTCTAGAAATGAAATAAGACATTAATACAATAAAAATAAGAAAATAATTACGGTAATAAGTGGAATATGAGTTGCTTTTGTATAAAATAACCTAATAATATAAACAATAGGTTGATTTTATTTGTAATAAAAGAAAGAAGAAAACAAATTATCAGTATCAGAAATGAAAAGGGAAATTCATCAGTAATGGAAATGAAACTAAAGTATTAATAAGGGGGGCGGAGCCAAGATGGCAGAGTAGAAAGACTCAGCTATGCTAGCTCCGAATCCACAGCCCATGGATTTCCTCTAAAAAGAACTCCCAAAAAATTCTGGAACAGTGGAAGCCACGCAGCAACACAGTGAAGGAGATTTCCGTTCCCGAGAGCCCCGAAAAACTGATCCCAAAAGTCCATCGCACACCGAAAGGGAGTGGAGCCCTCCGCTGCCCTGGCCACATGGCACTGAGAGGAGTGAGCAGATCCGAGCAGGCTTCAGGGATGGAATCTCCAGCTGCCGCAAAGGTCCCTCCACCCACTAATGCACAGGTCAGTGAGAGAGATGGGCTGAGAGGGGAATGGAGTGTCTCCAGGACTCAGGCCCCCTTGGGAGGCAGCTGCAGAGGCAGAGGTAGCAGGCAGCCAGAGGCTCCCAGAGCAGGCAGGACCTCCATTACAAAAGGTCTCTGCATAAACCTCCTGAGGGAACTGAGCCTGGGAGGTGGCCCTGCCCCCACCTGAGAACCTGATTTAATCTTACCCTGAATAGCAGCCAGGCCTGCTGTCAAAAGCCCTGAGGCTGGGGAGCAGCATTTGAATCTCAGACCCCAAGCACTAGCTGGGCAGACCTAGGCCAGGGGTGGAGAGGACTCTCAGAAGTCAAATAACTGGCTAGGAAAATGCCCAGAAAAGGGGGGAAAAAAACTAAGACCATAGAAGGTTATCTGCTTGAAAAGATGAGTCTGCCATTCCTCTCTGACGAAGAAGACCAATGCTTACCAACAGGTAAAGACATAGGAGTCAAGGCCTCTGTATCCCAAACATCTGAAATAGATATCCCATGGGCTCAGGCCATGGAGGAGCTTAAAAAGGATTTTGAAAATCAAATTAGACAGGTGAAGGAAAAACTGGGAAAACAAATGAGAGAGATGCAAGAAAAGCATGAAAAATGGGTCAATACCTTAAAAAAGGAGACCCCAAAAAATGCTGAAGAAAATAACACCTTGAAAAATAGTCTAACTCAATTGGCAAAAGAGGTTC
>CM053771.1:529380096-529409791 GCA_028658325.1 Potorous gilbertii | reverse complement strand
GAAACCAAGAAATCACAAAACAAAACCAAAAGAATGAAAAAATGGAAGAGAATGTGAAATATCTCATTGGAAAAACAACTGACCTGGAAAATAGATCCAAAAGAGACAATATAAAAATTATGGGACTACCTGAAAGGCATGATCAAAAAAAGAGCCTAGACATCATCCTTCATGAAATTATCAAGGAAAACTGCCCTGATATTCTAGAACCAGAGGGCAAAATAAGTATTCAAGGAATTCACAGATCACCACCTGAAAGAGATCCAAAAAGAGAATCTCCTAGGAACATTGTGGCCAAATTCCAGTGTTCCCAGGTCAAGGAAAATATATTGCAAGCAGCTAGAAAGAAACAATTCCAGAACTGTAGAAATACAATCAGGATAACACAAGATCTAGCAGCTTCTACATTAAGGGATCAAAGGGCATGGAATAGGATATTCCAGAAGTCAAAGGAACTAGGTCTAAAACCAAGAATCACCTACCCAGCAAAACTGAGTATAATACTTCAGGGGAAAATATGGTCTTTCAATGAAACTGAGGACTTCCAAGCATTCTTGATGAAAAGACCAGAGCTGAAAAGAAAATTTGACTTTCAAACACAAGAATGAGAAAAAGCATGGAAAAGTAAACAGCAAGGAGAAGTCACAAGGGACTTACCAAAGTTGAACTGTTTACATTCCTATATGGAAAGACAATATTTGTAACTCCTGAAATTTCTCATTATCTGGGTAGTTGGTGGTATTACACACACACACACACACACAGACACACGTACACACACATGTACAGGCGTGCACGCACACACAGAGACAGAGAGCACAGAGTGAATTGAATAGGATGGGACCATATCTTAAAAGAAATCAAGATAAACAGTGAGAGAGAAATGTAGTGGGAGGATAGAGGGTGAAATGGAATGGGATAAATTATCTCTCATAGAAGAGGCAGGCATGAGTCTTCTTAGAGGAGGGAAAAAGAGGAGAGCTGAGAAAAAATTAAACCATGAAGTTTACTCTCATCACATTCGACTAAAGGAAGGAATAAAATGCACACTCATTTTAGTACGAAAAACCTATTTTACAATACAGGAAATTGGGGGAGAAGGAGGTAAGCAGGGTGGCGGGGGATGATGGAAGGGAGGGTAATGGGAAGAGGGAGCAATTTGAAGTCAACACTCGGAGAGGGACAAGATCAAAAGAGAGAATAGCAACAATGGGAGCAGGATAGGATAGAGGGAAATATAGTTAGTCGTACACAACACGACTATTATGGAAGTCATTTGCAAAACTACACAGATATGGCCTATATTGAATTTCTTGTCTTCTCAAGGGGAAGGGGTGGGGAGGGAGGGATGGGGAGAAGTTGGAACTCAAAGTTTTAGGAACAACTGTTGAGTATCGTTCTTGCTACTAGGAAATAAAACACACAGGTAATGGGGAATAGAAAGTTATCTGGCCCTACAGGACAAATGAGAAGTTGGGTAAGGGAAGGGAGGGATGAAAGAAGAGAGGTCAGATTGGTGATATGGGTAATTAGAATGTTCAGTGTGTTGGGGAGGGGAGAGGGACAAATGGGGAGAAAATTTTGGATCCCAAAATCTTGTGAAAATGAATGTAAAAAGTTAAATAAAGAAATTTATTAAAATAAAGAAAGTATTAATAGAAGTAAATTTGCCTAATTATATCTGAATAAAACTTACAATCTTGAAGTGAAATACATGGATCTTTACCATAATATACACTGCCCAGATTAACAAAAGAGGAAATAGACTACTTAAGTAATCTCTTCTTAGGAAAAGAAAGAGAACAAGCCATCAATAAGCTAGCTAAGAAAAAAAATGATCCCAGGGGTCAAATGTATTCACAAGTCAATTTTACAAAACATTTAAAGAACAATCGAAATACTACATAAAACACTTGGAAAAAAATAGACACAATCCTAACCAATTTCTTTCAAGACAAAAATATGGAGATGATACTTAAACCAGGAAAAGCAGAAAGAGAAACAAAACTATAGGTCAATTTCCAGACATCTTCCCAAAAAGACTAGGGGAAAGCAAGGATGTCCATCAACACCACTATCATTTAGTATTGTAATAGAAATGCTAATTATAGCCATGAGAAGAAAAAAATGTTGACTAAAATATAATGGGCAATGAGGAAACAAAACTATCACTCTTTGCACATGATATAATGTTATACTAAGAGAATCCTATAAAATCAGCTAAAAATACTTAAAATAATTAACAATTTTAGCAAAGCTACAGGATATGATATAAACCCACATAAATTATTAGTATTACAATATATTATGAATATACTCCAGCAGCAAGAGTTGGGAAGAGAAATTCCATGTAACAAAATTGTAGACAATATAAAATTCTTGAGAGTTTCTCTGCCAGGAAAAATAAACAGGAATCATATGAACACAATTACAAAACATTTTTCACACAAATAAAGTCAGATCTAAGCAACTGGAAATGATATCAATTGCTCATGTATAGGCAAAGCCAGTAAAATAAAAAAATGATAATTACATCTAAATTAATTTACTTGTTTAGGTCTATCCTAATCAAACTACTAAGCATTATTTCATAGAGCCAGAAAAAGTAATAAAAAAATTCATCTGCATAAACAAAAGACAAAAATAGCAAGAGAATTAATAAAAATATGTGAAGGAAAGTGGTCCCACTGTACCACTTCTCAAAAATGAAGTAACCATCAAAAAAGAAAATAATCTGGTACACACTATGAAATAAAGTGGTAAATCAATGGAGCTGATTAAAGATATAGCACATAGTAGTAAATGTCCATAAGAGTTTAGTGTTTCATATCCCCCAAATCACAGCCTTTTGGGACAAGAACTCATTATTTGATGAAATTGCTAGGAAAACCAGAAAATATTATGGCAGAAACTAAGTACAAATCAACATCTTAGACTACATACTAAGATAAGATTACAATAGATGCATGATTTTTTACAGAAAGTGTAACATCATTAACAAATAAGAAAAGCAAGAAATAGTTTCCCTGTCTGATCTATGGAGAAGAGAAAAATTTATCCCTGAACAAGAGATGGAGAACAGTATGATATGTGAAATGGATAGTTTTTATTATATTAAATTAAATAGATTTTGCACACAAAACCAATAGAACTGTGATTAGAAGGAAAGCAGAAAATTGAGGGTGGGGTTGGGAAATGTCCAGCAAGTGTTTAATCAAGGTCTCATTTCTCAAATATATATGAAACTGAGTTGAATATAAAAGAATACTGGTCATTTTCCATTGGGAAATGGGAAAATATGAACAGGCAACTTTCTATGAAGAAGTTGAAGCTATCTATAGTTGTATGATTGTTTTAAAAATACTCTAATTCATTACTGATAGAGAAAGGCTAACTAAAGCAACTCTGAGGTACCACCACCAACTTATCAGGTTGGCCAATATGAAAGAAAAGAAAAATGATAAAGTTTGGAGAAGGTGTGGGAAAATTGGGACAGTCATGAAATGTTGATGAAATTGTGAACAAATCGATTGTTTCTGAAGAGGAATTTGGAGCTCTGTCCAAAGGGTTATAAAACTGTGCATACCTTTTGATTGAGTAATACCACTGCTAGATATGTAATCCAAAGAGATTTTTGTTTGATTGTTTGTTTATTAAAGGCCAAAGGATCTATTTATACAAAAATATTTATAGCAGCTCTTTTTTTGATGGCAAAGAATTGGAAATTGAGGGAAGGCTCATCAGTTGGGGAATAGCTGAACGTGATGAGGTATATTAAAGTAATGGAAAACTATTGTGTATTAGAAATGACAAGCAGATTGAATTAAGAAAATCCTGGAAAGATTTGCATGCACTAATGGAAAATGAAATGAGCATAACCAAGAGAACATTGTTCAAAGTAACAGTAGTATTATATGATGTTCAACTGGGAATGACTTAGCTATTCTCAGCAATAGAGTGATCCAAGATAATTCCAAAGAACTCATGATGAAAAACTATGTTACTCACAGAGAAAGAACTGATGGTTGTCTGAATGCTGAGTGAAGTATACTATTGCTTATTTTATTTTTAGTTTTAGTTTTATGTCTTTGTTCATAATATGACTAACATGTTAATATGTTTTGCATGAATCCATATGTATCAACTATGTTAAGTTGTTCACTGTCTCAGAGAGTGAAGGGGGAAGAAAGTGAGAGAGAGAGAGAGAGAATTTGGAACTCATTTTTTAAAAATGAATTTTCTATAACAATGTTCTTATATGCAGTTGGAGAAAATCAAATGTTATTTAAAAATGAAAAGAAATCAGTTTGGGGTGATTTATTTAAAATGCTTTTTTAATTCAATCAGATTACAATTAACCTATCTGATCTTAGGCAAAATTATTATTGTAAAAAACCAGTTACATGAACTCGAAAGAAGTGTGTTTCAACTTGTGTCTTATGTAATAGGCATCAGATCTTATAGATAATGTATTTGTTTTGTCTGTTGGAAAGAAGTACAAATGATGAGTCCATGTCTTTTTTCTCCCTCAACCAGTTGATTATTTTCCTAGTTTTCATAAGAATATAGATTTCAACCTGGAAGAAATCTAAGAAGTAATCTTAGCAAAGTGGTATAGTGGGTATAACCCCTCAAAGAATGGTCTTGAAGTAAGGAAATGAGAATTGGAACCCTGCTCAATATACCTCCTGTAGGCTATTGGTATTCTGAGAAAGTCACTTCTTTCCACATCATTCTTCTCATTTTGCACTTGCAAAATAGTTCATTTCAGTCATTTGTTCTACCATGTCTGACTCTCTGTGACCCCATTTAGGGTTTTCTTGGCAAAGACGCTGGAGTGGTTTGCCATGTCCTTCTCCAGCTCATTTTACAGTTGAGGAAAATGAGGCAAAGAAGGTTTAAATGATTTGCCCAAGGTCACCCAGCTAGTAAATATCTTAGGCCATATTTAAACTCAGGAAGATGACTCTTCCCAACTTTAGGCCCAATACTCTATCCACTAGGTCACTTAGCTGCCCCAGTGTAATTATAATAGCTCATATTAATATCATGTTTCAAAATCTTAAAAGTGAAATGCATAGAAATACACATATGTGAACATATATAAAACATACATATGTATAATGCGCATATACCATATGCACAGCATATTGTATATAGGCATTGCCTAGATGTATATTTTATTTATACCCTCATATGTGTACATACACATGAAATTTATATGCCCACATGTGCTATCTCTACACATATGTATAGATGAAGGTATATGAATACATATATTTATGAAGGTATAGATGTTATAGATTATATATCATATAAATTTCTATCACATTGTAAAATTTGATGTATGATATAAATATGACTTCGTACTAATTTAAAGGGGAGAATACTCAAGTTAAGACAGTTGTCCAATATCACATAGGCAGTAACTAATACGATAAGGATTCAAACTCAGGTCTTCTATCTGACTCTTCATCCTACTCCCATTCTACCCTATCACACTGCTTTTACTAGTGAATTTCAGTATACAATTACTGAAAGAATAGAATGACAATTTATCACTTCACAAAAAAATTGTCCCTTGATCTAAGCAATCAGCCACTGAAATTTTGTAGGACTGTTGTATGTGGGAGAACATACAGCATGATTTATTCTTGTCAGAGAACTCCCTTCGGAGAGCTTCGGAGACTTGCACCCTTCCTCTTCCATAAACACAACTGAATGCCTTTGTCATTTCGCTGCACTAGCAAATACATGTAATCTCCAAGACCTCCACATGTATGGAATTTTAATTTTGTCTTGCTTCATTGACCATTTACAAAGATACTCTTAGTGGGAAAACTTGCTGAGATTCGTGACCTTTTCTCCACCTATTCTTTGGAGAACCCTCTCTTTTAGCAGAGCAAACATTATTAGTACTGCTGGCTTTTGTATATGTGATTTTATTTTTTTAGATACTACAATTTCTTTTGTGATTGAAGTCTTTCATTAGAACATCTACTAGTTACCCATAGCTTCCCTGTGTTCTGTGACAGATGGAATAATTTCAAAGGATTTTCTATTTTATATGTTTTCATCATTATTGGGAACTTCTGTGGTAGACACTCTCTCCACTGATACGTCTCCAATTTTACTGTAAATCATAGTAATGAGAACAATACTTATACATAGCATTTAATGTAATGCTTTAACTTTTGTAAATCACTCTCACTATGTTATTTTATTTTTTCCTTAGGTAGGTGGACAAGGATGCTGAGAAATTAAGTGATTTGCCCATTCACGAGGCTCATATCTAGATAACTCATGTTATCTGAGAGTAACAGCAGCTGCTTTCTGGGCACCCAAGCTGCCAATTCAAACAGAAGATAAGCAATACTGATATTATTTCTCTTCCTTCCCTCCTGTTCCTTCCTTTTCCTTCTTTATCCTTCCTTCCTTTCTCTCTATCTCTTTCTGTGTCTTTCTGTCTTTCTATCTGTCTCTGTCCAGCTTTATATGTCCTTCTGTCTGACTCTCCCAAGATTTTTAACATTAATAGAATCTGATTAGATAGAATCAGATTATAATTACAATGAAACTGAAGAAACTCCATTCTATGTATTTTATATGTAAAAAATATGGTTGTGTCATTCACAATGGCAATATCCTATCTCCATAGTAGAGAAAATGGAGAAGAGAATAAACATTTATTAAACACCCACTATTCACTATGTTCAGCACTTTATAAATAAAAGCATATTTGATATACACAACTCCTGTGGTAAGTGCTATTACTATTATTTCCATTTTACAGTTGAGGAAACTGAGAAAGTCAAAGGTTAAGTAATTTGCCAAGGTCATAAAACTAAGAAATGTCTCAAGCCAGATTTGATCTCAGGTTTTCCTGACTGGACAACCCATGCTATACGAATGGTGCTACCCAAAAGTTATGTTAAACCACCTACTTGGAGGAGAAATTGTCCAATTCTTGTGATATGACATTTCTCTGAGATGCAGCATGAGGAAAAGACAAGAAAACTGAATCTGGAATCAATAAACCTAGATCCCTTTTCTCGCCTTGTCATTTACCGGCAGTGTAATTTTGGCTAAGTCACTTAACTTGCTGCTGCTCGTCACCATTTAATAGGTGAGAAGACTGCTGTATCACAGCCTTCTCATCTCTCAAATAAGGTGCTTCATTTTGACTCTGAAATAGCATGATTCTGGGGGAATGTCCTGTAATTAATTTAACAGGAATATTTTTAAAAAGTTATAGACTTTGGGGATCATGTACTTTTTAAATGTCTCTATGATAACCTATCCCCTATGGGACAGTGTCATATTTATGGAAATTCAGAAAATTCTAATGAATATCCTACCATTTGTTGCTTTGAGTATTTTTAACATTTTCATTATCCCCCTTCCCAGTCCTGAATTGCTGCTGTTTATTTAGGATGGTTTTGGAAAACAATTATATTGATAGTAGCACCTGATTTTATTTAAGGAATTTCTTAAGAAATCAACTTTTAGTGGAAAAAAGAGCTGTTTTTGTATTTCACTTTTGCTTAAGTGTGCTTGCTAGTCAGCACTTGCAAACACATCTGGCCACTTACACCAGGAAAATCTGGCTCCGTGTCGAGGTAATTCAATTGGGTCCTCATCTCAGCAAGTGTAAAAATGCAGGTGTTGTTTTAAATTTGGACTAGGGCATTCAATCATTGTAGAACCTTTGCAAAGTTAAACACCCCAAAATTCCTAAGGGTCTACTTATATATAGTGAGGCCTCAATTGTAATAAAACAGCTTTTCAGCTGTGTAGACACCAAGTTTCAAAGAAAGATTCCATCAGTACAAGAGTGGCATTCATGCTTTAAAGAAGGCTGTGCCTACATGTTTGATACCAGAGCAACCCACAGAAGTATTTCACCCAAATATTTTCTTCACCTAACTAGTAAGGTAAGATGTTTCCCCCAAAGGTAATTGATAATAACTTGGCAGGGACAAATGTTCTTAACAGAGATTTGGGTAGAAAATTTTCAAGGGAGGATCCCATTTCCACTTAGAGCTCAAAGAATACTTAAAACTACTCTGCTTCTTAATGTGTAGACACAGACTAAGTCATTTCAAAAATTATTTTTAAGTTACCGAGGCATTGTTACCTCAACATCACATCATCCTATTCATGGAAGCTATATCTTTCATCCAAATCATTAACTGTTGTCTGAAAGAGTACCATGACTGAACTAACTGTACCATATTCTATGACTTCCCTAGGAGTGTCATTTATATTATCTTCTGAAGAACTGGCATGTTGTATGTTTGATACATGGCACTAACATTTACTTGATTATGAAAAAAATTAATAATTAGAACTGTCACACATCCTCCCCTAAGGAATCAGAAACCCCAATATACTGTGGGATCTTGCTCCTCTTTGAGATTTTCAAGGTAAGGGTGCCTAAGACCTATGTGAGCATTTTGTAGAGTACATCTTTTTCCAGGTGAAACTTTGACCAGATGAACACTTAGACCCCTCCTAAGTATGAAGCTGTATGACTCTGTGAAATAATTCAAAAATAGTTTATAAAGGTGAACATGTCATATTAGCATCCAAAACTTAAGTATCATTCATATAATATAGTAAATAACAAAAGGATGCCAGAAAAATGGCTCATTTCTACATAGAAATACAAAGTTGGTACACCCATTCATCTTTCCTCTGTGTATGATATCATGAGGGAAAATGGTATGTGTGTCTAACTGTTAGTGAGGTCTCCATAATTAAATTAAAGTGATTCGACCTAAAGTCATGAGATTTCCATGTTTAAATTCCATTATTGACACTTTGTATAATTCTACAAGCAAGTTACTAAACCCTGAGCCTCAATTTCTTTAAATTTGAAATGAAAGTTAAAAGAGTTGTAATACTTACCTCGTGGGTTTGTTCTGAGAAATGAA
The DNA here is from genome assembly GCA_028658325.1 of Potorous gilbertii. Taxonomy (NCBI): domain Eukaryota; kingdom Metazoa; phylum Chordata; class Mammalia; order Diprotodontia; family Potoroidae; genus Potorous; species Potorous gilbertii. The sequence goes on along the minus strand of CM053771.1, from coordinate 529,400,855 downwards.
CATAAAATATAGAAAGTGTTCTCTAAACTTTTTCCTATGATTTCAAAGATATGGGAAAGTTTGGACAATTTTGTTCTCTGTAATTGAAAGTATATTCATCATTCAATTGAAATTACCTTATAAGAGTAAATAAATTGTCTAATATCCATGAAAATTAATATTTACTTACAAAATTTCATCCTCCCATACCAATTTGACCAAAATAACATATTGTTCAAGCCTAAGATGTCTGGATATCTTTATCTCAGGCTTAAAAAAAGTAAAACAAGAAAAATAATAGATTAATCCCTTACAGTGCATTTGTTGATTGCCTACTTGTCTTCCATTCTTAGTGATCACACAATTAGAGTGTCATGATCTTCTCTAAGGGTTGAGATCCTGTTTCTGAATAGTGCTTGGAAGATAAGATAATGTAAGAATCTAGAAATAATGAGTAGTTTGACATTTTATGTCTAATTTTTATTTCCAGTATGTTTTCTGATATCAAAAGATGTTGTTTTTCAGAACACCTTTCCTGTTAGAAATTTTGGTTCCTGCTCTAATTTTTAGAAAGAAAATACAGCAAATGCCATATGAAGTGTATGTATTTAAAGGATACGATTGACCAATGGTACAATATTTTGAGAGTCTAAGAGAGCGTAATATGTAGGTTCTTGGATATTATGTTAGCTTGAAAAGAAAAAAAATATCTTGCTTTAATATGGTCTTTCATTTTTCTTTATTTTATTTCCATATTTTCCCATTATAGTTAATCTTTTTTGTGAGAATAAAGCCATTTCTAAAGAAGAGGTCATTAAACTGAAGTCTTTGAATTTGTGTATATGTGTGTGTGTGTGTGGGTCACACGGACGCATACATGCACATATTATTTCAACATATATCCTTTGTAATTTTATTTATTTCGCATCATATGTGTAAAACTTTTCTGACAAGGGATTCACAAATTTTAATATATAAGTGGAGGACATAAAAAACAAAAAATAATTGTTAGAGCCCACATTCTATATTGAAAAAATAAATGTATATTTTTTTTTCAAAAAAAAATTGAAAAGTTCATGGTTTAGCAGGAAAAAACTTTCTCTGGAGTCAGAAGATCTGGATTCAAATTCTGTCTCTAAAATGTATCATCTTTTGGACTTTGAGTAAATCATTTTGCCTCTCAAGGATTCATTTTCCTCATCTATAAAATTAGAGAATTTAATCAATGTTCAGGGATGTTTCCTCTTGGGTCTAGATTTAGAATATTTTGAATTACTCTAGGATCCCTATATAATTCAGAAACATCATGGATTTTATTTTTTGCAAAATATATTCCAGAAAATTTTGCAGATAAAATAAATACATAGACCACATAGTGTTAAATAAACTTTTAGGACATGGTTTCCATATGCCTGCAGACTCTTAATGGGCATACCAACTGACTGAACTGTAAGAGAAAAGCTAATGAGTATTGTTTCCAAGATGTGTCAGTATATAGGATCTATTCAGCATTCAGACTTATGAAAGATGTGTGTGTGTGTATATATACATATATCTTTTGTTGTATATATTAATAGCATTAGTAGTAGCATTAATAGTAGTAGTATAGTAGTAATGAAAATAACAACATTGTAGTTGATGACTAGCATTTACAAATTCTTTTAAGGTAGACAAAGCATTTTATTTTCATGTAATAATCTGGCAAAATAGGTGCTATTAATATCTATTTTTATACAGATGAGGAAAATTAATCCTTGAGAGGCTGAATGACTTGCCCTGGGTCACATATCTAGGAAGTGTTTGAAGGTGGGTTGGAATTCAATCTTCTTTTACTCCAAGGACAGCACTCTATCTGCTAGTCCAACTAGCTGCTATAACTCTGCTCAGCTTTTGTAAAAAGCACATAATTCCCACGAGACTCACCTGTGTTGCAGTGAAGAATGTTTCAAATTATAAATTGAAGAAAAACTAATTTACAGTATGAGCACTCCAAATAAAGATTTAAGGGTAGTTAAGATATTATTTCTGAATGGCCAAGGATTTAAATCTTTCCATTCAGTTCAAGAATTGCTTATCAAGCACCAATTAGGAGAAAGAGAGAATAAAAAGTCAAACACACACAAAAATTTCCTACCCTAGGGAGTAATCATTCCACTGACACTTATGCAATATGTCCACTGAGAGGTCACTTCAAAATGTGTGAAAAAAAATGCAGAACTAGAGAGGAGAGAAGAAAGATGGAAGAGAGAAAAAGGACTAAAACCTTGAGGATCACCTGGGCTGCACTTTGAGGAAGTTCAGAATTCTAAAGTATTGAGATTTTATATCCATAGAGATTTGCAGGTAAATTTAGACATGTGGGCCAAATCCAGCAGAGGCAAGAACCTGGGAGGTAGTGCTATAGAGCAAACTAATAGGGACTTTTCACAGGGATAAATAATGAACAGATGAGAATCACAAGAAATAAGGAAGATAAAGAGATTGGAAAGATTTTGTGGAGTACTATAAATGCCAGTCTGACAGGTAAGAAAATGACAAAATCATTCAATGTTAGGAGTATGGAAGAGACCATGATTGTAGAATTTGTTTTTGGCAGCAGAGGTGGAGAAAATGAATCTTGTCACCACAGTAACAGTTGTTGACAACTAAAGCATTAACAAGATTGGTAACAATCACATGGCAGTGTGTCCTATGAACCAGAACAAGCCTTTCTTTATAACTACAGAAAATGGAATGGTTCTGAGACTTTTTCTGAGTCAGCAAGATGCTTCACTCAAGTTTAAGTGAAAAGTAGGTACACTAGAATGTATTGAAACTAGACAAGTTTCACAGAAAATATATATGATTTGGACTATGCCAACTACTTAGCTAAAATGGCATTGTTTACTAACTTTGAGCACTTAGTACCTGAATACTCAAAATGAGCTTAACAAACTTCATAAATACAACTTAGTTACAAGAACAGCAAAGTTACTGACTCCAAATTCCTAAGAAACCTAAATGAAGTTACATAAACAAAACTACAAATGATTGTGGACTTAAAAAAACAATTCAGCAAGCATTAATGCATCATTTTTTCTTTCTTCATATGTCTAGTACCTTATATTAATGACTATTAATGTGCAAGACTGTGCCTACGATTATCATTAGAAATATCAATTTTCAGTATGTACATACATCAAAATTGGAAGTTCGGCTAAATTAACATACTCTCTAACATGTGCTGGAAGTTGAAATTTTTAAAATTTTAGTTTAGAAATGGAAATGAATAACTATAAGGTTTTTATTTTATCCTAAAGGAAATAGGAAAATTTTAACGTTGTTGGGTAATGAACTGAAATATCTGTTTTAGGATTATCATTTTGGCAACTGGTAGAAAATGGGTTATTAGTAGGAGAGACTGGAAGCAAGGAGAAAACCCAAAGGAGAACTGATTTAAGGGTGGTAGTGATGAGGCCTCTAATTAGAGTAGAGTCTGTGAGGGTGATGTATGTTATATTTCAGCTTTTTTTTCTGTTTCATCTATATGGCCAAAAAAAATGTTTCTGGTGGAATAAACAATTTGACAGAGGCAACGTTTTTTTTTAATCTGGAATAAGATGTTCCTAACATCTTACTGGAGTGAAGTAAAAAAAAAATAATCCTCTTCCCAATTTTGGATACCATGTCTGTCTCAATACACTCTAAATTTTGCTAGCCTTCAGATGCTATAGTAATATCATTGAATAAATTGGACCTTTAATTGAAAGAAAGTATAACTAAACAAATCTTGAGTGTTCTAACATACCACACCCTGTACTGAAAAACAGTATGTCTTTCATCATTCTTAGAGTTTCCAAGCTCAGCTCACTTAAAATTTATGCACTACTTGCTTTATGTGCATCTGTTTTATGCTGATATATGTGCATGTATGTATATAGATACATGTATATGTGTATATACATGAGTATAAGTATAGGTATAAACGTATATGTACACCTATACATACATATATATATATATATATATATATATATATATATATATATATACATACATATGTTGAACCTTTCATTAGTATGTCATTTTCTTGGAGGCAGGGAATGCTTTTGTCTCACTTGGAGAGTTTAGCAGTGTTTGAAACAAACAATAATTTCTTGTTGACTGATGATTTGATTCATTGGTACACATAGCTTCATCTTCTGTCAGGATATTCTATGAATCTTTTACCATATTGCCTTTATGTGAGTCAATTAAATCTTAATCTCTCTCTCTCTCTCTCTCTCTCTCTCTCTCTCTCTCTCTCTCTCTCTCTCTCTCTCTCTCTCTCTCTCTCTCTCTCTCTCTCTCTCTCTCTCTCTCTCTCTCTCCCACCTCTGCCTCTAAGATAATATTCCTATTTTCTTAGTAGTTCTGCTCTACCTGTAATAAATATGCTCTAATTCTATTGTCCAAAAAATATTAAAAAATACAAAAATATCAACCTGAACCTGGAACATGGTACACCATTCAATTAATTTTCTAGGCCGGTGCCAAGTTAAGGAACACCACTTATTAAAGAACCAGCCTGTACTCTGACTACACACTTAGGAGATAAAAGAAAGAGGAAATGGACTCATGTGTATGAAAATAGAGTAGATCTTTTGTAGTACGAAAGTAGTGGTGAGCAAAAGCCAAGGATGTGATCAATAACTGGAGAATGTAAAAACAAATTCCTGTATACAAATGTTATTGACTAGTACTATGCTATTAAGAAGTGACAAAAAAGCTCATGTTTGTAGAGAAAACAGGGAAGATTTATATGAACTGTTTCAGAGTGAAATGATAAAACCTGAAATATAATTTGTACAATAACAACAAAATTGTGAGAAAAAGAAAACACCTTTAAGGACTCAATAACTATGACCAATTCAATGATAAACCAGGACTGTATACTAAAAGTAATGCATACTAGTCAACTCTCTATAAAAAGGTTATAAATGCAGAAAGTTAACATGGAGAAAATTATTTTTTTGTATTTTTGGAACATGGATGAAGAGTGAATTTGTTCTGCTTGACTATGCTTTTATTTTGTATTGCTTCACTTTGCTTTGTTTCATTTCGTTTTGTTTTTGCAAGGGGGAGTATAAGTAGGAGGAAAAGGAAGAGTTCGGGAAAGAGATTTATTTCCCCACATTGTTACTAGAAAGAAGGGAGAGAAGAGAAGGAAGCCCAGAAAAAATCTTTGACAAATAGGGCAGTGCTGAAGATATATAGGTTAAATTTACTGTATTCTTTTAAAAAGAAAAGGAAGCTTTACGTAAAGGCATTTCCCAGTTTCATGGACAATCCTCTCCTTCTGTTCTAAAATATATGTGGAAATTCTCATTTTAGTTGATATTTAAGTTCAGAAAAAAAATAAAACTAAAGTATTTTAAAAGAAGCATCCTGGTCAATTATGTCAAGTATTATTAAAATAAAATTTCATTTCATAAGGAATTAATGAGGAACATGAATTTAACAAATAAATTAGAGGTATGTGAGTGCAAGAAGTAACATGATGATGCATTGTAACTTAAGAAATGTGGAAATTTCTTTTCTCTACTGGGATAAAGGGAAAAGATCAACTCAAAGCATTTCAAAATCATGTGAAGGTCAAACTATTTTTTTTATAAAGACATGAAAACCACCTGATTCCTAATGCTGTACTAGTGCAAGGTCAGAACAGCTTAGTTCAGGTTAAATTTTTCTCCTGAAATAATCATGCAGTGGTTACCAGAATCTAATTTGTAAGAAAAAAGAATATTAAAAAAAACTGATATGGGAAACATGAATTTTAATATTAAGGTTCACTGTAATGCACAAAAATTAAACATCAGGAAATATTAAAATGAATAATTTTGTAAGTCAGACAAATCTTTTACCCTTCATAATGAAAGCATTTACAGTCTTAATATATGCATAGATTTCACATAGGTGTGCATGTCAAGGCATGTAGTATTTGTGTTGGAAGGCACAAGGACTATTTGTGTTGGAAATTCTCTCAACCAAGAAAATCTCGATAACTCCTCTATTTGGGCTTAGTAAATAAGACCCTTGCCTGAGGAACATAGGCATTAATTGAATTGCTCACAGTCACACTGCTATTTTTCTGTTTTTGTATGTACATATATGTATGTAAATATGTGTTTGTGTACGTATATGTATGCACATGCATATATATGTACACACATATACATATATGGAGAAAGAGACACAGACACTCTATATGTATGTGTGCAGATACATGTATGTGTATATTTGACATCTATTTTTTCTATATACATACATATATAATTTTGGACTTCTGTATCCAGCACTTAGCATAATGCCTGAAACACAGTGAGCATTGACAAAATATCAGCTTTTTCAAACTTCTTTTCCCCCTTCTATCTGCTTTCTTTTCTCTATGTACTAACTTTCTATATACATAATCCTATGCTCAGATTTTCACGGGAATCACTCAGAAAAAAACGAAATAATACTAAACAATAACATTAAAATACAACAGGCAGAGGAAAGAAAGTGGCAGTATAATTATTTTCACTGAGATGTGAAGGTGATATAGTCTTAGGAAAATTACTTAATATCTAAATAAAAACATAGATTCTATATAAAATGACTTAAATGAATGAGCCAGGTAGAGTGGAATAAGAAATACTGGGGGGAAAAAAACCTCATTTGTTCACAAAAGTTTCAAGTGGCAAAATAATTAAAACTAGGTGAATTAAAATAAATAAATATTATTAATCTTCTTAACTATTAGCAATATCAGCTAAACAACACTATTACTATAAGAATATATCATTTTTCATTTTGGGGGGGGGTGTTGTATAAGCCAACAGATTAAGGCTATTTCTACAATGTTATCTCAAATTTTGAAAGGAACTCAGAGGCCTTTAGTAGAATATAACTGCCACATCCTCCACAAAATCCATAATAATTGGTTATCTAGCTCTACCTTGAACATCTTCATAGAGGAGAAACTTGATTTTTCTTGAAGCAGCCCCATTCAATGTTGGTAGAACTCTAAAAATGAGAAAGTTTTCCCTTACCTTGCCTAAATAACTTTCTCTTTTCCAAATTTGTGTCCTCTTTATGTCTTTTGCTCTCAAAAAGTAAAAAATCTCTTATTCCTGCTTTGTTTTATCAGGGGAGAGTTATTATGTTTAGCTCTCCCCAAAAATCTCATTTAAATGATTATTAATGTACAGATACAATGAGAAGAGGAATGTTTTGAGGAGGATCAAGAGAGTATCAGAATATAGAAGATGTGGTTGCAAGTCCTATATCTTATTCATATTAAGTGTCTGGCCCTAGACAAATCACTTCCTTTTGGTGCACCAAGTAACTTCTTTAAGTTTACAAGTTTTAAAAGTAATTTTGATCTGCTTTGGTAGAGGAAATTTCCTCATAATGAGTTCATTATGTCAATGATACTACAGATCTGGCCATATCTAATTAAGGTAATATAACAAACAAGTCAGCTTAAAAATCATCTGTCTTCATTGCCTTGACAAGCCACACAGAACAAATCATTGCAACATAAACTTGATTTGTGAAACAATGAAGATTATGAAATGATATCTATACCCAGTGTTTTAATTGTTATTATACCAAGTCTGAAGCAAGTGGCAAAAGATGTCAGTTTTCCTATCACTTCAAAAAGTAGAAAGAGCACCAGATGTAGAGTCAAGATACTTTAGCTCAAATTCAGCCTCAATCACTTACTAACTTTGTTACCCTGGAGAGTTCACTTAACCCTGTTTGCCTTAGTTTCGTCATTGTAAAATGATCTTGCGATGGAAAAGGCAATCCGCTCCAGGATTTGTGTTGAGAAAATATCAGAAAGGATCACAAGAATCAGACACAACTGAAAAACTACTAAAGAATAATCACTTTCCATGATGTCTAATTTGTTTGTGAGACAATTGTATGAGATCAAAGCTGGCAATTCAAATATATGAAATTGATGGGGTAAAAAGAGGACTATCTTCGAAAGGAAAGCCTCCAGCATAGTGGATGTCTTCTTTATCTTGTATTAATGAAAAACTATTATATAAAATTGCACTCATGTAAAAAGTCAATGAGGAATTATTACAAGCATTACCATCTATTTTGTGTTTAACTATTTGTACACGTGTTTTTCCCCTAATAACATATCAGCTCCTTGAAGGCAGCGGCTATTTACTCTTTTTGTGCTTGCATTCTCAGTACTTAGCAGACAGTAGGCAAGAAGTTCTTGTTCATTTGATTAGAGTCTATCAGTAGGGAGTGTCCATACCAATGAAATTATGAATTCATCAAAATCTCAACTCATAACTTAAGACCTTTCCACAGCAAACATAGATAGATATCAATAACAGCACATATATAGCATTATCATTCAATAAAGTTTTATTTTTTGAAAAATAGTAGCCTAGATCTAGCCATTTGGTAGTGAAATAATCAACTACCTTATTTACAGAGATATTCCTTTACTTAGACCTAACTGAGCAGGATAGAAAATTTATTTAAAACCATACTAATATGAAGTTGAAGAGAGTGAATAATTTAGTATAGAGAACAGAGCACTCAGGAAAGACATGAATATCATCATCAGACATTTGAAAACGGTCATCATGTAGGATAATTTGATTTTTTCTGCCTGGTCCTAAAGGTTGATTATTGAAATTTTTAGAGCAATCAACGATGACTCAATATGAAGAAACTAACTAGCTAGATTGAAAATTGCTTTGGTTTCTTGACAAAGCAGTGGAAGCTACATTATCGTTCAACTACCATGCAGGTATTCACTTGCTAATGAAGTTATAAGGAAATTTATGTAAAAGTAAGGGATTGAGGCAAATTGGCTTCTCAAGTCTCCTATAACTCTGAAGTCTTTTTATTCTAAAAATGTTGGTATGAACTATTATAGGAATATTTTTAGCCAACAACAGCATGAAAAAATGGAAAAAGCAGTGAACTTGAAGTCACAAGGATGTGAGTTTAAATTCTGGTTCTTTCTTACTACAAAGAAATCAAAACAAACTTTTATTTGTTATATTTGGCAGAAGCATCTCACCTATTCATTTGTAATATCACACTCCAAGTAGAATACCTGGTAAACCAATGACATTATTTTATTTTCCTATGAACACAGGGTTAGGATGAGAAAGTTCTATTGTCATTAGCCAATTAACCATCCAGTACTTCTAGATCTAGACATTTCTGGAGAAAATGAAATATAGATAACCAGGATAACAGCATTTGTTGGAGACATTCAAGTTCACAGCCAATCTAATTGTTTCGGCAGATAAAGAAAAGTTCATTTCATTTTTGAAAAGTATGCCAGTCAGGAAGGTAAGGAAAAAAATAAGTGGAAATGAAGGGAAGTCAGGGAAAGCATAATTAGAAACAAGAATTAATCCCACAAGTCTTACAGATAATATGAGAAAGAACTCCTCTGACCTCTTCTAACTTCTGAATGATCTACCACTACACTTACATGACTATCCCCGTAGTGTCACATGTAAGTATAAAATCAAGAAAGACCAAAGACTGAATCCTGTCTATAGTATATGCTACTCATTTATCCTTGGGCAAGACAACTGGTTTAACTCCACTTCTATGAATTTCAAATCTTTACTCTTTCCCAGCACCACTCAGTATAATCATTTGTCAGTCCTTACCAGTTCTACATACACTATTTCACATTGAACCTCTTTTGCTCATTGGCACAGACAATTTGGTAAGTCAGATCCTCATCATCCACCTCCTAATATATTCCCTCCTTCTTGATCTCCCTGTCTGAAATATCTTCTCTGCTCAAAAATATCCTCTACATAGCTATACAAATTCTTGATTTGGTGGTAGTAAATACATGCTTAAATTACTGAGACAAAAAAGCATCAGTTAAACCTATTAAAAATTATGTAAACTATTATAGGTAAAGATCACCAAACAAATAAAAATTCAGTATTTCAGTTCAACTTAATATTGAGCATTGCATTGTTCATTTTTTCACTTTTCTTCTAATTGAAATATTTAAAATAAAATGACAACCAAATACAGTCAATACTTCTTTATAGATGGGATGAAAGTGAGATTTTTCATTGCAATTGGTACAGAAAACTCTCAAACAAGGAAACTGTAATTTCAGGCTTTCACATTCTCTTCATTTTACTGCCCTATAGAGATGTTTAGAACATTGAAAGGTAAGCGAATTACATACAGCTTGTCAGAGGTGTGAGTTGAACTCAGGCCTTTCCACAGTCAAGAATGGCTCACTATCTCCATTTCCTATATGATGCTGAAAAAAATTCTTTTTTTTAAATAAACTAATTTTTTTGTTTTTTTAGTGAAATTTTATCATTAAAATATTCAAGAAAAAATGGATCCACTTCTGAGGTAGGTTGTGTTCCTTAACCTGGGATTGATGAAAATGATTTTCTTTTAATATTTTGAAAATATTATTTCAATCTAATTTTTTAACCATTTCAATTCATGCATTTAAAAACATTTTATTGAGAAGGGGTCCCTAGGTTTCATCAAAGTGATAAAAGGATGCATGATGTATAAAAGTTCAAAACTCTCTCATAGAGGGGATTATTGCTCAGGTAGTTTGTGTAAAAAGCAGCTGAGTTCCATCTTAACTCTGAGATATGGTGATGTTGGGAAATTAATGAAACCATCATTAAGAGCCTAATTTGGTGTTCTAGGTCCTTTCCCATGGTAAGTTAAGGAAAATCAGAATTGATATGTCTATGAATTAGTGGTGTACTAGGAGTAATAGCAAAAAAAAAATGTGTAACAGACAATGAGCATATACGTTCATAGGGGACAAGACCTTATGAGCATAAGGTGTGCTGCGTGGTCTAGAGGTGTTGGGATAGAACTCTAATCTATGGTCCCATTATACTAAGCACAAATCATATTCACCATCCAAATGGCTTAACATCATTCAATGTTTGCATGTCAAATAACTAAACCAATAGAAACTTTTATCAGCCTTTCCATATCTTCCAGACAAATGTGAGAATGTATAAGGAATTTGATCCTAGGTGCAGTTATTCTACCACTTTTTTGTTAGTGCACTCTATCATTTGTTAACTCAGGCTTTTGCATATCTTTGATCAAATATCAAAGGAAAGAACAGCTCACAGATCTGTTTAAAAAAGCTATAACACCCAACATTACTGTATATAAAATTTGCAAAACTTGTTGTCATGATAGTGATATGTTAAGCATTCTTTGTTCTTCATTTCTCTCTGCTATTACCCACTATCCTAGCCCAAAAAATATCCTTGAATACATCTGTTCATCACAATTCATAGCACCCTTGATTACTTCATGATCTGAATATTTGGCACATTGCATGCTAGTTCTGTCCTTCATTTTTGTTCTACTTAAATAGTTGACTGACTCTAAAAAGGATTATTATAAAGCATTCAACAACCTTTATTTTCTTACTGGAAGGGAATGAAAGACATACGGTGGAATATATTTTACTAACATCTTGACCTATAAATAGACTAACCCTGAATAGCGTTGACATCCTGATCATGGATAAGAAAGCATCCAGTCAAACCTTTATTTTTATTTTACAGATGAAGAAACTGAGATACAGAAAGGTTAAGAATCTTGCTCAGGATCATATAGCTAGTATTTCAAGTGGGATTGGAAGCTATCCATGTCTTTTTGACTTCAAGTTCAGTGTTCTATCCACATACTGCCTCAATGTTTAATAAAGGTAGATTTTAGCTGGGGAGGGCAAAAGAGAAAAGGTAAGTCTAATAAAAACATCTGTTTTTTGTAAAAGATAGGCATCTAGGGGTGGGGAGAAATGGAGAATGAGGGAGGATGGAGACAAATCAATTTTAATGGACTATATAGTATGTAAACGGTTGCCCACCATATAAGTAATTGAATGCAGGCTTTAGAGGAGTGGTCAGGATATTTTCTAACTACTAATTTTTGTGAGTTCTCCTTCATGGATGAGGTAGAGTGATTACCATTATGATAACATGATGATGGTTTTTGTATGTGCTATGAGAGCTTGAGAGAGAAAGCAGGAATTCTCTGAATCATTGTTAAACTGTGAATATTTTGCAGCTCCTTCATGTTAAAGGAGATGCATGTGACTTTGCATGCATATCCATAAAGTCATGCTTATTTGTATGTGTTTAATGGGAGTGTTCTAAACATGATTCTTCTGAAGACCAACTAGGAGGGACTTAGGATGATCATGATGACCCTGACTGTGCTATCTTAGGAGTTTCTGATCAAATTGAGATCATATGTCCTATTGAATATTGGTAAGTGTCTATGGTGCCAAAGAAGAAAGGAAAAAACCAATATCCCTAGAACTTTGAAAAGATCTAAGATTAAAGCTTTTGAGTATATATGTTAGGTATCAGAAGAATTTTCAGACTGAGAGGAACTTCGAACATTGTGCAAGTCTCCTTGATTATTTGCAAAAATGGAATTCCTAAACTTCTGATTACACACACACACACACACACACACACACACACACACACACACACACGATTATTCATTGTTTCATCTACACTAGATATTCAGAGATTGTTTCCTCTTTCATTACAAATATTTTAAATATGATAAGGCATTTTGTAATCAGTAAAATGATAAAAGCTTGCAGGTCTCAAACTTCAAGATCTACAAAACAAAAAGTGGCATTTATAGCAATACAATAAACATTTATTAAGTGCCTACTATATGCTAGGAGTTGGATATACATATAAGAAAAAAGGTGGTAACTATAGTGAAGACAACACACAAAGGGAAGTTTAAAAAACTTTGGTGACAGGGATAAGATATTTGGTGCCGGGGAATGGTGAAGGTTAAGTGGAACTTTAAAGTCAAACAAAGTAGGATCTTTTGCTGTTTTTGTTTAACTAATAGTACCTGTGAATAACATGATTAAGGAGGATCTTTCCCAGGCATATTCAGACCTGGGAAGATTTGTAGAAAGGTCCATGTCTTTTGTTAATGAGACACCAGTTCTCAAGGGATGAGATGACCTCTGGTTCTGAAAAGTGTATAAAGACTCTGAGGGGTGGGTTTTATTTTGGGGCTTACTGACTGGAAGTATTGTTCAGTCAGATGAGGAGTCTGGGAAGTTGCTAAAGAGCTCCCCAGCTTTGAAAACCCAGATGCCAGTGCTTCTCTTTCTGATAACTATGGTCAGAGAGTTGGACTTGTCTGTTGATGGTCAGGCAAAGGAAGCCATGTCTGTTGATCTTTGATTTCTCTGTTTTCTTTGAAGTTCAGGGTGCTGACTCCCCTGAACCAGGTAAATAATGCATATGATTAAAGTAATGACATATGTTCTTAATTAAAGTAATGTTTAACACATCAAAATTGCCTTTCTTTTTATGAATGCCGATATAAGAACCTGTGAGAGCAGTCTCCCCTGTGTCTGTTGGGGTGCTTACTGAACCAGGAACCTAAAGTATTTTGTTTGGACACTTTGGCAGGATACTGCTCTCCAATGACCAAATTTCCAGTAAGGAACAGGAGCTACTGATAATTCTAATGGGGAAGTTCCACTGTTTCATATATTCACTTGTCAGAAAGTAAAAGGTTTTTGTATGCTTGGTGTAAATAGTGCCCTAATTCACTAAGGTGTTTGAGGCTTATTGGTTACCCTCAGTTTTATTTAGCCCCTTGGCCCAGATGGTTTTACTTGAGTGTGGTTGCTGCATGTACTTTTTGCAGTCACAAGGGAGAGTTTGGTGAGAGGTGGACACCAAAGCTGAATGAGCCCCAAGTTCTCACATCATAGGTTCTATTACACCACAGCACCTAGTCTAATGATAAATATTATTTTCACTCTTATTATATTATTTAATTTTAAAGCCTAAAGTAAATAATGTAATATAAAAGAAAAAATTTTGAGATACTTAGAAAGTCTACAAATAACACTTATAGAGTGGAATAACTATTCAAATTTGTAATAGTGGTTTAAGCCTTCCAAAAAGATAGTCATCATCTTCTGGAATTATCATTTAATCATAGGATTTTCATGACAGGGAGAGAAAGCATCTTTTATTCCCCTCTTGAAAGATTAAGGTAGAGATGTTCCCAAGTATTTTGCACCGAGGGTAAATATCACAAACGTTTTTCAGGTCAAGAATCATGAAGCAAAGTCTTATTTCAGATGACATACTACTGTGTAGTGAAAAAACAGGAACTCAAGAATTCCAGGAAGGCACAGCAATGTGCCTACAGAAACTGCCATCCTGAGAAAGGGAACTCAGATGTTGGAAGAGGATATCAACTTTGTCTTAATTAATTCTTTTTGCTATCTTCATTGCAATCACTTTCCTCTCTACACTTACATAGCACTGAAAGTGCTGATTAGTTTCTCCTAATCCACTGACATCTAAGTCTATGTGTTATGGGAAAAATCCCAAGTCCTCTGTTCTAGGTCTTGCTCTCCTTTATGGAACCAAACTGTTGACTTCCCATGCATCTCTCTTCCTAGCTATCTTTCTCCTAATGTACCTGCCTTCCAGCAGAAGGTAATGTCCTTTGAAATAACAAATGGAGTGTTCACTATCAGCATTGATTAAAACTTTAGTAGGGTACATTTGCTACAGAAGTATAAATCCTAATAGAAAAAAATAGCACTATATTAAATGTAATATCATCATCATTACCAGTGAAATTTTAGCTTATTTTAACCTTTCTTTTACCATTTTTATTAACCAGGTGTCATTCCCTCAGGATAATTATATTTCAGTAATGGATGAAATCTTTGAAATGATACTCATGTATAATAAAATAGGTTTTGGAAGAAATGTCTATGCACCATCAAGTTACTATTATGTCTTCCATTTATTCAAGATTTTTGTAAACAGAACAACTTTAATTTTAAAATCTAGATTCCTTTGAAAAATGAATATCCATTTTCTATTTTATCTTTCCTATAAAGAAAGTTTCCATTTTTTTTTATTGTTGTTGAGTCTTTTTTTTATTTGAGTGAGGCTTATTTTTAAATATCTTAACTTAATCCCCTGAACTTGTATTCCAAATTAAAAGGAAGTGTTAGATATCAAATCACTTTATACAAATATGAGCAGAGTATGACGATTAAAATTTGCAATGATAATGAGTAGGTGAGAAAAAAGAATTTTGTGAGAGAGGCTTTTGTTGATATTTGAAGGATGGGATCTACAAAATTATATTCAAAGTATGAGTTTTTCATTTTCTACCATGTATAAAATAACATGTCAATTTATTCTTTATTCTTGATTCCATATTAAAAATATGTAAAGTAGAAAAATGGATTTTTACCATGAGTCATTGGTGAAGCAAGCAGTAAACCACTGCAACTCTCCAATATTCACTTCCAATCAACTATAGCCAAGAGCCCCTCCAAAAATTCTGGAATAGTAGAACTAGTGAAAAGATGGGGTAAAATAATTGTTTGCCCAAGAAATAGAGGCAAGAAAGGAGGATAGGCAAGAAAGATACATCTCACTGAGGTGAAACAGGAGCACATCTGAGGATGGGAAGAGTCCCAGCAAGCCAGCTGCAAGCCTCACCTCAGCAAAGCAGCTGGAGATCCTGAGCCCTAGTGTGGTGGAGCAAGGAGATATCAAACCCAGAACCTCCCATGTGCCTTGGCATAGCCAAAGCAACTTTTAGACTCAACCTCTCAGAAGCACTACAGGCTTTATGGTAGCCCTGGGAAAATGGGTAGATGCCAGCCATATGGGTACCTTACCAAATAAGCAGCTATCAGCCAGCACCAGCCCACCATGATTCAGAATAGCCCTGGGCAAATAGGTAGCCCCCAGAGGCCTGACCACACATGCTTCACTGTAAGCTGCTTAAAAATGAAGAAATATCCCACCTCAGCATACACCAGATAATACCACTTGGAACTCAGTTCAATACCAGTTTAGCTGCCAGACCCCTACCACCTTCAGCAGTACCAACCAACCCATACCACATGTCCTCAGTGCATCACCAGAAAAATAGGTGCAGTGTGGGCTTCAGGAAAGCATCAGTACAACATCAAATAAAGAGCCAGCTCCTTCAACCACTAGTATGAGAAGCTAGAAACATTTCCTCTTCCATCCTGGGAGCAGAACTCAGAATTAAAAGACAGGAAAAAGACAAAAAAAGGATGAGCAGAAAACGACAACCAAAAAGCAATCTCACTACAGATGCTTTATTTTTATGACAGGTAAGACCAAGACACAAACTTAGAAAAGGACAACAATGTCAAAACATCTATGGAAAAATCTCCAGAGAAAAATGGGAAGTGGTCTCAAGCCCAGAAATAACTCACAGGAGAGTTCAAAAATGAACTTTTAAATCATATAAGAGAGAACAAAAATTGGAAAAATAAATGAGTGGTGCAAGAGAATTATTAAAAAGATTCAAAAGCCTTGAAGACTGCTTAAACAGTAGGATTCAACAAATGGAAAAGAAGATGCAAAAATCTCCTGAAGAAAATAACTCCTTAAATAGTACAATTGGCCAAATGGGAGGGAAAATACAAAAGCCAATTGAGGAAAATAACAACTTAGAAGTGAGCAACCTGAAGCTAAGGACTCTAAAAGAATGAATTCTCCACAAAACCCTGAAAATGTTTAGAAGTCCTAATAATCAACTGGATAAAGGTGAAAAAGAGTAAAATGAGAGCTCTAAATGAAAGACCAAATACTATAAATGGGGAATAGTTAAAGAGAGGAAGGAACAAACATTTATTAAGCACCTACTATTTACCAGTCACTGTGTTAAGTGTTTTATAACTAATGTCTAATTTGATAACCTTCAACCTAGGCTGAAAGAATGTGAGATGAAGAACTGAACATTATGTAAAGAGGAATAAAAGATGATGAAATTAAAAATTCAGTAATTAAAATTTATATTAGGGGAATTCAAAAGAATAAAATTTGAAGGACATGTGAAAAACCTTTAATTCCCAATTTAGATAGGAAAAGGTGAAGATGATCAAAGAATCATTGATCTCCCAGAAATTGTTACTAAACAGGACATGGAAATGGTACTTGAAGACATGTTAAAGTATAACTGCATAGAAGTATTGAAACTTGAGGGGAAAATACAATGGATAGAATCTTCATACCACTGTCATAATCTCATTTCTCAGAAAGTGATCACCAAGTTCCCAGGCAATGAGATCAAAGAGAAAATGTTACAAATGTCCAGGAATAAAAACTTAAGTCAGTATAACACAATTCCCCTCAGTATATTTATAAAATAAAAGAAATAATTTGAATTTTTATCAAAAATCATATGGAAAATTTACTTGCACCAAAAATCCAACATCGTCGTCTAAAGATAGGAAAATGTTCATAGTGGTATGTGTTTTGGTTGAAATGATATATACTCGGACAGTCATGTAATAAAATCAGATTGAGGTAGTACTTTTGAAGTGTGAATTGAATCAACAAAAGATTGTAAGGAAACAAGTTTCACTGCACTGAGAGAGATCTAATGAATACTTTCTAAAATGGGAGGAAAATATTATCATTCCTCTGATGCCCTACCTTCTCTAAAGATAATCAAGAGAAAAAAGTGACAAACTAGATTTTGTGCTAAAAAAGTGTAAGAAGAAGGAAGTTGAAAGGTGAAACTTAGAATTATTTGAAATAGGAGCTATATGAGTGAAGGATGAGGAGGAAGGAAAATTAAGAAAATGCACTCTTATGAACTTCATTTTATTAACCTCTGTAGATTTGAATATATCAATAGATATGGATGTAATGGAACTTTATTTTATCATAAAGATCAAATAAATATGAAAGATCACAAGAAATAGTGAAATGATACAACACTGAGTAAGCTTGAGTGACTAGAAGAATGGTAGTGTTCTTAATTATAACAGAAAAGTTGAATAAATGATGGTTTTGAGGATAAATGCAATGAATTCTGTTTTTAATATGTTTTCTTGGTGATATCTATTTGAAACAAATCTGAGATGTTCAAAATGAGTTAGTAGTGTGGACTTTGATTATAGGAGAGAAAATAGGGTTGTATGGGGTGATCTATGAATCATCTGCATAGAGATGAACATTGCACTCTTGGTAAATGATAAGGGAGTTTCTACAGAAAAGAGAAGCTGATTTGGGACACTCAGTCAAGTAAATCAGCATGCATTTTTTGAATATTTATTATATATCAGGCATGATGCTAAATTTTCAGGGTACAAGTGAATTCTCTCTCCATAGGACTCCCCCTTCCACACAAACAAAATAGACTTTGCCTTCAGGTAATGCACCTTATAATGAGGACGATAATATGTAAATGATGCGGTACATATTTTATAAAGAGATAATAGATTAAAGTAATATTTAATAGGAAACATGCATCAGTGGTGATAGGATGCAAAGAGAGTATCCCTCTTACAGAAGGTGACATTTGAACTACGTCTTGAAGTAAGCTAGGGAAATTAACCTCACCATAGGTTTACAATTACTGATAGTGACTTGGATGAAGATTTTACAAATGAGACTAAGGAGGAATAGTCAGATAGGTAGAAGACAAGGAGGAAAGAGTTTCACAAAGCAGAAGAGAGTGTCATCTAGAAAAAACATCAAAGCTAAACAGGAATCAAGAAAGATGACTATTGAGGAAAAAAGTCCATCAGATTTCACAATAAAGAGATCATTGCTAACAGTGTAGAGAGAGATCAAAATGGAATGACAAAGCAAAACTGCATGGGCTTTAGAAGAATGTGAGATGCAAGTAAATAGAGGTACTTAGATATTATTCTCAAGATGATATTGCATTCAAGGGTTATCCACAATAGTGAGAAAAGATATAGTAGGAAAGCTAGTATTTGAAATGGGCAAACTGCCAATTCTGAGATAACTGCTACCTCAGCATGTAAAACTTAGACTAATTTTGGAAGTCTGTCTATCATAGATTCCCCACCTCATCCCATGGGGATTTTATGTATCTCAGACCTCTATGAGAGCTAATATATGTAAAAGAAGAGTTGCTCAAGGACAGCAATAATTAGTTCAGAATAGATTGACTTCAGACTAAGCTACATATTCTTTGGAGAATTATCTATCTCAAATTTTCAAGAGAATTTTGTGTTGTGAGACCTACTAATAAATGATTTTAAAACTTTTCTACCTGGTAGGAAGAGTAATTCAGCCTCAAAATGAGTATCTGATAAAGATGTGCCCCATGATTAACATGGTATCAAAGATGCATTGGCTCAAATGCTGAAGGAACTTACATTTTCAATGGAAGCATCAGATTTTGTGTTGCCTACACTTGCATCCATATAAGTTTATTTTAATCTGTCCTTCAATAAACTACTGGGTGTTTTTGTGACTTTCATCTCTTAGTGGTGTTAACTTTCATCTTTTAGTGATCCTTAGATTATATTTGTTACCTAGCTATCTATTTTAGTGAGAATTAACTACTTACATTGGAGAATGGGAGGAAAACTTGGTCACTTCTGCAACCTTTAGAATTATCAACATAAATCTAGTAGAGATGACTTTGCTATTCACTTGTTATCTATTATACTTGTCAAAATATCAACTAAATTGATAATGCTCAATATACAAATGATTAAATAATAAAAATTCAGTAAGTATATTTTGCAAAACAAAAACAAATAGCATTTGTGTTATTCATGAAATTTGTTTTCGTTGTCCTTCTAAATAAGCTTAGGAAGGGTTATCATCAGCCACTGATGAGTAACATTGAACTTAACCATAACAGAAACGGAGACGTCCTATCCACTTACTGAATACTTTGTGGTTTTTAACAGTTTTATCATTAATAATTTTTCCTAGGAAATGTCTCTACTGTTCTATGCTTCCCTAATTTTTGGTGATACTTTTGCCAAGAAAGATGAGGGAACAGAGGGGTGGAGCCAAGATGGCGGAGTAGAAAGACTCACCTATGCTAGGTCCGAACCCACAGCCCATAGATTTCCTGTAAAAAGAACTCCTGACAAATCCTGGAACAGTGGAAGCCGCGCAGCAACACAGTGAAGGAGATTTCCGTTGCAGAGAGCCCTGAAAAACCGACCACAAAGGTACCCCAAATGGGAGCGGAGTCCTCCCCTCCCCCGCCCTGGCCGCAGAGCTCTGCCCGGCCACGCGGCACTGAGAGGAGCGGGCAGAGCCCAGCAGGCATCAGGGACCTGAATCTCCGGCGATCACGAAGGTCCCTCCACCCACAGACGCACAGGTCAGTGACAGAGACGGGCTGAGAGGGGAGCGGGGGATCTCCTGGACTTGGGACCCCTGGGAAGCGGCCGCTGCAGCAGAGGCTGAGGCAGCTCGGCCAAAGGAAGAGGTAGCTCAGCCAGAGACTCCCAGAACGGGCAGGAGCTCCACCCCAGCTCCATTACAAAAGATCTCTATATAAACCCCCTGAGGGAACTGAGCCTGAGAGGCGCCCCTGCCCCCACCTGAGAACCAGCAGATAAGCCCCCATTGAAGAGCAGTCAGATCTGCCACCAAAAGCCCTGAGGCTGGGGAGCAGCATTTGAATCTCAGACCCCAAGCACTAGTTCAGGCAGACCTAGGCTGGGGTGGAGAGCACTCTCATAAGTCAAGTAACAAGCTGGGAAAATGACGAGAAAAGGGAAAAAAACTAAGACCATAGAAGGTTATTTTCTTGGTGACCAGAGGATTGAGCCATTGCTCTCTGAGGACAAAGAGATATGCTTACCATCAGGTAAAGACATAGGAGTCAAGGCCTCTGTATCCCAAATATCTGAAAGAGATACCCCATGGGCTCAGGCCATGGAGGAGCTCAAAAAAGATTTT
>CM053771.1:529349781-529379596 GCA_028658325.1 Potorous gilbertii | reverse complement strand
TATATATATATATATATATATATATATATATATATATATATATATATATATATATTTACAATCTACCATGGTTATTAGGATCAGTATTATACTGAATAATTTTGCTTAGAAGTCATTTATTTTCTTCAGTGAGTCAAATGGGAGAGTGATGGAAAAAACAGAAATCCCCTAGGCTCCACAAAGAATAAAACAAAAGAAAGAACAAAAGTTAAGATGACAAAGTTCCCATAGGCAAAGCAGTTTTCTATCATATGTCCCAGTTGATTCTATCTTATACTATGTGGCTACAAACAGGGAGTAATAATTGTAGAGAAATATCATCAGGCAAGGAGCCAAAATGGCAGAGCAGAAGTAGAGACCTACTTGTGCTTTCCCCCTAAACCTCTGAAAATACCTGTATAAATGACTCTAAACTAATTCAAGAGCAACAAAAAGAACAAAATGAAAGCGTGAAGTAGATTTCCATCCCAAGACAATATGGAAAGCCAATAAGGAGAGTTAATTGTATTGGGCTCAAAGCACAGGGAAGTCCAGGTGGGCTATCCCAGCACAGATGGCACTGGAACAGACCTCAAGGCACTAAATCACTGGCAACTGTTGTGATCTCCAGACTTCTCAGCCCACAAATGCTAAAGACTGCTTTAAAGGTCAGTGGTTAAGTTCCCTTACCTGAGTGAGAGAGGAATGTGGTCTGAACCCAGCTCCATTCCCAAGTCCAGGATGGTGGTAACCACTGCCCAGGGAGCTGCTTCTGCAGCTCTCAGCCTAAAGATAGCGGGGTAATCCAGCTATTGATCAGGGTTGCAGTCCTGGATGGTAGCCCTGGAGTGAGGAGGAGTGGCAGAACTGGTAGAGGTTGTGGAGAGGGAATTCTACTTCACAGTTTTAGGGCAGAAAAGAGTGCTTGTGGTTGCTCACAGATCAGAGTGCATAGTGCAGGAGTAAATGAATGTCCTTTGATCATAGCACTTTGGAGAAGCTGAGAATTTATAGGTCCCTAGAGATTTCTCTGAAAACTACTGCAGAAATCCCCTGAAACTTGGAGCAATACACCCTCTACTTAACAAAGAGCTTGAAAGTCAGGTAATTGGTTGGAAAAATGGCCTAAAATGGTAAAAAAATAAGAATATATAGAAGGTTACTTTCTGGGTAAAAAGATATACACATACACATAAAAATAAAATTAAGTGTTGAGAGGAATGTACTGGGAGTAAAAGAGAGGGACAAGTGGAATATAGAAAATTGTCACATATAAAAGTGGCAAGAAAGAGCTTTTAAAATGGAGAGGAAGAAAGGAGAGGTGAGAGGGAATATGTGAGCTGTATTCTCATTGGATTTGGCTTAAAAAGGGAATAATACAATTCAATTGTGTATGGAAATCTATCTTACTCTGCAGGAAGGCAGGGGAAAGGGATTGGAGAGCGAAGATAACAGAAGGGACAGCAAATTGGAGAAAAGGATAATCAGAAGTGAACACTATTATGTGGGGGGACAGGTCAAGGCAGAGAATGAAGCAAAAGAAGGGCAGGACAGGATAGAGGGAAATATGGTTAGTCTTTTGTAGCATAATTGTCATGGAAGTGTTTTGCATGGCTACTCACGTGTGTCATATTGAATTGCTTGCTTTCTCAATGAAGGTAGATGGGAAGAGAGAGAATGTGGAAGTTAATGCTTTAAAAATGAATGTTAAAATTTGTTTTTGCATGCAACTTGGAAATAAGATGTACAGGCAATGGGGTAGAGAAATTCACCTTTTCCTACAGGAAAATAGAGAGAAGCACAATGAGAGAAGGGGGTGATAGAAGGAAGGACAGATTGGAGAAAGGGTGGTTGGGGTGCATAATATCGTGAGGTGGGGGGAAAGGAGAGGTGGGAAGAAAATTTGGAACTCAGAATCTTGTGGAAGTGAATATTGAAAACTAAAAATAAATAATGTTAAAATAAAAGAAATGCCATCAGCTGGTCGTAGATGTGGTAGTTTTAGAGAAAAAGAAATTTTCAGAGAGAATGCATGGGGTCTATTTGAGTTGCAAGGGTTTTCTCTTCTACTTTCAGATAAAAATGATAAAGGTCACCTCTCTTTTTTCGAGGTGGAGCTGGCCTGAGTTATGATATCATTAATATAATGAGTCTCTAAGAAAAATCAACAATTCAGATCAACACGTGATCTGACATTTATAGTCTTTGAGATTATCTAAGTCATTAAGAGGTTAAAATGATTTTCACAAAGTCATTGGTCAGTATGTCAGTATTTGGACTCAAATTAGACATTCCTGGCTCCAGTCAATAATGCTTGGTCTGTCGTGCCATGTCATTTCTGGCAGCGATGACAGTATCTGTCATTTATAGAATACCTTCATATTTGCAAAACCTTTAACTGTAATCATTTCCCATTTGACCCTCAAAAACAATCTGGGATGTAATTGCTACTGATAATCAGAATTATATGGATGAGGACATTTGAGACACACAAAAAAATGATGTGTTTTAACCAGGAAAACTCAACTATCAGGATTGAAACTCAGAGTTTCCTGAATACAAATTTAATTCTTGGTCTATTGCACCAGGTCCCATACTGAAAATGGTGAAACAAAAAGTAAAACTTTACAGGAAGGCTAGAACAGAAACTTTCCAAAACAGAAGCTTATTTTCTATGTTTAACATTGTCTATTAGCACTTGATTTGGGCCTTAGAGCTAAAGAAGCAGTTAATATTCTTGTGTTTCAATTTTCTTTCAGAATCTTTTCTGGATTTTCCAAAGTTATAACATGCATGTGTTTAAATATCTGTAAAAGTAGGAAGTAAATATCTAGACGACAAGAGTTGGCAATTGATTATTAAGCCCTGTGCCATATATATGACTTTTTTTGCTGTGATATCTCAGCATTGTTTATTAACAAAAGAATAATATCTTTAGTAAACTAAGAGATTTGTTACCATTAAACATGGTGCAAAATATTTTATTTGGGTAAATGGTTTCCAAAGATAAAGTCTAGGGATTTATGTATATTGAGTATAATTAATGTCTGCTCATTCATGAAACTTAGTATTTCTTTTCCCCAAATTTAGGTGGTTAAGTACATAGGGTCAGGGCCCAGAGTCATGAAGATATGAGTTCAATTTTGGCCTCAGACAATTACCAGTTGTGTGACCCTAAACAAGTTAGTATACCCCGGTTGCTTCAATTCTCTTGTTTCTAAAATGAGTTGGAGATGACAAACCACTCCAGTATCTTTGCCAAGAAAACCCCAAATGGGGTAATGAAGAGTGACAAACATGATGGAAATGACTAAAAGACAAACAAAAACATTCAACAAAACTATGGTCAGTAATATTAGGAATATGTTCCTAGAAAGTGGGGACTTAGCATACATGGATCACTTTTTTAACCTATCAGACAAGTCATAGCTTAGCCATGTGTGTTGCATCTTAGTTTTAAGACACTGACTTGAGAGAACTTTCTCATAGACTAAGTTTTCTAATGGCTCTATTTCCAATAGTTCTGTAACATCAAATGAGCTCCAGATAACTGACAGGGAGCAACAGAATACATTATCTAATATCCATCAAGGCTGCTGTAGCTTTTATCTATCCAATATTCTTCTGTTATATCAGGCAAATAATTCAACAGCAAAGTTATAAAATTTCAATCTTCATTGAAATGTGATGAATGACTTCCTATAGTGGCAGTAAAGCTCTTTGGGGAATTTTGGATTCTCCTGGAAGATTGTAAATGAGAAGGCTAGTCCAATCTGACTATATAATATAGTTCTGAGCTCATTTCACATTTAGATGACTCCAATCTCCCCCTTTGCAGTAGACCTAAAATTATCTCTTTGAGAATCATATCCATTATTATACTACCTAAGTCCAAAGGAGTTGACTGAATCTCAAGAAGTTAAATGACTTACCTGAGGTCACACAACTAGTAAATTTCAGATATAGGATTTGAACTCATATTCTCTAAGCCTATCAATCTACCACAAATCCTGCCTCTATTTTCTTATAAAACTCAAAAGGCAATTTGCCTGAGTCACATTTCCCATGACTCTTCTAGAATATTTTTTTCATTCCCTTAGATTATGAGAGATGCCATGAGTTGATTTATAATCAATCAACCCAATAAGAATTGGATAGTAGCTTAAGTATATAAAACACACACATAATTGAACTACTATATCAATTTTAGTTAATCAGGATCTAGTAATCTGTGCTCAATTCATTTTTTAATCTTCCTAGTTCTTTTGTGTATCAATTTATACATTAGTTCTGCCTTCCTTTTTCACAGAATCCCTATAATCCAAAATAAATTGAGTGACTGAATTCATCAAGAACTCAGGATATTTCGCAATTCACAAAATTCTAATTCTTACTCGCATTTCACTCACTTGTTCTCTTGTTGCTACAATCCATTAAAATAACTATAACCACAGAATCAGAATTTCTGTATTGCTTCATGCTCCCATTCTTTTAACTAGAAAAAGAGTATTTATGTAGTTTGGTTAGGGGAACTTGAAACACTTTACAGATCTCAATTAAGCTTCACAATATCTCCATAAATTAGGTGATATATTAATCAACTGGGGCACCATATTAAAGGTGTGAGAGGATGCCATTTTATTAGTAATAGAGCTTCAGAGAATGATAATTAAGGCCAATTAGCAGCTTTCTGAATGGCATGATATTAAAATAACTAATAAAGCTTGCTTTGTCCTTGAAAAATAATAATTTTTCATGTGATAAATTTGTATGTGATTGAAGAACTTCTTTAATAGAACTTGCCACTGAAAGCATTTAGAGACAATGGCCAACATGGGGTTGTAACAAGCAGTTTCAGTGATGGAAAATATTTCTGTCTACGTTCACTTCTGGGAGTAGCATTTTGGAAATAACATTGAAAAAGGAGAGCGTGTACACATATATTGCTGGGACTGAAATCCATATCTTGAGAAGACTTGTCAAAGAAATTAAAACTTTTAAGACTTGAAAGTGACAGAATTTAAAAGTTCACAATTATAGTTTAACTCAACCCCTCCATGGAAGTGAATCCACCATATACATGACTGACCTTCTTCCAAGCATAAATTGATTAATTAATGCCTACTCTCTGTGTAAGGTCATACAAACTTATATTGATCTTATACCATCATCAAGAACATATCTCTCCATTGATTTTAAGCAAAAATAACATGAAATTCCTTACTGAATACTTGACTGAGATATAGATCTATCAGGAACACTGATTAGAGAATATATGAACAATTGAGTACTTCCAATCTACCTGATGAAATTATAGGATGTAGAAAGAAGATAACAGTGATAGAGAGCTATATGGAGGACACTCTTTCAGAGTTGTAGTGACTGTTTTTCCATAATATAAGCGACAAGCAAAGGAAATCAAGTGATGCAAGGATGTGCCCCTTCCAGAATACATTTTTCCTATTTGCATATCATTGGAAAAAGATTGACTGAAAAAATCTATACTACCCTGAATTGTTTTAGTGCGATTTAAAAGAAGAGAAATGGAGCTGTGGAGACAGTGGAAAAGAGAGACAATTATCTCTCTTCTTCCTTTCCTTTTCAACCTGGCAAAATGCGACAAGGTGATGAATTCTTTCCCTTTGTCATATCCCTAATGGGAGTACAGCAGGTAATTCACAATGCAGTATCCACTGAACTGTGGTGAAGTTAAGCCAGTTAGCAGGATAAGTGAAGAATCCCATATCGAGATGTAGTGTCCTGCTTTTCCTGGGCCCAAAGCTAAGAATTCTGTAGATTCTAGATGGCAGACTTTCTTTGTTAAAGTGCATAGCAATACCCTAGAACAGGGTGTCAACTGAGATAAAAAAATCAAAGCAGTTAAGACCATAGCCAAGTAGTGCAGCATTATCCAGTGGGGACTGTGAAATCAACCTCAGTGGAACTAGTGCAGGACATCATTATATCTTTACAACTACAGTAAAGGAGATGTGATTTGCTAATACTCTCATGTGCTTTAGCTATATGTGACCTATCTAGGTGTCAATGTACTTGAGAGGGATGTGGAAATTCAATGATACTGTATAGGTTTTGGGGAGATGGCACTAAAGGTTTACTAGGGAAATGTAATATTGAGGAATTTGCTATGGCATTTCAATAACTACTATCCTTTGAACTAATTGTATCCTCTGGATCATGAGAATCAAAGTCAACACACCACTGGAAATTTATGAGCTCATAGATTTATGTGTGAACAAAGAGAGTGCTCTGAACATTTAGCAATCATCCCCCAATATACCCAAGCTCTAAATATGAGTATGAGTGGTGGGCATAAAAGAGACAGCAACTACACTTTGGGGGCTACATCAGGAAACTATATTAACTGCATTCTTGATACAGAAATTTAGTAACCTTATCAAAAAGGGAAATGTTTAATTTGGCATGCCCAGTTTTAAATGTAGCCAATCTGGAGCTTCATGTTCACCATTTTTCTATATGTTTTTCAACAACAGCCATTTTCACTATTTACATTAATATGTCAAGAAATGAAGACCAATTTATCGAGCTAAACTTTGCTGTATGCATTATTTTTCCTTTTTTAAGAAAATGGACCTACATTTATTAGTTTAACTCCCACTGTTCCTCTTGTATTCGCCATGATCTTTGGCACATTTCTACTAGTGCACTGTTTAGCAATCCCATATACAAACTATTTTCTCCCTCTCCCTCACCCACCAGAATTCAAGGATTGAAATCATCACCATCAGGTAATCTGAATTCCACAGCTGCTGAGTGCACATTTATTGTCTCTTCATTTATCTTGGATATCAAATATCAATTGAATATTTGCGTTGGTTTGTGCAGGATTCCTTCTAGTACAAAAATTGTTCTCCTTTGGGGAAAAAGGGAAAGGGAGATTTAGAAATAGGAAGCTTCATACTTTTTATATATTATTTGCTATTATTAGGTGTTATGTTCTTGTTCATCCTGATCATTAAGCTCTGGTTCCCTCTTTGATTCTCTACTTTTCAATAAGATAGCTGAGGGGAAAATCAAACAAGATAAACCAAGAAGTCTACTTAGATGTCCTCCTGTATTGCAACTCATTTTGAATTTTCATGAACATAGCAATATTCTTATATAATTATTCCATACATTAGTATTATCTTCTATTATATTTTCTTCACATTTCTTTGAAAGTTCTTTTTTGTTTATTCATTTCAATTTAAATTAGCCAATGAATTCTCTGTTTATAAACCTCAGACTCTTCAGAAAATTCCATTTTTTGGCCCCTAGGGGTGGAATTATTTGAGAGAAAAAACCTTGGATGTGACTTAAGCAATTCAACAACAACGACAAAAGTAGTTCATTAATGTGGTTTGCTTCTATTATTCTGGACTGAGGCTGTGAGATAATAAAGAGATTAATTGAATTTAACTGTGAGCAAAAAGAGTTCTTCCTTACTCACTGGAAAACTGGACAAAAGTAGCCAGATCCACCAAACTTTCTTTCAGGTTTTGCACTGGACAGATAATAATGCATGAGTTATGATATATGTATGACAAAGTTGAGAATAACAGAAATAATTTTCTTTTTATTTTTTAAATTAATCTATCTGTAGTTTTCAATATTCATTTCCACATGAATTTGAATTCCAAAATTTCCCCCATCTCTCTCCTTCCTCCACCCCAAGACACTGTCTGTTTTGACTACTCCTTTCCCCATTCTGCCCTCTCTTCTATCACACCCCTCCCTTCCCTTATCCCCATTTTCTCTCTTTTCTTGTAGGACAAGATAGATTTCTACATTTCATTACCTGCATTTCTTGTTTCTCAGTTGGATGCAAAAACAATTCTCAGCATTTGTTCCTAAATCTTTGAGTTCCAACTTCTCTCACTTCCTCCCTTTCCACACATCCCTGCTGTGAAGGCAAGCAATTCAGTATAGGTTATACATAAGTAGTTATGCAAAAGACTTCCACAATAATCATGTTGTGAAAGACTAAGTATATACACTTCCATGCTATCCTGTCCAACATTTATTCTATTCTCTCTTTTGTCCTTCTCCCTCCCCAAAAGTGCTTACTGCTAATTACTCCCTCCTCCCATTTTCCCTCCCTTCTATCATACCTCCACAGCCCAATTATTTATCCTCATATCCCGTACTTTCCTGTAGTGTAAGATAGATTTTCATAACAAATTGAGTGTGTATGTTATTCCCTCCTTAAGCCAAATCTGATGAGAGTAAACTTCACTTTTTCCTCCTCTCCTCCCCCCATTTACCTTCCATTGAAAAAAGCTATTTCTTGCCTATTTTATAGGAAATAATTTGCCCCATTCCATTTCTCCCTTTCTCCCCCCAATATATTCCTCTCTCATCCCTTAATTTTATTGTTTTAGATATCATCCCTTCCTACTCAACTTACCCTGTGCCCTCTGTTTACATGGACATAATCCCTTTAACTACCCAAACTCTAAGAAAAGTCTCAAGAGTTACAAATATTATCTTTCCATGTAGGAATGTAAACATTCAACTTTGGTGTGATTTCTTATGAATTCTCTTTCTTGTTTACGTTTTCATGCTTCTCTTGAATCTTGTGTTTGAAAGTCAGATTTTCTATTCAGCTCTGGTCTTTGCATCAAGGATGCTTGAAAGTCCTCTATTTCATTGAATGCCCGTTTTTTCCTATGAAATATTATATTCATTATATTTACTTATTGGGTGATTCTTGCTTTTAATTCTAGCTCCTTTGAATTCTGGGATATCATATTTCAAACCCTTAGATCCCTTAACATAGAAGCTGCTAGATGTTGTGTTATCCTGATTGTATTTCCACAATACTTAATTGTTTCTTTCTGAATGCTTGCAATATTTTCTCCTTGACATGGGAACTCTGGAATCTGGCTACAATATTCCTAGGAGTTTTTTTGTTTGTTTGTTTGTTTTTTTATATCTCTTTCAGGAGATGATCAGTGGATACTTTCACTATTTATCTTATCCTCTGGTTCTAGAATATCAGGACAGTTTTCCCTGATAATTTCATAAAAGATGATATCGAGGCTCTTTTTTTGATCATGACTTTCAGGTACCTCCCTAATTTTTAAATTGTCTCTCCTAGATCTATTTTCCAGATTAGTTGTTATTCCAATGAGATGTTTTACATTGTTGTCAAATTTCTTGTTCTTTGGGTTTTGTTTTGTAATTTCTTGTTTCTCATAAAATCACTAGCTTTCATCTGCTCCATTCTAATTTTTAAATAACTATTTTCTTCAGTGAGCTTTTGAACTTCCTTTTCCATTTGGCCAATTCTGCTTTTTACAGCATTTTTCTCCTCATTGGCTTTTTGGACCTCTTTTCCCATTTGTGTTAGTCTATTTTAAAAGGGTTATTTTCTTCAGCATTTTTTGAGTCACTTTTAGCAAACTGTTGACTAACTAATTTTTTTAACATAGCTATCATTTCTGTTCCGATTTTTCCTTCACGTCTCTTACTTGATTTTCAAAATCTCTTTTGACCTCTTCCATGAACTGAGGACATTGCAAATTTATTTTGGAGGTTTTGGATGAAGAAGCCTTGACTTTTATGTCAAGTTTTTTTTTTTATTATTACCAAATTTATATTTTATACACTTCTGATGGTATGCTTTGTTCATCCTCATTTGAATGGAAGGAGGAAAATATCTGTTCACAAAGAAAGTAACCTCATATACTCTTATTTTTTTCCTTCTTTTGGGCATTTTCCCTGCTAGATACTTGACTTTGTCAAGTGAAGGTTATACTCTAGGGATCTGTAAGTTCTCAGTTCCTCCAAGGTGGCACAATCAAGGGAGAGGAGCTTACTCCTCTTCTGGCATTTTCTCTGGTCTGGGAGCAACAACAAAATTTTCTGACCAGGATCTGTGAGTAGGATTCCTTCTCCAAGACCACCTCCAGCTCCACCACACCAGTGCTCCTCCTCACCCCAGGAGCACCACTTAGGGCTGAGATCTAGATCTGTTACTTGATTCCCCCACTGTTTTTTGACTGATGGCTCCAAAAATGGACTCTGCAGCTGACTAGGGCTGGGACTAGGGCAAGACTCTGTTCCCTTCTCACCTAGGTGAAAGAGCTTTCCCATTGACCTTTGAAGATGTCTCCAGTATTTGTGGGTTGGGTAATTTAGGATCACAACTGCTGCCCAAGGTTCTGTATCCTGAAGCCTGCTGCAGTTTTGTCTCTTCCACACAGTGTGGCCAAAACTGGGCTGTGCTCTGTGGGTTGCACTCTGCTCTGAAACCAGGGTGATAGACCTTTCCTGCCAAATTTCCAGGCCTGGAAATGTTTTTTACTCTGTTGTGTTGGGGCTTCTGCTTCTCTAGAATTGATTTAGATTAATTTTTACAGGTACTTTATGAGCTTTGGGGGGAGACCTACAGCAGGTCTGTCCTTCTACTCCACCATATTGACTCTGTTCCCAGAAGCAAAGATGTTTAATCAGAAATAATTTTCACACGCTAAGAATGAACACATGG
This sequence comes from Potorous gilbertii, assembly GCA_028658325.1. NCBI lineage: Eukaryota > Metazoa > Chordata > Mammalia > Diprotodontia > Potoroidae > Potorous > Potorous gilbertii. Next base: position 529,369,107 of record CM053771.1, on the reverse strand, counting down.
AGCTATTTTCCCTGCCCCAGAGATTTTAGCAAAGACAGTAGGCACTTCATTCATTCTTGTTGGCTTGATCTGCTCTGGCATTTTTTGTCCAGCAAAACGATAGTCTTTGGTGATATCTGCTTTTATTTTCTTGCTCTTCAAGTACTTCACATGGCCTCTTTTCTCCACAAGGGAAGGTGTCTATTAATTCTATTAATTCATATTTCTAGAAACAATCTTTCTTTGGTTAATTTTGGGAACTAGTCCTGTAGAAAGAAAACCCCAGAATTTGGCTGTCTGTCTTTTAGTTTTCTGTCTGAGCTTCTATCCCTCAACTTCAGTCTAATATTTGTTATCAAATTATATTCCACTATTATCAGTTCGATAATGATTTATGTAAATCACACTCTCTGGTGTAGTATCCTACTGAGCCTGAGAGTAGCTGTAAACATTAGCCCTAACTCCTTTTGAGTTCAAAAACTGATTAGGCTTTAGCGATGTGTGAACTGAGAATTATCAGAAGAACAGGGTGATTTTTGAAAAGGCAGAAGAAGTAGAGATCAATTTGTCATAATTCACTGATTGTGGAGAAAACAAGGGCATTTCAGAAAAAAAATGCATTTATTTCTGCTTCATCAGCTACATTAAAGCTTTTGATTGTTTAGATTACAACAAACTGTGGCAAGTCCTCCAGGAGTTTAGAGTATCTTGCTTTTCTCCTGAGAAACCTGTTGGCAGGCCAAGAAGCAACAGTCTCAACCAAATACAGAATAACTAATCCATTTAAGTTTGGAAAACAAGTATGACAAAGGTATATATTTTCACCTTGTTTATACAGTGTGTCATGCAAAATGCCAGGATGGATGAATCAAAATCTGGAATGAAGGTTGCTGAGAGAATATCAATAATCTCAGATACATATACAATACCATTCAGATAGCAGAAAATAAAGAGGAATTCAGAAATCTCTTGATGAGGGTGAATGAGATTGTTCCAAATTGCTTTAATCTGAATATAAAAAATAATAATAATAAGTTCCTGGAAACTGATCCCTCACTTCCTGACAAATAGAGGGAGAAGAAATAGAAGTAATTTCAGATTTTATATTCTTGGGCTCAAAGGTCACTGTAGACATTAACTGCAGTCATGAAATTAAAAGACATTTGCTTCTTGATAGAAAGCTTTGGCAAATCTCAACACTGTACTAAAGATCATAGATGTCTTTCTGGAAAAGATTCATATATTCAGAGCTGTCATTTTCAGTAGCAACGTATGCAAGTGAAAACTGGGCTATAAGAAATTCTAAGTACCACAGAATTGATATTTTTAATTGTGTGTTCATCCTTTGTTACCGAAGACAACCATGCGATCAGAGAAATAATGACATGACTTACACTTGACCTTTTATTTTTGAGTGAGGGAGGGCTGTGCAGATGACCAGCCTTACTTCTCCTCCAGAGCTATCTGAATCCAATGACCAGATATTCATCAAGATGACTGGAGATGATCCAGGATGAGGCAATCAGGGTTAAGTGGTTTGCCCAAGGCCACACAGCTAGTGAGTGTCAAGTGTCTGAGGTGAGATTCGAACTCAGGTACTCCTGACCCCTGCACTGGTACTCTATCCACTGCACCACCTAGCTGCCATGTTTTTAATTACAGTCTGAGAGAAGACTTGAGAGTTCCTTGGACAGCAAAGAGATCAAATAAATCAATACATAGATAAATCAATTCAGACTATTCACTAGAAGATCAAATACAGAAGCTGAAGTTTAAATACATTGACCCTCTAATGAAAAGATGAGACTTACTAGTAAAGACTCCAATGGAAGCAAAGATTGAAGAGAAAATAAGAAGGGAACTGCAGAGGATGTGATGAATAGTGTTATGGAACCAACTAAGATGCACTTAGACTGACATTGCAAGATATTGAAAAATAGGATCTGGCGTGATGTGGTCTAAGAGTCAAACACAAGCTAACAATCTCACAACAACAACAACAACAAAAATGGTTAAATGGCCAGACTGGTAAGTCTTACTCTGATGTGTATTGCCACCATACTTCACATTCTATTTGATCTAGGCCCTATCAGTTTTGCATATTTAGGAGCTCTTGTTTGGTGATTCCCTCTCTCCCATTTCAATTCTGATGTGAGTCCATTTTGAGTCTTCTACAGTCTTGATCTAAGCCAGGTCAGTAATCATCTTGCTCATTTCATTGCCTTTGGAACCCATACTCTATGTTCACTAAACTTCCATATGTCTTCAAATGTTCTTACCCAAACTCCCACAACCTCCCCAATTTAACTGAGCCATATATTTTCTATGAGGAAATTTCCCTTGCATCCTTCTCCTCTGGTAATTACTCTTTCCATTACTTACAAGGTCAGAATAAAGAGCAAGAATTCTTATGGATCCCCACAGCAATATTCAGACTTTTGTTTTCCTACTACCTTTCCAGGCTATTTGGGCCTGGAAATCTCTTTTACTCTGTCATTTTGGGGCTTCTGCTGCTCTAGAATTGATTTAGATTAATTTTTACAGGTATTTTATGGGCTTTGTGGGGAGACCTACAGCAGGTCTGTCCTTCTGCTCCACCATATTGGCTCTGTCCTCAGAAGGAAAGATGTTTAATCAGAAAGAATTTTCACATGCTAAGAATGAACACATGGAGCTATTTTCCTTACCCCAAAGTCCTTAGGAAAACAGTAGGCATTTCATTCATTCTTGCTGACTTGATCTGCTCTGCAATTTTTTCTCCTGAAAAACGATATTCTTTGGTGACTCTAAATATATATGTGATATAATGTGATAACTATTTCTTCTTTTTAGATTCATTGAAACTATGTGTTTTATCCTTTTTTCCACATTAATTCCATTCATTTATTAAACTCCTAGTCATTTTATAAGGAATTTTTTAAAATGAATTTTGTATTTTTCTTACACTTCCTTCTGACCTCCATAACCAGCTATTCTAGAGGATTTAAATATTCAAGTTGCAAACATCTTTGGTTACGTGACCTCATAATACCTCAATGTCTTTAGTGTCTTACATAGATATTGACTAAAACACCACCATTTCTTAGAAATATTTAAGAGATAAACAATTCTCACCACAATGAGAACATTGGACAAACCTAGAAACTACTCTGGACAGCCAATATCCAATGTATGCCAAGAAGTGTGGCAGCTAAGAGCAACATTAATTTAGAAGTTAAATTAATTTCTGAAATATTAAGAAAGATAAACAAAGAAAAAGAGCAGTTTTGTCTCTCAAAGTAGAAAAGTAATGCAGAAAATGCATGGTACCCAACTAGAGTCAAATCATCATTGTTGTTTGAAGATGACACTAGAAGAGCAAATAATGAGTAAGGACCAGAATATAAGGATTAATTTGATTAGGAAGTTATTTTTTCATTATTAATGACCAAGAAACCACAATATGTTTAATCTTACATAGTGGTATCCAGTTAAAAATATTAGATCAAGAAAAACAGTGGAATGTGAACCAATAGGCTAATAAGAGATTCATTTTGCCAAAAATACAATGTTAAAAAAATACCCAGGAAACACTTAAGAATGGAAAATACACTGGTTAGTATTTTGAGGCATGTGCATGTACTGAGGGAGAGGGAGTAGAATCATGTTCTGAACCTTTGATTTTATTTGTGTGGGGAACTCCCAGTATGTGAAAATTCCCTTCCTTCTTGCAAAATAGTCACTCATCAGAATTTTATATTTTCAAAGAATTATATATGGGGCAATGAGAAAACAAGTGACACGTCCATACCCATGGCAACCCAGTTAATATTTCTGATGTAGGACTTGAACCTATTTCTCTCCGACTCTAAAGTTTGCATGCTAACTACTATAGTGGACTCTTATTTATCCAGTATTATTCCCCTCAACCCTCCCAAAAAGGGGAAAGCTATCATTAGTGACAATTATTCCACATGCCTATTTTCCCATCTCTATCAATTATTTAAGAGTATTTTTATAAAGAAGGTGTCTTTAAAAATATAAAGTATATTTAAAGTATATACTTTAAAGCATAAGTAAATAGGGTACATAAACAAGATGAAAAAGGGATAACAGAAAAGATAGCTTAACTATTGGCATCCAACTCTTACTCCATTGAGGATCAAGTCATCTAATGAGCTTTTACAGCTTTTACTCTTCCTTTCCTCAAAAATCTTTCAGTACAAATTCCCTTCCTCTTCTTTTTGTCCAATTATAAACTTACGAAGTTTTGTCTAATTATAAATTTATAGAGTTACTCGAATATGTCCAGAAGTTGTTATATTGACAACTGATGGTTAGACATGAATACGAATCACAGTGGATGAGCATGTGGGATGTGTTGCTACATGCTATGGTGGTCATAAGATCCAGTTCAGTTCAACTCAATTCAATTCATACTCTTAGTTTATTTTTATCCCTCAGGGTGCTGAGATGTGACTAGGAGTAAAAATTTACACAGATGAGAGAGAGACGGGGGGGGTGGGGAGAGAGAGAGAATGGAATAATCACTTTCTATGTCAAGAACTTTTCAGAGCAGAAGATACAAATATAAGAAAATGAGGAAGTTCACATCCTCAAAGGATGTATACACTACTACAGCTAAAGCATGATAGATTCTGCTCCAACCCCTTATTTTAACTGTGCCCATCTTTCCAGTTCAAGTGTGCTTCTTGTAAACAATGTATTATTTGATTCTGGTTTCTAAAACATTCTGAAATCCACTTCCATTTTATGGATGAGTTTAACCTATTCACATTCACTATTAATTAAAAATTAATGATTGTTAATACTGTATTTTTCTCCATTCTTTGTTCTTCTGTTCATATCTCTCTCTCTCTCTCTCTCTCTCTCTCTCTCTCTCTCTCTCTTTCTTCTTCTTCTTCTTCTCCTTCTTCTTCTTCTTCTTCTTCTTCTTCTTCTTCTTCTTCTTCTTCTTCTTCTTCTTCTTCTTCTTCTCCTTCTCCTTCTCCTTCTCCTTCTCCTTCTCCTTCTCCTTCTCCTTCTCCTTCTCCTTCTCCTTCTTCTTCTTCTTCTTCTTCTTCTTCTTCTTCTTCTTCTTCTTCTTCTTCTTCTTCTTCTTCTTCTTCTTCTTCTTCCTCTCTCCCTCCCTTCCTCTCCTTGTGGCTCATCAGAAGTCTTTTTGCATTTGACCAGTGCCTTCCTTAGTTCACCATCCCTCTTATCATGCCTCCCTTCCTCTTAAACCTTTCTTCTCCCACTTCTCTGTTCAGTCAGATTTCTATACTTGAGTGTTTATATGCCTTTCATAACCTTTTAAGAGTTATTGATCTTTTTTTTGTCCATATACTGGGTTAAAGTAGCTAAAAAGTCTTTCCTTGGTAGGACTAGATAATAACTATCTTTATCATTAAATATAATGCTTTAAGTATTCCAAAAGGCTTTCTACACATTATCTCATTTGTTTTGGCTAGATGTCACACTAAAACCACTTAGCCAAGGGCTATAAGCCAAAACATAGAGCCAGACATCCAAAAAAAAACAAATAAAATATCTCAGAATAAGATAAATCTTATTCTTTCAATTACCTTTCACCTGTTGCAGACACCAGATAATCAAAAAAGACAGGATTAGAAAATTCTTTTAAAAACCTCTTAAATTCATCATTGGGGTTTTGTCGTTTAGTTATTTAGTCATATTCCACCCATTTGAAGTTTTCTTGGCAAAGACAACGGAGCGCTTTACCATTTCCTTCTCCAGTTGAACAGGAAACTGAAGAAAGCAAGGATAAGTGAATTGCCTTGGATTATAAAGCTAGTAAGTGTCTGAGGCCATATTTGAACTCAGGAAGATTCAAATCCTGAATCCAGGATTGGCATTCTATTCACCACACTACCTAACTATTCACTAAAGTCTACCTTTCAAAATTTCCTTTAAACAATTCTTTCCCAAGAATATTTTACTCAAATTATATAAAGATGGAATGATGAAACATTCCATGCTCCTCAGATGTTCTTTCTTTGGTGTGAAAATGAAACCACAGGATAGAATAAAGGATTAGGCAAAAAAAAATGCTGCAATGAGAAAGTGTCTACCCTTATTTCATATCCCAATTTTTCTTATGTATATTTACCCAAGGCATTTTTACTGAATTTCAGCCACCACAAACTCATTTTTATTCCTATGTTAGCAAAACATTTTGTTCATTGTTGGTTCAATACAGTCTTTGCCACATACATTAGCAGGTTCCTAATACATTCTGATTGATTGATTGATAAAAATTGACATTATGCATAAACAACCTAGAGATTACTGATTTTATCTCTAAGTAAATTAGTCAAATGCAAAAGTTTTGAAAACAAATACTCATTCTTGTCTTTCTTATACACCCTCATAGCGTCTAGAATGGAAGGCTGAATAAATTGAACAGAATTGTATATATGTAGTAATAGTTCTATGAAAATTTCATGTCTGCATGAAAAACAGAAGTCAAATGTTCATTTCATGTCTGCATGAAAAACAGAAGTCAAATGTATGTATGCATGTATGTACATATATACATATATACACACATATTTAAGGGTGTATGTTTATATATACACACATACATATATACCCATATATACATATTTATACACTCTATATGTATATGTGCATGCATACATGTTATATCCTGTAATATAGGATACATATATGTATATGTATGTATGCATATATATCATCAGTACATTTTCTAAATAATTTATAAGGATCTTTCCACTATGTTATATAGAACGTGAGAAAATCCATCTTTCATTTAGCATTTTCAGTTAATACAAGTATCCCTATGCAATTTCTATTGGATTTTTATAATGGAGATAGATTCTCATCTTGACATTTACATTTCAGTGAATATACCACAAAATACCTTTCTTTACCCTTTGTAATTTTGTTGCTCATAAGTGACTTACAGAAGCAGAAGCTTTGCCAATCGTTTTATCAATGTCAGGAGTAAAATAATGGCTGTTGCAAACAATGTCTTCCAAGCAACAGTAGAGATTGGAGGCAAGCAGAAAACTCACTTTAAACATGGATAATTTGGTTTAAAATTAATACTCATATAAAATAGAAAGAAAAATTATCTCTTGTATGCCCTACTTGCATAACCACTTTATTATTAGCTTTATCAAATAGATTCTCAGGCAGATTTCCTTATTGTAAGATATTTTTTGAAGATGTATTAACTCTTGCTGTCCCTGGGCTACCCTGTCAAGAAGCTGCTTATTTAGTAAATTACTCCCTACATTTGCCAAATAATAGCCCATTGTCCTGGAATACTTATTTATGTAATTTACAAAGATTTCTCTCCTGAAATGAGAAATTAATTTGCACATTGGAAGACTTTTGGTAAAGAATATAGGATTGTTGTATTCAGGGTAGGACCAAGGCATACCCAGTCTATGCATTCTGTTATCAACGCATCAAATGACCGCATAGTTTCTTCACTAAGGTTAACCTTATACATTAGGAAGTTTAAGGTTTCTTTTGCCAACCTGTCATGAATTTATCTTTTACCAATTTAGCAACCCTTTTCTGAATCTCTTCTATTTCCTATAATACTTCTTAGGTTTATGTATTCTGCAAGTAAGTAACCCATCTGATTGTGGCCTAGTGACTGTATGTCAAATTATAAGTCAGGAATAATTAAATTAAAACTCTACTTAAGATAATTATTAGTTTGTGGCCCTGTAAAAAAAGCGCTTAAGTCCTCTCAGTCTCATTTTCCTTAATTCTATAATATGGAAAATAATCAAATCTACCTCACATATTAGTACAAGGATTAAATAAGATAACGTGTAAAACAACTAGCAAACCTTAAATACTATAAAATTGCAGCTATTATTCAATTATTATTAATGGATTTTTTGTTAGTGTTGTTTGTATCTAAATAGTACAGACAACAATGAGATTCCTAGCTCCTCCCTATGATGGATACAGAAACATGTAAGATTTAAAACTGAAAAGGACCTTAGAAATTAAACTTCTTCATTTGGCAGAAATGGAAATTGATGATGAGACAAGCCAAGTACCTTGCTCAATGTGACAAAGGAAGTAAGATAGTTTCAGATCAAAAGGATTAAGGGGCAACCAAGTCAAAAAACGGATAGAACGCTGGCCCTGGAGTAATGAGGACCTGAGTCAAATTTGGCTTCACTTGACACTTATTATTCATGTCACTTAACCGTAATCACCTTCCAAAACAGAATTAATTTCTTGTTCTGAAGAAGAGAGCCAGGATTTGATGCCAGGTTTTCTGACTTTAAATGCTATGTCTTTTTCATTCTATATTATTTTCACTTTCAATCTTTAGTTAATAATCACCTGTAAAGCACTGCCTACCCCTGAAATGGACTATGAATGCATTGAAAATTAAAAGGAGAAATCGAGGATTCTGCAGAGACAAAGTTGATACTGAGCAACTTGCAGTTGTTCCTCAACATTCTTTAATTGCTCTTTTCTCCTTGGTGCAATGTAGGAAGATAAATGTCTATTGGTATCAATATTTGCCTTTCAGAGGTCTATTAAAATTGGAGGCATCATCAAGAACTGAAGAGTAAGAGAGAACACATTATTTAAAATGCAGTCAAATATATTGGGTAATAGATAAAATATCTTTGAGTTCTACGAACTGTCTCTGAATCTCAGATGTGCTACTTTCAAACTGTATAATCTGAGACAAATTAAAAGTAAAATAAAATGCATTTTCTGCATCAGTGAAATTAGAGCAACAACACTTGTTCTCCTTACCTACCAGGTACTCAAAAAGAATTTTAGACTAAAGGTGCTTCAGATGCTCTAGAAAACTTTGTGAAAATGATCTACTAGGAACTTGATCATGGAGGTAACTCTGTCCTGCAACCAGGGAAATGTTATACATTTCCTATTAAAGAACTTAATGAATTACCATTCCATTTACCATATGCAATGTGATTCATCTGCCTACAACTGGTTCTGCTCCATTGTTTAATTTCTAAATGCACTAGGACTTGTCATGAAGCTACATTAAGGTGGAGGTAAATTTGGAAAGAGGAAGAAACAGAGGCAATGCGAGTGGTAGAGAAAAAGTATATGTCTATGATATCTCTGCTTTTGCTGCCCTTGCTACAGCTTTCTTCTTCTATTTGTTGATGTGCTAACTGTGAGTGACCCTAAAAGAAACATGTCTGAATAATGTCATGTCATGTTAATACTCTTTCATTCTAGTTTCTTTATAAAATTGGCCCTAAAGGAAATCATGGCATCATCAACATGCTTCTAATATTTTCTTTTCTGTTGAGCTATTTATCTATATGTCTACAAGTATCAAATGCCATCATTGTGTCCCCTCATCTGGGAACAAGTTTGCACATCCCCAACCTTGCTCCAACTGTACTATAGTTGTCTATGATATAGAAGTAGGCATCCTTATCTTCCTTTTCATCATCATAACCATCACCATAGTCATTACAGAAACAAACTACTATTGGAAATAATGTACTATTATCAGTGTCAAAAGACTTTTCAGTTTACAAGACAAGAATTTTGAGAAGTCTCATTAATGCCTTTATTATAAAAGTACCTCCAAGATGAATAAAGGATATAAGAATATTTGCCTCTCCCCCAAAATGATGCAAGGATATGTATGCTACTTCTTGATTCTGCAATCTTTAATTTCTATTTATTTTTTCTTCTAACTTACTGAGGCATCAACTATGATTTGTTTACTTGGAAAGTTGCCTGAGGTTTTCATCAGAACACAGGCACCTAATTATGTGACAAAACTCTTCCAAACCATTACCAAATGAAGTTGCCTACACTCTGGACCTCCTCTTCCCACAAACAATCAGACACTTTCTGTAGTAATGGCTCTAAGATGTTGATATTTCACCTTATCTTGCCTGGGTCTGGGCCACCATGATTTTTCAGCCAGTTCTAAATCATTTTATTTGCCTTCTTTCCCTACTTCCCCCATGTGTTATCTTCTCCCATTAGTATGCAAGCCCCTTGATGTCAGAGACTAACATATTTCCTTTATCCTCCTGCATTTTCAATATTTAACCCAATGTCTAACTCAAAGGTCACACATACCAAATTCTTTATTCATTCATTCATTCATACATTCAGAACTAGGAATATGAGGAAGTGACAGATCATCTATCCAAATCCTTTATTTTCAAGTAAGGAGATTGAAATTCAGAGACCTTAATTAGGTCATGCTATGGGCACATGCTGAGATAATAGTTTTCTTTGAAACATAGCTACATATGATTTTATTTTGCTGTGCCTAGAACATAATAGAGAGTTGATACATACTTTTCAATTGATTGAATTATTGATAGTTTGTATGTTAAATGTCTGCAGTGTTTTTATTATTTCTTTGTTTCATTTTCTGGGCACACAGTTAACCTGTATCAGAGATGGGATTTTACACCTGCCTTCCTATCACCAAATATTGAATTCTATCCACTATACTCTATCTCCCTACATCTATTTTTCTCTGAATCTCCACTTTTCTGTCTTACTCTAACTATGGCTTTGTCTCTATTATTCATAGGAAATAAACTCATGACAAAAATGTTGCACTAAAAATGAAAATGTGATTTTATTACATATTTATTTAAAAATCAGTCAATAACTGTTTATTAAATGAGTCAACTGCAAAAGCAGCACTTTCGTCAACTACACCATTTAAACCAACTTCTGACACGATGATGAGTAGAAAATGGCCCTGGAAGACAGATGGACAATGTCAAACTATCAGAAACACATTTTATTTAGCTTAAGGAATAAATAAAAATGGAAAATTTAAGGACGTGGTCTTTCCTCATTTCCCTCCTTGCTCAACTAAAAATACTGCTGAATCAAAACTAGTCATGCCAAACAGTATGAACACATTCATATAAGCAATTAAATTCTATGAAATTAAAATAGCTATTTGGACTCCAAGATATCATAAGGGAAAATTAGAGCAGATAATACAAGATCAATATAATTGAGGCCAGAATCTGAAATAGTCCAGAGATCTGTTTCTTGTAAGATGGTTTTATTGACCGTCTATCCATCAACTCTTTTTAAAATCATTTCTGCTTCATACCAGATTACAACTTTATATTCATTATTCGATTCACATCTTTTGCTTTCCTTCTTATTGCTCCCTGCAATCTTTCCATTACTGTGAGATTGTCATTTCTAAGTAATTTTTTTCTTCTTGCCTTGTATCCCCACCACTGCCAAGGTCAACTTAGTTAACATTTTCCTTCAATTAGTTTATTAACAATTTAATAAATAACAGTATTTTCTGCAGTCAAGGGCTCAGGGTGATCTGTTCATTAGGTCTTGCTTTATTTTGGTTGTTCTGATTCAATTCATGTCTTGTGTATAGGTTGAAATAAATAAATGTTGAAATAAAATTATATGAACTTAGCTATTTGAAAATTTTTCTCTTAATGTCACAGAATATTCCCCGGTATCTCTCATCTTTCTCTTCCCAGAAGACATTTAGAAAATAATATTTTTAAAGATGAAGAATCAATAAAACTCATTGGTACATCACAAAAGCTGGAAATATGCACAATGTGCTATATTGATAGGATATTAGATACTGTCCCATTTTCTTTTGGGACCACTTTCCACTTGACTTTTCACATCTAGAAGTGGTGGTATGTCAGTGTCTTCTGGTTACTCTTCTGTCAAGCCAAATTTTCTTGTGTTAATTTTGTACCATTCAATTTTGATTTTGTTGTGATTTTTTTCCTTTTATACTGTTGCAGTCATCATGCACATTTTTCAAACTTGACTTACTTCATCAAGTATCAATTCACAAATTTCTCTTGATTCTTTTAGACCAAATCATCTTTATTATTATTTTTACATACTGAAATTGCAGATTTCAGTTTTGGTAGGATTATTTCCTAAGTAGAAGAATAACCCAGAGTAAGTATGATGTATCATTACCCTTTTGGTTTGCATGCTGAGATACATATGATTTTATTTTGCTGTGCCTAGAACATAATAGAGAGTTGATACATACTTTTCAATTGATTGAATTATTGATAGTTTGCATGTTAAATGTCTGAAGTGTTTTTATTATTTCTTTGTTTCATTTTCTGGGCAGAAAGGTATTGCCTTCCTGTCTTTCTAGCCATGCTACTTGTCCAAAATCATAATAGCTTCTTCCAAAATGAGCAGAGTGACAACATTGAGAGAACTCCCATTTCTTGAGATCGATGACTAAGTCGTTCTCAGTACAAATATGAAAATCTGTTCATTGCAGGTTTTCCTCGATAGCTAACTGCACCAGGGACCACTGAGAATCTTCTATGTGTTGTCAAGATCACTTTCCCCAAAAAATTAATTGCAAGTTTGGAAAATACTTTGCAGAAGCTCAACCAACAATAATTTTGGTTCCTACATATGCAAGACTGCCCAAAAATGAAGCTCTTAAACTTTTTTTTTTAAGTCTACAAAAGTCAGTAGTAATGCAACCTCACATTGCATTGATGACAAAGACTGGTTCTGTGACTCAAGTATCGATGTTTATTGTTGTGTCAAAGTCTAATGGAGGACCAAAAAGCCTACAATCATGAAAGAGGGTGCTCTACAACTAGAAGCACTTGAGGAGATCCTGGCTAAATTTAAATACCTTACAATCAAGCTGAACTGCAGTCATATTATAACCCTAAATTTTCCAGTTAGATAAGAATTTTACTTTGGATTTTGCTTTCACTTTTCAGTTATGCTGAGGTAACATTTACCACATAATTATTCCAAAAAAGAATATTTACAATAAACATTGAGAAATGGAGAAGAGTTTTCTTATCTTTCCAACCTTTTAAATAAACCTATTGAACCAAGGACAATAAGTTTGAATATAAGAATAAATAGCCATTGAGACACCAGAAAGCAGACAGCTTTAGCAAAGGCATCACACTGTCTTGAGGAAAGAGGACTGGTAGTCAGAGAATCTGTCTTGGAATCTTGGTTCTGCTCTATTACTCCATTTTAAAAAGCATTTTTAAAAATTAAAGTTTTACAGCTCAGGCTTCATAAATCAGTTCTACAAATATTTATTAAGCACTTATCATCTATCAGTCATTTTACTGAATAATGAAAATTTAAAAAATGAAACCCTAGTGAAAATTAATGCATGGAGCCCTCCTATATACTCAGAATATGCTAAAGTTAAGGATCGGACTTGATTAATTCTCTATGCCTCTCTCCCCATCCCTTTGGTTAAAGGAGAAGCCCAAGAGTTTCAAATACACTTAAAATATTGAAATTCCTATCTTACCTTTTATAGCTTATTACTCCCTTTGTTATCAGCTGGTGGCAGTGTCTGCACTGGGAATCAAGGATGGATGGATGAAGACTCATCATGCTTAGGAGGAATTTAGTGAATATCTCCAAATAGGAGAAAAATAATGAGGGAATGTACTATGCCTTTAGAAAGGTATTTTCTAACTCTGAGTTCTCTACCTATTGTCTTCAAATGTATTTATTATGTAATTATCAGAAAAAGTGATAGATGTTTGGCAGACTATTTTGTACTGATTTTTCCTATTGCTAAACTTTAGTAAATGCTCTTTTCTAAAACAAAACAAAAAAAAACTACTTATGTTTGATTGACTAAATTGATAATCTTGAGGAGAAATGTACCAGTGTGGGCTTGATTGGATGGCATTTGAAAATCAACTTTGACACCTAGTGTTACCCCTAAAACTCTGAGGGGATAGTATATTTAGTCAAAATCTGTGAACTTAATTTATCTGCAAGAGTGAAGTACAAGAGAAGTAGAAAATATTAACCAATATATAAAAGAGCAATATAAAGATGTCAAATAGAAAATGCAACAACCATCAAATACTTCATCTTTCCAGGACCAAATATGTCAGCCCAAAGCAAGGCTAACTTATAATATTAATTATTTGTAAGACATAATGAACACACTATAGGAAGATTAGGAGCAATGTCATTTAACAAAACAGCAAAAAAACATTTTGGGATAAATCAATCCTGCAGAAATCTGGGAGTGTGAACCAACTGAAACAGATCAGCTTGAGAGGATTTGAGGACAGCTATCACCTGTCAATATTTCTATAATTGATCTATTTCATCATCAATATTCTTAGAATAAATATATTTGGAACCTAATTCTTTATTACACAATATTTTATACATGTAACACCTCCTCTGAAAAGGAGGAATTTTGTTTTGTTTTGTTTTCATGTGTATATTTGCTTGTTAGTTCAAAAAAAATGCACTCTCCATATCATCCAAGTTAGAAGGAAAGAGATTCTTCCTATCACCATCTCACTCATCTGCATAGGATCTTTAACCCTGCTTCTGAGGGTTTACCACATTAATAATGAAATTAGCATGGAGACCTGATCAACCTAACACCTGGAGCCTAGAAGTTCCAACAGAGCTCCATCAGGTTCATTTCCCTGATAGCTAAGATTGGAGGAGTCCATAACTATAGAGAATGCTAATAATATTCAAGAAAATAAAGACAGGTTGTGTGACTGAATCAGAACAAATTCCCGGATACTTCAGTTCAGCTATGATATCATCAATACGAATACTTCATTTATGGAGATAACAACTCATTCGTTCACTGTCTATTACATGGGAACTTGTCTTCCTTCATGTTAGCACCATATTAAAAGTTTATATGGAAAGGTATCCAGTTTGAGGCACTTACAAAATTTCCTCTTAAGTAAATGAGACATCCTGTTATAATCTACCTTGTTTTAAACTACTAAAGTTCTCTATCAGCCCTTGATTTCATTCAAGATGATAAGCATAGAAACCGTGCTGAAATAACCAAGTACTCCAGGAGTAAATTCTGGGTTAAGTAAAATTTTATATAACTTTAGGTGAAAAACTTTAAAAAAAATTCTAATCAACTCTTGTATAAAAATGTAGCATTGAAATTTTCTCCCAAAGCTTCCATGGTACTATGATTTCAACAATACTGACATCTCCTCACATGAAACACATACCTTCCAATCCATGCCTGTCCATATGTTACAACAATATTAGAAATCCTTTTATAAGTTTATCAAAAGAGATCTATCCAACATGCTAGGCAATTCTCTAAATTCTATTGAAATTGTATGAATAGCAATACAACATGGGAGATGTCCATTTTATTCCTTCACTATCATTAAATGGCTTGGATCAATGTGTTCCCTCCATTCATAATTTTATCTGATAGTACTCTTTATGCTATTTCATCATAATTCCTTATAATAATGTGTTTATATAATGACCCCACCCACCAGGTTTCACTTCAATATATTTTGAGATACTTGCAACTAAAATCATCTGTTCAAATTCTCTGTCCATTTATCTTCATTGAAGAAGGCAGCTAGATCTGTTAAATCAGATGTGTGGTAGACACAATGTTCTCAAAGGGACCTCCCATACTCTGTTAACCCTATAATTTCAGGTACAGATATCCAGGATATATATATATATATATAAAGCTTTTTGTAAGGCACTGCTATATACAAACATATAGACATATAATTACATGTGTGTATCTTTTCCTCTGCTTCTTCTTTTACCCTAACTCTGAGAAACTGGCCTGGGATGATTTGTTCTTTTTCTATATGACTCATTCTCCTTAAATGCATGTGTAGAAGGTGATCATGAAGACAGATAGACAGACAGGCAAGCAGACAGACAGAGAGAAGGCAGATGCATAGATAAAGATGATATATTAGGTATGGATATAGATGTATATGCAGATGGAAACACAGACCCAGACACATATACTTACAAACAGATATATTATTTTTATTCTTCCAGTGCTATTGTTGCATGATTGATAATAATATTATTATAAATTATATCAATTAGTTAATATAATTAATAATAATAAATTAACTTACATAGTTATTACTAATATAAATTCTATTTAGGAGTATCAGAGTAATATTAGTGGATTTTTTATCTTTGGGAAATTGAAAATTTCTGGACCCTAACCTTCTCCCTAGAAGAAAGATCAAACTCTTTATCACCCATATTTTCCTCTAGCACTGAATACTTGTCTATTCTAGAGTGTCAGTCTCTAAAGAATTAAGGTTGTGGGCTACCAAATGGGTAATAGGTATTGGGGAGCACAAGGAAATTTTATCACACGGGGGAACTATTGTAAGGTTGTCATCCAATAAGAATATTACTGAAGAATGAATGGTCAGTAATATAAGGAGAATGAAAGGTAACTAATCAGTGATGAGTCTTTGGTTTCCGTTGATATCCACCCTATGTCAAGAGACCTAAATGAAGAAACCCAACACGTTGAGTAGAATCCTCAATCTAAGTATTCATACTACAACAAGAACATAGGCATCCTACGTTGAGACATGGATGAGTTTTGGTCTGTGTTATTGAAAGACTCTTACATCTTTGAGATCATAGTTTCAATTGAATTTAAATCTACTCAATACGCATCTATTAAGCCCACATGTTCTATATACTGGACTATAATTTCAGGGTAGAAAAGTAAATGGAAAATAGTTCTTTGCCTCAAAATGTTAACATTTAAGTGTAGCAAGTAAACAAAAAAAACACTATAATAAATATGTTGCTATTATTGTTTATTTTCTGGAGGCTCCAACTGGGACATTTACTACAATGAACCAAAAAAAATTGGTAAGGGTCTCAACAGGCTGAAATGTAAAGGTAGAACAGAGCTATAGAAGTAATGGATATGCAAAATGTCCCTGGTTTTTCACAAACCAAGACCATTTTTTCAAGAAGCTTTCTGAGATAATCAGTTCAAAAGCAAATACATTTACATTTTCCTCATTTTTTTCTAGTAATATATATGAATGGCCAAGTTAAGAAAGTAGTTCTAGTGTGTTGTGAAAGTGAATACATTTGGAGTTTGCTCCTACACCAGGGCCATTAGTGGCACAGGTGATATAGGGACATGATAGCTTCCCAATCTAACTGTAGTCTTAGTTTCATTGTGCCTGGCAGTAGACCAACATGACTTAGGATGGACAAATTACATTTTAAAATTTTCAAGATGTGATCTACCCATTGGATAGCACCATATAAGCACTGTTTTCAGTAGAAAATGAACAAAAAATGTATTTTCCTCATATGAAAAGGTCATGTATGTATAATGCATGTTTGTGTATATATTTACATATATTCATGCATACACACAAATGCATAAATGTATACATATATTTTATATAGATAAATGTCTATTAAAGATCATATGGGGAAGGGGTATGACATGCCAGTAAAAAATAACACAACATTTTCTCCATATTTGGCAAACAATTTCATTCATATCATACTGATTTATCGATGAGAAAGTAACTTCCTCAAAAAACCCATAGAGGTAAGGTGTCATTACATGTAAGTAGCTTCATTTGTTTTATAGGTGAAGAAACTGAGGCTCTACAAATCATAGACTTTAGCTGGAATCGATCTTAGAAATCACATATGCCAAGCCTAGCATGTTAACAGGAACAGAAATTGACTCAAAGAAGTAAGACAACTGGGATAACCAGGAATCTGAAGCCAAGTCTTCTTACTCCAGGGATAATTCTCATAGATTCATAGAAAAACCAGGGTGGAGTTGAAAGAGAACATTTAGACCATCTAGTTCAACTTCTTAATTTATCACATGGGGAAACAGACTCAGAACGGTCAAGTGATATGTCATTCAAGGTTACACAAATGTTCAGTGGCAAAACAATGATTCAACCCTAGGTTCTCTGACTGCTAAACCAGTATTCCCCAGCCCCCATTCTACCATATTTCCGGTGATGTTCAGTGATGTTCATTATCACATAGATAATGACTGAGATGGGACTGGGGTACAGTTACCTCCCTCCAAGTCCAAGTGCTGCAAGTTAGGTTATTGAAAGGAATTAAAAGGTTCATCTTAAAACAATTTTAAAGTCACCCTATACCCCTCTACAACTTTGATCTCATATATAGATCTAGGGATGTCATATAAACCAAATATAATAAGAAATTTGAAAAAGATTGTTTTACTGTAGGAGTGAATACTTTTATACCCTTTTTTTGCAAGGTTATTTCCCCTATAGTTTCATTTGCTTATTGTCAGAAAATACCTTCAAGGGCCCTTTTCATTTATTTTATTTTTAAGGAAAAATGTTCTATGTAGCACTCCCTTTCCATTTCTCTGCAGTATTTAGGTTCTTTCTTTACTCATGCTTCTCAGATTTGATTTTGTTTTCCCCTTAATTCCTGCTCTACCTCTTCACAACTGACAGTATTTACCCCTGACATTCCTTTTTTTCTTTAAATGTCTTCATCATTATAAGAGTATTTCTGCTACTTAATATTGTCCCTAAATCTGCAGCTTACGTTGACTTTTACGTCTTCATCTCTTTCTTATGATATCATGTTAAGAGTAATATGCAAAGATTATTTGTATTTATTTGAATGCTATCCAATATCAGCTGTAATCTGAATTTTCAGTTATCAATTCTATCATACAGAGCAATTCTACTGTACAGAACTCACCCCATCCTTTAAAGCCTAGTATCATTGTCACTTTTTCCATAATGTTTTCCTTGATTTGATTCTACCTCTATCAACAAAACTGCTTTTCCCCTTTTCTTGCCTTGCCTTTTCTATAAAGTTACTATCTCTGATTTTATAGTTTATTATAGGTGCGCATTTTTCATCTTTAAATCTAGATGATAAATCCTATGAAAAAGAACTAGTCATAGTTGTCATTATATCACACAATCTCTTTGACTAGTGTGTACATTTAATAAATGCTAACTTGAATTGAGCTGGGATTTAGTTTACTTTAATATATAATATTTTAATGACTATTTCTCCATTACTAAAATAATTTTGAGAATATGTAAAGGAAATCTATCCCTTTTCCTCCTCCTGAACAATTCTGTGTCCAGTCACTTTATTGTCTAACCAGAGTATAACTTGAGGAACTTAACAGTTCTTATGGAATACTGCATACAATGAATTCAGATGTTACCTATGAATATCATATCAGTAAGGACTGGAAAATGGAATAAACATGGAATTTCACTGATACAAGGAACTGGAAGCACAAACTCTCTCTACCAAGAAGTGAAGTAACTTATTTGCAACTTATTGACTGGGAAATTTGCTTAAAGAATGTAGAGGTTTAGTCAATTGCCAGGGATGCCCAAATACAATTTGTTAAGTATTTGAAGTAAGATTTTCCTGGCTTCAAAATGAAGTCTATGCCTTTCAGAACATGCTTCATCCCATTATTTATTTTTTAAATGTCATATTTATGCATATGCACACATTTCAAGTATAACACAATTATTGGATATGGGTTTTCAGTTATATAGGGCC
>CM053771.1:529329222-529349281 GCA_028658325.1 Potorous gilbertii | reverse complement strand
AACTCAATACAAAGATAGACCAATTTTTAGGGAGATATGAAAACACATAAAATTAGTACGTTTTGTAAAAGAAAAAGTGTGTCCATACATATATGTGTACACATATGTCCTCAGTACACAATAAGTATATGCTTGCATTATATATATATATATATATATATATATATATATATATATATATATATATATATATATGTTTGTGTGCATAGCTAAATGACAGCTCCTTTTAACTCTTTGCTGTAGGCTGGGCATTAGGCTTCTCCTTAAAAAAAAAAAACCTTTTTAACACCATAATTCTCCTTGCACTGAGGGTTTAATAGTAACCATCTCAAAGTCTGCATTATCGGAAGTTCTAAAAATAATTGTTCATGAAAGAGCAATAAACAGGTACCTGACAGAGTGTGAATGGATTGCAACACAATAGAAACCAGGAATAATAAAGAGAATCAGATTAAAAATGACAGCCAAGCAATGTTTCAGTGTAAAAGAAGAGCTGGCTACATGATAAGAGAAAGATATAACTGAAGGACATTCTAAGTCCTCTCCCGATAACCTTTTAATGTCATGGTGAAGCAAGGAATCTCCTGAGGAAAAACGGCAAGAGGAATGCAGTATGGACATGCGTGAATGGTTTCAATCTGTGTTGTTAGAGAGCACATCATCAATGGAATAATAATCCCATTGGAATATTTCAGTATCAAGTGAATAAAGAAATAAATATATATAGATATATGTGTGTGTATGTATGTTTCTGTGTATATGTATACATATATGTATATATACTCACAGTACATTTCAAATATGGATATACTTAGATATTGAGATACTTTGCATTAAAAAGATTTAGATATGCTAAAGCAAATTTTCATAGTGCAAAATGACATATATGTAATCATATACATGTTTTATCTAATATGTAAGCATAGATATATGCATAGAAGCATATATATGAACGTAGGAAACATACATGAAGTACGTATGCATATAAATATGTATATATGCATGTGATGTATAGATTAGTATGTATTTTCTTTGTATTTAATCCTTAATAGCTTATAAATTCACTAAGATATTTTAACACTTTGCATAGTCTTAAAAGATAAGTATTATACTCTACATAGTTTCATGAGACAAATCCACCACTCATGGAACTATAAAAATTAAAATCATAATTAAGTTGTTAGTTTTATCTGATCATAACCTTTTTATTCTAAGCTGTTAAGTGGAAAAAAAGTCTAAATATGCGTTACAATCAAATTGTTATATACATACATGCTTGTCTACATATATGGACAGATGCGTACATATACACACATAAATATATGTATATGTTTATTTAAAATTGAATTGTAATATAATTTATCTTTCTTTGTAAAGCAAAATTCCAATAACATATAGACTATAGGCAGAATTTCAGTTAGAAATGAACACCTCCAATGGCGTCTCCTGTTCTAAACATCTTCTTGCCCATGACTAAGGGAGTTGTGCTAGTTTGCAGAATGTTGCTTCTCACCCAAAAATATTGTCTTGCTTCATAATGGAGCACAAAAAGTTGAAACTCATGAATTTAATCTCAAAAACCAAATGATTGCACCATTTTCCATTGCAAAGCAGGCAATTTTAAGTTTTTGAGATCCAGCAATTTCTTTAATTCAGCTGATCTAAGAATAAATGCAGCAAGTTGACAGAACAAACGGTGAACCTCTTCACAATGATCATGTTGCTTTGGGATCTTTGCCGATTCAGTGCTTTCTTTGGTTTCAGAAAATGGTGCATTTAAAAATTGGAACACGGCATTGCTAAATGAATCTTTAAACTTTGGGGCCAGGGAGATGAAGTCACTTGCCCAAGGATGCACATTTAGTTAGGAAGAAAGTAAGTAGAGTTATATCCAAAGGTCTATACAACTGTACGTACCTTTTCACCCACCAATACTTCTACTAGGTCCAAAGATATCAAAGGAAAAGGAATATGTATATCTATACATACACACATTTGTGTGTATGCATATGTATGTATGTATATATATATATATATATATATATATATATATATATATATATATATATATATATATATATACATGGACATATACATACATATGTGTGTGCACACCTGTACTAACACATACACAAATATGCATACCACCTCTTTTAATAGTATCGGAGAATTGGAAGCAGAAGAGGTACCCACCCATTGGGGTGATTGAACAAGACATGGTATATAAATGTGAGAGAGTTTTAAGAAGTGACGAAGGGAAGGGTTTCAGAAAAAAACTGAGAAGACATACAAACTGATGCAAAGTGAAGTGAGTGGAGCCAAGAGAACAACATACACAGTAAAGACAACATTGCCCATGACTATGAAAGATTTGATAAATCTATCTGATCAATGTAATGATCCAACAGTTCTTTAAAGGACTCATGTTTTCCACCTCCAGAGAGAAAAAAGTGGGCTCTGACTGCAGATTGAATGATATTTCCTTTCATTTATTTGGAGCTATACATGCGTGATATCATATTTCTTTCTATCTTGATGGAGTAAGTAAGGGGTGAAGGGAGGGAGAGCATTTGTAACTATACCTAGTAAAAACTTTAGCACCTGAAGTAGAAGACTCCAGAATACTTCAAAATAAAGTAGAAAAAGCAAGAAGATTCAAGTTTGGGAGGGAGCCCACCTAGCAGGTCGGTTTTTAAATTTCAAAACATTATGCTTGATTATTTGAGTATAGACTCAAAGTCTACTTGGTTAGTTTTGTTTTACACTATAATACTAAAGGAATAGAACAAGTTTTGAGTGCTTTCTAAACCTACGTAGCCTAAGTTAATCTGTTGTTTGGGTTTGCTTATTACACTCTTTTGTTGTTGTTGAGTGATTTTTCAGTTGTATCTAAATCTTTCTGACCCCATTTAGGGTTTTCTTGGCAAAGATACTAAGGTGGTTTACCATTCCCTTCTTCAGCTCATTTTACAGATGAAGAAACTGAGGCAAATATGGTTAAGGACTTGCTAGGGTCACAGAGCTAGTATCTGAAGTCAGAGTTGAACTCAGGAAGATGAGTCTTCTTGATTTTAACTCCATTACTCTAAATTACATTTTTACCAGAACCCAAGTTGACTTTCTCTAAGTTAAGAGCTTTTTTCTACAGCACAAAACTCAGTTTTAGATATTTCAAACGACCACAATAGCCGATGGGTCAATGGTCACGGATTATGAGTTTATTAATGGTAATTCACCATCTTATGGTGGATACAGTATTGACCTTGAAATCCTTAAGTCCTAGGCTCAAGTCTTGTGTCGGATGATTGGTATATAACTCTGGGCAAAGTACCTAAAATATATGAGATAGTTCTCAATGATCGTCAATATCCCTTCCAAATTGCAATCTATTATCCCACTGCTGTTCCTGCTTTTCTAACAAAAAATAGCAACACCCATATGCCATTCATTTAGTAACGATTTACCTAGCAATTGACAGGTCTTTTTCTTAAATTTCTTACCAACCATAATGTTCATCCTAATTCTGAGCAGAGGAAAGAAACTTTTGAAATTCATTCATTCTGTTTCATTTTCACATTGTTCCTCCTTCATATCTATTTCTGGTATATCTACCCCCTCTTTCCTACCCAGAAGGTCATGACAAAAAGTTAGCTCAGCAACCCAAACAGCACTGCAACTACACCTGACAGCAGGTGCAATCTCACTTTTGGAATGACATTTTTATTTGCTCAATACTTCTTGAACATTTCAAAACATCACTTTGTTTTTACAGTTCTTTCTAATTGCATTGTTTTAATGATTGTGTATATTATTTTCCTTTTTCTATACACTTTGCTCTCCCTTTCACTTTATATAGGTACATAGATATTCACACATATACACACATATACATATATATATTTTAATGTTCTGAATTCTTGTATTTTTCACTAATTAAGATGAATTAATTAATGCAGTCCCATTGCATTTCCATATCACAAATTGTTCATACATCCACTGCCTGAAAAACACTTTTTTTTGTGGACACATACGTTAATGTTATTTTCCAGACATCTCTTCCTAGAAATTATGGATATGAAAAATATACAACTCACAATATTATGTTATTTTGGGTGGAAATTCTATTTTACAGCAAGATAATAACTACAATAGCAAACAAAGTACAAGAAATGTTGAGACACTCCCGAATTTATGTTAACTTCTTCATGGGACCAAGAATGATGTTTTTTCCTGGAATTTGATTGACAATGTCCCTTTTAGACATAAAATAATTCAACAAAAAAAAGAATTTCATTTGATGACAAAGATTCAGAAAATTTAATGGTATCAACTTGAGGGCTCTTAAATTTGGGGGTGTAACAGGGAACTAAAAAGGTGCAACAGAAATAATTTGTCAAGGAGGACAGGAGATGAACCTTGAAAATGAGACTATAGAGCCTTGGGTAAAGAGATGAGAGAAGATTTTCTTCTCAAATTTTTAGGCATAGAATGTGTTCAATGAGAGTTTAATGTAAGAAAAATAACAAATAGACAAAATGCTTGCAAGTGAAATTAAAATTTATATTTTTAAAAAGAGTTAATTTGTAGCACAAATTTGTCTGATGTCACCAAGAACAGAGTGGACACCCTCTCTGCGATCCAGCCACACAACTGGCAATATGGCTACACATACCAAGAAGGTTGGAATTGTTGGTAAATATGGAACATGTTGTGGTGCATCCTTCAGAAAAAAATGGTGAAGAAAATTGAAATTAGCCAGCATACCAAGTACACCTGCTCCTTCTGTGTCAAGACCAAAATGAAGAGATGGGCTGTGAGTATCTGGCATTGTGGATCCTATATGAAAACAGCACCTTGCAATACGTGCAATACTACAATACAACTTCTGCACTCACAGTCAAATCTGCTATCAGGAGACTGAAGTTATTGAAAGAACAGTAAAATCTTCTTATCAAATATCTGTATCCCACAGGCCAACAATTATTGAGTTAATTTATGGGAATCAAAAAAAAGAACATTATACATGTGGTACAGGTAAAGATTAGCTTAATGAGATAGTAAGATGTTCAATTTCTCTAAATTACCTCAAACAAGAAAGAAATGAACTCAATACCACAATATCACAGCAACAACAAAACCACCACCACTGCATCACCATCACCTAAAAACAAGAGTAGCAAAAGCAACAATAAAATAAAATAAAGAGAGGAAATCAAGTAATTTGTTTCAAGGGGAACCTTTAGGGAAACTAGCAAAGGGACTTTAAAAGAAAGTGTAAAGAAGCAAAAAAAAATGTCCCACTATAAAGAAAAATAAAAATATGATGGTGTGAAAACAAAGGATCCAAACCTTTACAGAGAGGAAAAAATAATAAAACAATGTCAAGGAGAGCTCTCTCCCCTCCCCCATCAGTGGAATAATCACATGAATATCAAACATTATTTAGAATCAAAATAAAACAATTAAAGGAAGTAAAAAGAAGAATTCAAATGACAATCTGTTAATTAGGGAAGTGAGTGTGGCACTTGAATTCATTCAGTATAGCACCAAAATATGTTCATACAAGCTAAGGTAATGAGATATTTACTAAGTATTAACACTTGCTAATCACTTTGTGATGTATGAAAAGCATTCTCTGATGGAATTTATAAATTTATTAGAGAAGCAGGGATTTAAATAGCTAAACACTAGAGATGGAGATTAACTCAAGCTGAGAGTTCCAAACCTCATGTGTTTCATGGAGTTGATCCCAGCCAGGGTGGAGGGAGAAAGGAAATGTAGGCTTTTTCCCATATTCCCTCTACTATGTTGCTTTGAAGTGGAGAAACTAACCAGGTAAGAGACATGGCATCTGTGAGGCAACAAACTCACACACATACACACACACACACATACATACTTTCATATACTCATTGGGAACAGTAGAAGATTGGAAGATGGTTGTACTTGGTAGCAGAAGAGAGAGCTGATTATTCAGAATAGAAAATTGAAAATTCAGCTGAGCAACCTAGCCAGGAGATATACTATACTGTTCAAGAATAAAGGTTTACTGAGCAACCCTCCTAGCAAGGGCAAACTTCAATGAATTTCATGAGGGTTCTATGGAGAAAGAACACATGTACTGATCTTGAAATACTAGAAGATGGACATTTATCTGCCATGCACCTATACGGTACCACTGTGATCTACCTTTGACCCTATTCTTATTTCAGGAATTTCATGCATATTTTTAGCAGTTTATCAGAGAAATGTTGTGCAGCTCCTTTTTTTGTCATGTTATCTTTGTAAATTCTTTTTTAGATGAAGTAATTATGCCTGCTATCCAGTTGTTATTGAGAAGCACTCTGTTGGGGACTCATAAAAGGCAGGGACTATTTAATGTCTTATATACCAATGTCTAGCATTGTATCTGGCACATAATAGAAGTTTAATAATGTTCGTTGTTGTATTGATTAATTTATTGTCTACTATGACTCAGTAAAGACTAAGTTTCCTGAGGGCAAAGACTTTATTATGATTTATTGCTGCTTCCCTAGTAGAGAGAAGGGGTGAAGAAAGAAAGCTAATATTAATTAAAGGCCTACAATGTGCCAGCCCTGTGCTAAGAATTTTGCAAATATTATCTCATTTTATTCCCAGGCCAATTTTCAGACTGAGGAAACTGAAACAGGAAAGTTAAATGACCTGGCCAGGGTCATAGTTGATAAGTTTCTAAAGTTGAATTTGAACTCAAATTGTCTTGATACCAAGACTAGCACTCTATCCAACACACCACAAGCACCTACCAAAATGCTATATCCAGAGTAGGTGCTAATCCCATACTTGACAGAATGGAGTAAAATGAATGTAATTTGATTGGGCGCATGTGGGATGGGGTTCGTCAAAATTGACCTTTGTCAAAATAATGGTCTCTTATTCTTCTGGAGGGAGTTAGATGGCTCAGAGTATCCAGTGTTAGGCCTAGAGTCAGGAAGGCCTGAGTTCAAATCAGGCCTCAGATGCTCAATAGCTCTGTGACGCCCTGGGCAAGTCACCTACCCTCTGCATGACTTACTCCACCAGAGAAGGAAAGGGCAAATCATTTCAATAAATTCACTAAAAAAAACCACACATGGGGTCACTAAGAGTCAGACACTATAGCAAAAGACTGAACAAAGATTTTCTGAGGGTGGAGTCAAGGTGGAAGAGTGAAGAAAATGTTCAACTGAGATCTCTCAAAAAAATTCTCCAAAAAAATAACACCTCTAATCAAATTCTGGAGTGGAAAATCCAACAAGAGAAATCAGAATAAAACATTCTTCCAGACTAAGAAAAATCAGGAGGTTGGAAAAACGGCTTTGGCAAGGAGGTAGAAGCTGGCCTGGAGCTCACAAGGATACAACATGAGTGGTAGGACTAGGTGGTAGCGACAGAAGCAGTAGCAACTCCAGGAAAACTCAAGTCAGAAATGGTAAAGGGAACTGGGAACTGATCAGAAAGATTACAGGGGATCCAGGTACTAGCTATGAATGCTTGACCTAACACTTTGGAAATTTCTCAATCTATAGTCATTTATGGGTTAAAATGCATCAAGGGCAGAGAGGAGCATTTTTGGTCAAGAGGCATTGGGAGACTGGAGGAGCAGTTTCCCATTTTGCCACAAGGAATCAGAGAGCCTGAGGAATACTATCACTCCCAAGGGAGCATTGACCCTGAGGTGCATTGCAATCGCAAGAATTTAGAAGCCCTTTTTTTTAAAGGACAGAATATATACCAGGAGAGCAATGACTAAACTTCTCCTGAGATCACCTTAACTTGGAAGAATCAAAAACTTCCAAACACATAAAATCAACTCTGAAAACAACAGTGCAAGCTAGGATGAAGCTTGAGGCAGTGCCTGTACCTTCTCCTCCCCCCATGTCAGTAACAGAGAACAACTTTAACACAAATTTCAAAATCAAGAAATAGGGTAGGAAAATGAGCAAAAAACCCAAAAAAGAACCTGACCATAAAATGCTGCTGTGGATACAGGGAAGAACAAGACATAAATTCAGAAGAAGGCAATAAAGTCAAAGAGCTACAAGCAAAGTGTCAAAGAAAATAAAAGGAACTAACCAGAATCCCACTAGGGAATTGTGAAAGAGCTAAAAACAACATTGAAAATATTATAAAAATGATAGAGGAAATGTTAGGTAATTAAATTTTAGCAAAGAAAAAAATCTGAACAAAAAAAAATGACTGCTAAAAGAAACACACAAATACTGAAAAACAGAAAACTGAAAAACATAATTGTCTAAATGTAAAAGAATAGGACAAAAATTCACTGATGAAAATAACCCTTAAAAAGTAGAACTGGCCAGATGGAAAAAAAGAAGTACAAAAGTTCACTAAAGAAAATAAGTCCTTAAAAATTATATTTGGGAAAATGAAAGTTAATATTCCATAAAACATAAAGAAACAATAAAACAAAGTCAAAAGAATGATGTGTGTATATATATATATATATATATATATATATATATATATATATATGTGTGTGTGTGTGTGTGTGTGTGTGTGTGTGTGTGTGTGTGTATAGAGAGAGAGATTATACACAAATATACATACATATATATACACACACACAAATTTGAAGTATCTTATACTTCAAATAGATTGGAGAGATAATTAAATTAAATTGAACTACTTAAAAGTCATTAACAAAGAAAGAGCATAGATACCATATTTCAAGAAATTATATGCATCAATATACTAGAAAAAGAGAGTAAAATACAATTGGGGGAAAATCCACTGGTCACCACCTGAAAGAGATCTCAAAATGAAAACTCGCAGGAATATTATAACCAAATTCTAGGACCCCCAACTCAAAGAGAAAATATTTGAAACAGCTAGAAAGAAACTATATAAATACTGTGAAGCCACAGTCAGGATTACACAAGATTTAATGGCTACCATACTAAAAGGGCAAAAGACTTGAAATATGATATTCAAATCTAGAACACAAAAAAACTGAGATTATAACCCAAAATTATCTAGCCACAAAAATTGACTATAATCTTTCAAGATGCAATAGATATTCAATGAAAAAGAAGCTGTCAAGTTGTCATGATGAAAACACCAGATATGAATAGAAAATCTGACACGTAAACATGAGACTGAAGAAAAGCATTAAAAGGTAAACATGAAAGAGAAAGATGGTATGTGATTCTTAAAAACTTTATCATTATTTGGGTGATTAGAAAGATCTTACATAGAAAGAGGGTATAGGAATGACTTACATTGTGATGACATAAAAAAATAAAAATTGAAAAACAAATAAGATATGTCTTGAGAGGAAGGAGAAGGGAGAGGAAGAGTAATGAAATATAACTAATATGAAATATATTTAATATGCAAATATATATGTATATATATATATATTTCCCAACATAGCAAAAATGGTGGAGGTTGGAACAAAACTTGTACCTCACTCACATCTAAATTAATTCAAAGAAAAATATGCATACATTCTTGATTAGGAATATAAATCTTTCTTACCAACATTTCTTTTCCCTCATCAAAATTCTAGGAGGTCTCTCTGGAAGGGGACAGGGAAGGATACTGAGGAAACTGTCACATAAATAATAAAAAACCAATAAAAACCTTCTATAAAAAGTGAATGAAAATAAATATGAATGTTTCTCCCATTCAAAATAAAAATAACTGTTTTCTCTCCCCCGACCGCATCTCTCTTGTATTCAGGTAGATGAATAATATTTACTTCTTTGGAATCAGAAAAGTTTAGCCATGTCTGAGCTTCCTTGCACTTCTTGAACGGCCGTACATTTTATTCTATGCCAAGATTCTTTGGTTCTTTTTCATAAGAGAATTTGAATGGCTTCTATTTAAGGCACATGCTATTTGAGTGCCTCTTACCATTAATGTTTAAGTGCAGCCTTTATGAGCACAACTGTGTGTGTGTGTGTGTGTGTGTGTGTGTGTGTGTTCATCCTTTGCTGTCGAAGAAGATCATGTCATCAGAGAAATAATGACATGACTTGCACTTGACTTTGTTTTTGAGTGAAGGAGGGTTGTGCAGGTCACCAGCCTCAATTCTCCTCCAGAGTCATCTGAATCCAGTGAATAGATATTCATCAAGATGACTAGAGATGACCCAGGAGGAGGCAACTGAGGTTAAGTGACTTGCCCAAGGTCACACAGCTAGTGAGTGTCAAGTGCCTGAGGTGAGATTTGACCTCAGGTCCTCCCGACTTCTGCATTGGTGCCCTATCCACTGCACCAACTAGCTGCCCATGAGCACAATTAAGGCAGGAACTCAAGATTAGAACTAGAACATCAGCCAACTGGAAACTTGACTTTTAAGATAACAAAACAAAGAAAGACATAGTAATACTTTGTTTAAAAAATAAAAAGGAAATTTTAAAAGATGACAATGGAAGCCTACAAGTTTTCTATTTTTATTTTTCAATTTGTTGTGGATAATCATATACATAGAAGCCACAAGGAAAATTCTGGAGAGAAAGTGTGAGTCTGGAATAAAGAAAAGGTCAGGGAGTACCAACCAATCTTGGTGGTCTAAAGGGTCATGAGAGTTCCTACAGTTTTCAGGGACCATTTTTTTCACAGTTTCAGAATATTTAAGGAAAACGTCCTCTCCTCTTCTTTCCACTTTTTCCCTCTCTTCTCTTCTCCCCTCTTCTCTTTTGCTCTCCTCTCCTTTTCTTTTCTTACTTTCCTTTGAATATAAAAGGATTTCCATTGTGAACTGAGAGGGAAGAACATTACCTCAATAACTTTGGCAAAATAATCCTTCAATGTTCATTTCCAACTTTCTTTACAAGGTCTAGAAATCCATAGGTTACAAGGAACACTAAAAAAAAGTAAAATGAAATTATTTTTCTCTTTTTCCTTAAATTTATATACAATAATTTCAATAAAAGATGATTTTGTAGTTTTAAAGTGTTGATTTTTCTTTGTTCTCCCTTCATTCAATGGAAAAAAAGGAAGAAAACAAAATCTGTGTAAAATACAAACAGTAACAGTTGAAGCATTAATAATGACAGAACAAGATAAGCTATTCTATAAATCCGACAGGTTTCAATAGTAAGACTAACCCTATGAAAAGGCTGCTAAGCCCAGAATTCAGAAACCAGAGAAATTCAAGTTTGTAGACTTACAGATGTTACAGAAACAAAAATGAGGAAAATTGTGAAGAAAGCACCTGGCACAGCTGAACACTTAGAGAAAAATTCAGAACAAAAAGGAAAACTAATAAAGGCTAGGAACAAAACTCTTTAGAGGAAAACCAGTTCCAGAAATGTGAGAAAAGCTGTAAGTCACCCAGAGGTGAGACTCCAGGGTAAAAACAGACAAACTAGGTTCTATTCCATAGTGGAGTTTCACTAAATGTCCTACTTCCACAGAAGCCCAATAGACAAAAAGCTTGACTTTGACCAACATTTAAGTCCGGGGCATCTATTCTTTCATTTATTCTTCGCTGAGACTTCAGTATGTTGGAAGGACATCAGAAAGCTAAGAAATGCACCAGCTTTGGGGAATGAATGGAGTTTGCTTTTGAGATATCATAAAGGTCAAAAACAAGAAACCATAAGAAAAGGAAGAAAGGGAGAAAGGAACAAAGGGAGGGAAGGAGGAAGAAAGGATAGAAGGAGTTGTGGAACAGGAATTCAAGTCACAGCTCTGCCACTTGCTAGGGTATGAGCTTGGTAAAGTTCTTCAGTATCCAAGTCTGTCCTGGATGGTGTAGCACCAACGAGATATACATAGCACTTATGGCAGCCATGAATATCCTGGTACAATTCTGAATCACAAAATACAACACACTGTCCACAAGGAAGACAGAACTAAAACATTTGTTTAGACACCAGGAAGTCAAATCCTTCATAGTAACAAAGAAATCTATACAAAATAACAATGCATAGGGCAATACCTTCTCTCTGTTAGGCTTAAAATAAACCAATAAACTAGCTCCCTTAAACAAATGACAAACAAGCTCTCTTACTCATGCTGGCCAGCTACTTTTCCCAGCTCTTATTGCTCTTTGATTAACTTTCTCTCAGCTCTGCTCTAACTCCATCTCTTCCTGCTCCACCCCTCCTGTTCCAACCCTTCCTCTTTCATGTGACTTAGACTCATGTGACTCAGGTTTTCATGTGACTTAAGCAGGTCACATGGACCTATTAATGAATGGCAAAGATCTTCCCATTTAAATTACCATTACAGGGGGCTCTAAGTTTCTTATCACTTCTAAATCTATGATTCTATGAACAATTTTGACCTGAACTGTCTCAGCTTATCAAATATTTATTAAATGCCTACTAGGTTGTATAGGTGTATACTATACTACAAAACAAGATATGACATTCCATGCCTTGATATAAGGTGAAAGGATGTGATAAAGTATAATAGTATAAAGCAGTTAAAACTACAAATTGGATGGAAATTTTGGAGTGAATTTGTAGGTGTGGATAAGAACCCCTTTTGTTCCAGAGAATCAGAAGACCATGAATCTAGACCTGGAAGGGACAATAGAGAACCACTACCTTATCATTGACTCTGGAGCCTAAGGACCTAAGTTAAAATTGTGTCTCTAATTGTTACTACCTATGTAATCTTGGGCAAGTTATTTCATCTCCTTGGGAACAAGTTTTCTCACCTGTAAAATTAGGAGGTGGAACATAATAACATGTATGTTCCCTCCAAGTTCTATATCTACACTAGTACCTTAGCTTTCTCATCTTACAGATGAGGAAACTCAGGTGAACAAGGTTAGGAGACTTGCTCAAGTTGAGACAAATAATATCTCTGGAGAAGTCTCTGCCAAAATGGCCCTTCAGACCCTGTTTCCGAGTGCAATTGCTAAAACATTTTCCTCTGAAATTAGAAGAACAGTTTCTGACTAAATGTTACACAAAGCCTTAGAATGACTGCTGATTAAATGGTGACCATACCCGTAGGGGGATTGAAGTATATTTTCTGCTGTGTTGGCACTCAGCATGTGAGCTGTTGATGGCCCACTAGGGATAATGGTTCAGAGGTTTATCAAAAGGTGTAGGTTGCTAATGTATTGTAATCTATGTTAATGGAACCCTCCCATAGGCATGACTAGGGGAGGAAAGAAGAGTGCTTTATTAGACCATGAATACACTTATCATGTATTATTTTGACCATGCAAATTTAAAATACCATGCTATATTATTTATGTCATATATAATTTCATTCTTTGTCCTGATTTCATGTGCTCCTCCTATAAATTCTATCTATTCTAAGAAACATAGAATCATAAGGGGAAAAAAACCCATTATATATCATGTATGTCAAGAGCCTAGCATCCTGGCCTAGCTGCTAGAGCAATCCTTCCCTGACACCCAGAGGTATTCAATGGTTTGCTGAAGGTCACATAAGTAAGGCCAAGGTCAAGGTAAAGTGATGACTTGAAGAATTTAATCAGGGACTTGAATTAATATATCAATGTTATGTTCATTAAATCAGCAGATGACACAAAACTCCAAGGTATAGCTGACATAGCAGATGAGTGAACCAGGCTCCAAAAGAATGTAGCTAGACTAAATCAATAAGATATATTCAGTATGATACAATTGAATAAGGGACAATGTAGTCATAGCTCAATACAAGAAAAAAATATAAATTTCACAAAAGATGAGGTAGGCATGGTGTGATGGCAATTCTGAAAAACAATATAAGATGACTTTAGTGGACAACAAGCATGGTGTATCAGTATGTTATATCAGCTGTATCAGTAGTGTTATGTAAGCAGACAAAAAAGCCATTGAGGACCTAGATGGCTTTAAGAAAAGAGGATGACTTCAGAGAACAGTGAGGTGAGAATCCCACTCTACTCTGTCTTTATCAGATAATTTTGTTCAGTTTGGGGCATCCTAGTTTGGAAGGACACTGATAAACTAAAGAGGGCCCTATAGAGGAGAATGAGGGCCATGACATGAGGATTGGTTAAAGGAAATGGAGACAATGGTGATGCAGATAATGATTATAAGAAATTTGGAGATAGGAAATACTGAAGCTATACCCCATATTGCTGATAATGCTGGAGTTTTGAACATTGGCTTGACACAGCTGTCGTGCACTGTCGTGTTTGCAGACATCATGATTTCCCCACATGCATCAACTATAGATGCCACACTTTGGGTGCTATAAAAGCAAGCTCTGTCAAGCCCTTTGAAAACATGCTGTTTCAATGACAGGAGCAACATGTGCAAAATTCCTAGGCCTTGTTGGCATAGTAGAAAGTAACTAAGATACTGAAATGGAGTAACACCTATGGTCCTCTTAAAGGTAATTGGTTCATCCACTATTAAACAAGTTCCAACATGAGAGCAGTCTGATTTGGGTGAAATGTTAAGTGTAAGGGAGGAAGTAAAATTGTAGGAAATAAAATTAGTCGAGGGGTAACCAGATCCTATACATTTACCATTAGCAAGAAGTCTCAATCACTCTTGGCATGTATCTCCACATGAGACCTGCTCCTTCTCTGGAAATGCTACTCCTTTGTAGCTTTCTAGGAATTCCAGTGATTACCCATTCTCTAGAATGCTGCAGTACCATTGTCCTCTGCTTATCTCTGTTGCTGGAGACATGTATACAAGGAATTCCTCCAAAACCTAACAATCAGAGTGTAAGGTCCAACCATAACATTTTTATTTACAAAGCATATATTATTCTAATGACAGGAGCCTACCTAATGGAACTCTATCTTCAAAGCATGTACTATAAGTTCTATGTGCTACTACCCATGTAAAAGAGGCTTTGTAGGAGCATGTCTCCAGAAAGACATGTTGGGATGTAGTGACTAGAGCCCTGACCCCAGATTCAGGGCATGAATAAACATTTTGTAATTGGCCGGAGTTTGCTAAAAGTTTCAGTTAGCTTCTGAAAGAGATGATAGAGACCAGAGTGTTGATTTTCGTTTTAAAAATGAGGAAAATGAGGCTGACTGAGGTAAGATCTGACCTCTTTGGCTAAGGTGAGAAAAGTTCCAATGGGCTGAGAAGAGGTTTGTTGGGAGACTTTGTATCCACTATTCTTTCATTCTTCCACACTGCCTCTTGCATAATAGAATCTCATCAAAGAAATAGTTAGAAGGAGTCTTTGTCCCTTGGAACTTAGACATTTTATAGATTAAAAAAAAATAAGGATCAAGAGGTAAAGCTCCAAGAAGGATGAGTCTATCTGTAAGCTTGTTTCCTCATCTAATATAAAATTAATGAAATGATATCACTTTTTCAACTCTAAATCTCATCCTACTAATTGTATTATAACTATAGAGTAGTCATACTATATGGTCATAACTATATAGTGGTAATAAAAATGATGATGATGACAACTGGAAATATTATAGTACTATAGGTTTTATAAAGTAGTAATATTGTTATTTTATTTTATTTATATACAAATACTATAAAATAAATATTATAATATATATTCATAATATGTAGAACATATTTATATATAATATATATTTATACATGTAATTTAATAGTAATCATATAAGTTTAAGAAACTTCTCATGTCTGCCTAATTCCAAATCCATCACTCTGTGTGAGTCCTGATCTACTTTCCACTAATGCACAGAATTGTCAAGTGGAAGAGGGGTTTGTTCTTCGATAGAACCAGAACCAATGTTTGGAAGGTATAGCAATGTTGATTTCAATTCAATAAATCAAACACTAATTATAATTCAACAAAATGCAAGTGAATTAGGTTTAAAGAAAATACTTCTAGGGAATTATACTGAACTTATATGTACATAAGTGTGTTTATATATGTATACATACAAATATTTTACATATATACTTTCATGCATGCACATATACAATGCAAAACAATACATAGGAATATATGTATGTATATAAGAATATATTTGAATGATTTGCATATATATGTATATTGTGTATATATAAATGTATGTATATATATATATATATATATATATATATAGTCATACATTCACATGCAGCACATACATATATATATATACATATTAACACATTCCTCAATAAAAATGAGTTTGTTTTGTGACCACTCATATTGGGAAGAATCAGATATACTGAATGACTATAATGTAAGGAATAAAAAGAAAAACCTTTAATATGGGTTTGTTGTGAGTTTTCAGAATGTCATTTGGTAACATATATGAGGGGTGTTTTTGATGAAATAGTGTTAAAGCATAAGTAGGGTATTGGGTGCCCATATAAATTATGATTGGGGCCAGTTTAATTTTTTCTAAGGTTACATTCGAATGAGAAAATAGGGGTTAGCATTTTTATGAGGTCGCAGGATGTCAGCTGCTGAATAATGACCAGGAATAAATATCCCATCCCAAGAATTGTAATACTGTGGTAATGGATAGGCCCTTGCTACCTGCTGTCCTCATTATGGGACTCACTTTTAAAATATACTTTCAAACTTAAAGGGCACTATGGCCTCTCCTGCCAGTGCATTAAAAACCTGATAATGACCTTTCGGGTCTCTTTTTGGGATGTTGAAAATTTGGGACATACTAGCATGACAAGGAGAATATATTATAAGTCACATGGACTGCTGAAATCACCCTAACTTTAAGTGCATCAAAGTCATGTCAGCCCATCATGAAAGAAGAACATTGCTATGGATTTGGCTATTGTGAGACCATTTATTACAGTGGTAATGCTTGATTCCCATTGTTTTGGAAGACCTGCCTCTTCTTTCCAATACAACTACACAAATTAATTCTTTGTTCTGGTCTTCATCTGTAAATTGGTGAATAGGGTAAGAATAAATGATGGGTAAGATCCATTCTATTACTAAATTTATGTATCTATGATGTGCCTGGCCTAGACAACCTCTGAATTCTAAATCTGTAGTGATGACAATGACTTTGGACAAGTCATTTCACCCCTCTAGGCCTCATGGGAGTTTAACCAGAAGACCTTAAAAGTCCTTTCTTATTCTAAATATATGACTATGATCCAAAACAGAACACATCATCCTTTCCCTAAATTTTCTCTGAGGATGTTACAACATCCAATTACTTAGGCTCAGAACTTTGGTGTCAGTATCAGGGCTTCACTTGTACTGAGAATATTCATACAATCTGCTGCCAGTGTTATCATTTTAAACATTACAACATCTCTTCTATATGCTCCTTTGTTTCTACTCAAACAGCTCCCACAGTAGTACAGGTCTTCCTCACCTCAGGCTGGTCAGTCTCCTGCTTCAACTATGTCCTCACTCCAACACATCCTCCACTCAGCCACCAGTGTGATTTACCTCGTGCCATTCCCATTCCTCACCCCAATCAGTTAGTTTTGGCAGTTCCCTATTACCCACCTGATTAAGCATGAAATCCTATTTGGTTTTAAATTTTTATATAAACTGATGTCTTCCTACTTTTCTGAAGTTCTCACACTTAGCTTTTCTTCGCATAATATAAGCTCTAGCAATTCTTATCCTCTTGCTCTTACATATGACACTTTTTTCCCTGACTGTGATTTTTCACTGGCTTTCCCAAATAGCTAGAATGCTTTCCTACCTCATCTCCACCTCTTGGATTTCTTGACTTCCTTCAACACTCAACCTATATCCTACCTTCTGCAAAAAGTCTTCCTGGTCCTTGCCTCAAGTCTCAGTTACTCCTGGCACTTGAGACAGAGAAGTTAATTAGAGTGAAATTAGAAGCAATGGGGACCTAAACTATGATGATGACAGTGTGAGTGGAGAAAAGGAAGGTACAATAGTCAAGGGATGTTAGGAAGTTAGTAACATTTGTTAACTAATTATATGTGATATATGTGAGAAGCTGAGGATGGCAGTGAGGTTGGAAATCTTGATGACGAAAGTACTATTGTGTCTTTAATAAAGAAAAATTCAAAAGATGGGTATTTGCAATCTAGTTTATTTTTTTTTCTTTTGTTCAAAGGGGCTGAGTTCTGTTTCTACAAAAAAAAATGAATTTGAAATGTTTTTCAGGGAGGTGAGTGACTGTGAAGATCACCTAACTAGTAAATGGGAAAACTCTAAGGTCAATTCAGTTCCATTCATTTAACATTATTCAAGCACTTAGTAAAGTCCAGGCACTGTGCTAAATTCTGGAGATAAAAATAAGAAAAATGACAGTAAATGCTCTCAAGGAGTTTATCATCTAATGAGGGAAGACAGCTTACAAAAGGAAGTTGCCAAGCCCATGATGTAGGGGAGGTATTCCAGTTGATCAGCTAGAGCTACTTATGAAAAGCACAGTTACTCAGAAAGTCTGAAAGTTCTGAGCTCTCTGTAAAGGAAGGTTTTGAGAAGAGTTTAATTCTCTACTCTCTTATACACCAATCAGAAGGGAGAGACATCTGAAGACTTTTGGAGCTGAGTCTGAGAATGAAGAAAGAAAACTGATTTAAGATATGCTGTTGATAAACTTATCCATGAATACAGCAGATCAGCAAGGTAATTACTATTTTTACTAAGATACGGGATTTCATTAGTATAAGTAACTTGTGGTGTAAGGGAACAAAGCAAACCATTTCTCCACCATGAGGCATTGTGTTAGGCACTAAGGATATGAAAACATAACTGAGACAGATCATATCTTTCAAGATGGCAGAAGAGAAGGAAGCAATACTTCCCAGCATTCCCCAGGATCTACTCAAACAGAGATAGAAAGGGCATAATAACATGTTCTAATCAGAAAATCCAACAGGAAAAATAATAATAAAAAAAAAAACAGTGAATCATTTATCCAGCTCAGTTTGGAATGGAGAGACATTCAGAAATCTGTGAATAGTGGCAATGGAGTCCAAGCAAAAACAAAATAAATCCTTCTGGAATGGGACCTGAAATGGCATCCTCAGATCGAGCACCAAAAGACCTGTCACTGTTTAAGGAACAGAAACAGGTCCCACTAGCAGTTCTCTCACTCCTACCCCAAAGCTTGGCACAAGGAATAGTATGTATTGAGCGGGTGAACTATGCCTAGGGCTAGTGGACCAGGGCAAATAGTGGTCACAGGCTTGAGGCTGTGTAACAAGAAAGGAAGAGGAACAAAGGTGGACAGTAGTTGTGTGGTCCTGACCCTAGAGTGGGAACTTGGATCCATTCACATTCCGGTTAGAAGCCTATCTACATATGCACATAGAGAGGCATGTGTATCTGCATACATATATGCAGACACACATAAAATACTGTGAATTTTTAAGTTTCTCTTTAGCAGTATATGGACTTCTGCTTTCTAATCTATTCTGCCAACCAATTTCTTCTGATGAATGGGTTTATTCTATTCCCCTTCATAGTGGATTGTTCATTAGTCACTGTGTATTTTCTTCAATCTCCTTTTCTTACTCTTTTTCCTCTTTTCTTCCTGCTCCCTTTTTGCTAAGAAGTGACTGATGGGAGAAAATGAATGTACTCAGCATGTGTTCTCTGTTGTCTATAGATGACTTCTACTCTCTTGTCTTACTTCTCTCTTATTTTGACAAAGAAAAAAATGGAACTAAAGAGAGGAGCAGATCGAGGCAGGCTTCAGGGAGGGAATCTCCAGCGGCCACAAAGGTCTCTCCGCCCACAGACACAAAGGTCAGAAAGACTTCTGGGCTGGCCAAGAGGGGAGTGGGGTGTCTCCATAACTCAGGCGCCCTCAGGAGGCAGCACAGAGGCAGTGGCAGAGGGTGGCCAGAGGCTCCCAAAGCAGGCAGGAGCTTAGTAGGAGCTCCATTACTGAAGGAATCTGCATAAACCCTTTGAGGGAACTGAGCCTGGGAGGTGGCTCGACCCCCACCTGAGAAGATGATTTAATCTTACCCTGAATAGCAGCCGGGCCAGCTGCTGAAAGCCTCGAGGTTGGGGAGCAGCATTTGAATCTCAGACCTCAAACACTAGCTGGGCGGATCTGGGCTGGGATGGAGAAGATTCTCAGAAGTCAAGTAACAGGCTGGGAAAATGCCCAGAAAAGGGAAAAAAAATAAGACCATAGAAGGTTACTTTCTTGGGGAACAGATGATTCCCCCCTTCCTTTCTGATGAAGAACAATGCTTACCATCAGGGAAAGAAATAGGAG
>CM053771.1:529278952-529328722 GCA_028658325.1 Potorous gilbertii | reverse complement strand
AATGACAAAATGGAAGAGAATGTGAAATAGCTCATTGGAAAAACAACTGACCTGGAAAATAGATCCAGGAGAGACAATTTAAAAATTATGGGACTACCTGAAAGCCATGATCAAAAAAAGAGCCTAGACAAGAATTATACTTCAGTTTTGCTTTGTGTAATAAGATTTACCGAGTAGGTGATTCTTGGTTTAATCATACCTCCTTTGACTTCTGGAATATCTTATACCAAGTCCTCAGATCCCTTAATGTAGAAGCTTCTAGATCTTATGTTATCCTGATTGTGTTTCCACAATATTCAAATTATTTCTTTCTGGCTGCTTTCAATATTTTGTCTTTGACATGGGAGCTCTAGAATTTGGCTACATTATTCCTAGGAGTTTTCCTTTTAGGATCTCATTCAGGAGGTGATTGGTCGATTCTTTCAATATACATTTTACCTTCTGGTTCTAGAATATCAGGGCAGTTTACCTTGACAATTTCTTGAAAGATGATTTTTAGGCTCTTTTATTGATCATGCATTTCAGGTAGTCTCAATGTTGACCACTTTGGTATTTGTGTTTTGGTACCTATTCCTATAGAAAGATTCTGTGGTCTTCTCTTTTCTGCTTTGCTTCTCAGTCATGATAATAACCCTTTTTCTGGTTTATAAAGTAGGTTTCTGGATCTGTGGCACAGGGCACTCTGTGCCACAATTCTTGTGCCTAAAACTTGAGGCTTTGTCAGTTGTGGCCTCTGCTTCTTTTAGTTAGAAAGTAAAATGCTGCAGCTTACCTAGTGCTGAGCTAGCTGGTGTTGGAAAGTAGAAGCCAGGTGAGGTCTTTTCGGGTTTCCCCGCAGTTACCCTGGAGCTTACTTGTTAAGTATGAGGGAGGGGTGGTCTGAATGCCAGAGGTCTCCTCTGCTGAGCTAGAGCATAGGCAAGCTCAGCTGTCTGCACTAGTGTCTTCCTGAGTCTCCTGGGGTGCTGAGGTATGCCTGGGATCCTGGTGTTGGAAGTTGCTGGCTTCACCCTCCTGGAGCTCAGAATCTTCTCCCTATTTGTTGAGGTGATACTGTCTGGGGCAGCTCTGATCCTGCACTAGTCCTCTTCAACCACAGGAGGATCCCTCCTCAGCAATCTTTCTAGCCTCAAGGGCTAAGAGTCTGTTTACCCCTTCTGTGGCTCCCATCATTCCAGGGTTTTTCCTGGGGTATATTCTCTGGGGTCATCAAGGTCAGCAAGGGGAGGGAGATAGCAATTGCTGATCTTTCTACCATCTTGGCTCACCAAACCAGAAATCTCAGTTGCTGTTTTCAATGAGTTATTTCACGTTGTCGTCTAATTTTTTTTTCATTTTTTTGATTTTGATTCACAAATTCTTGATTTTTCTTAAAGTCATTAGCTTCCGTCTGCTCCATTCTAATTTTTAAGGAATTATTTTGCCATTTGTGTTAGTCTACTTTTTAAGGTGTTATTTTCTTCAGCATTTTTGGTGGTCTTCTTTAGTAAGCACATTTTTCATGGCTTCCTTACATCATCACTCATTTCTCTTCCTAATTTTTCATCTATTTCTCTCACTTGATTTGATCTTCCTCGTCATCAAAGTAAGGCTCTATATAGTCTGATTTTTATTCCAATTTTTGCTCTTTTCCCCAGTCAATTACTTGACTTTTGAACTCTTTCTCAAGGTATTTTTCTGCTTCCAAGTGGGGGTGGGAGGTGTACTGTCAGTCACTCAATCCCCCCACAATCTGTGGGGCTAAAACTCCAGAAACAGCTACTGCCACTGCCACTGACCTTGATGTTGCGGCTGCCACAGACTCCTCTGCTGCTCTGGGAC
Organism: Potorous gilbertii; assembly: GCA_028658325.1. Lineage (NCBI taxonomy): Eukaryota > Metazoa > Chordata > Mammalia > Diprotodontia > Potoroidae > Potorous > Potorous gilbertii. The sequence goes on along the minus strand of CM053771.1, from coordinate 529,326,901 downwards.
CGGAACTGGACTACTCTGTTCTTTCACACGGGTTTTTATCCAGTGACCTTCCAACTTTTCTTCAGCATTTTGGAGTTGAGATAGCAGGAAACCACCACAGGTGTCAGTGATTCAGTACCCACAAGGCCTGCTCAAATACTGTCTGTGCCAGCAAGGACCACACTGGAATGGGCACCACTCCCAGTCCCACATGATAGATGCTTCCCATCAATCTTCCAGACTGTCTTGGACTGGATATTTGCTTTACTCCATCATTATGTGAGTTCTGCCACTACAGAGTTTGTTTAGAGTCATTTCTACAGGTATTTGACTATGTTTTGGGGGACATCTCTAGCAAGTACCTACTTTTCCTCTGCCATCTTGGCTTTGCCAATTTTATTTTATTTTAAACAAGTGAGTCTTCCCCTGACCTTTGAGGAGCTTTAAGAAAGACGAGCATAATAACATCTTTAAGAAATTAAAGGGATAGGAAGAAGGGGAAGGTTCAGTCACATAAAGAAAACAAAAATCCATAAAATGAGCACGTTGATAAAAGTATAATGATGCCTTTCTTTACCTGGATTTATCATCCTTGAGGAATCCCAGTCCTACATTTCCACTTGTCAATCCATTTTATGAATTTCTGCTTCTCTATGGATCAAGAAGAGAACTCTTTCCAGTCCAAAGCTGTCTGTCCTTCACTTGAGTATAAAGTTCCAAGTCGCATACAGTAATGGCCTTGGAGTCAATAAAGTGTAGATTTAATATCTGATTTAGCTTCTTACAAGTTGTATGTCTTGGAGCAATCACCTGAATTCCAAGTGTTTCAGTTTCCTGTATGATGGAGTGGCTAGAATCATGGCCCTCAAAGATTTCTTCTTAACTCTATATAAGATGCTATGATGCTGACTTATTGACTGAGTGACAGACCTGGGTAGTGGATGAGAAAATAATATGAGTAAGTAAGATGCCAATTCAAGTTTTGTCTCTGATTCATACAATGTAGCCTTATGCAAGTTACTTGATTTCTCAGTGCCCTAGACAAGAGATGTCAAACTTGGGGTCCATAGGCTACATTCAGCACACAACTATGCTGAGTGTAGCCCAAACTATATAAAATCTAATTGGGAAATAGTAAAATAAATAAAACTGCAATAAAACAGAAATAATATTATGTAGCTTTCTAAGTAAATATCTGGCCCACAGGGATCCTTATGAATGACTTTTTGGCCTCCTTTATTTTCGTTTAACACCACTACTCAAGACATTGCCGCTTAAACTCTGGGTCATGGTCATGACCCAAAGTTTAAGAAGTGATGGAGGGGTCATGAGTGGAAAAAGCTTAAGAAGTCCTGCTTAGGACCTATGCAATCTATAAGATTGCAAATTGCTAACACCAATCTCCACTGGAAGAAATAGTTTACCCATTTTCATCTGGAGACTCATCTATTTGTGCAGAGCTTTGTCAAGGGAGGTGAGCAGCTGTTGGCATGTGGAGGAGGTCTTGGGATTTTTAGTCATTCTGTTCAAATCTAATTGTCATCTGTCTTTTGGCTCTTGCATCAGTGTGTAATTATAATGAAGTGCTTTAAATTTTCAAATGTGCCAGAGGCAAAAAGTGAAACTCATATTTAAAATGTGAAGAAAAAAAATAATTAACTTGCTTTACAGAATCTGATCCTTTCTCTCCAATATTGCCTAGATTTTTAAACAGATATCACCATGCGTTCTATCTCTTCCCACTAAGAAACCAAACTGTATCCCAGTGGATGGAATGGAAAATAAACTTTGCAATGTCCATCCTTTTTCTGGTGTATACTTCACATCCAAATTACCTCTTGGCAACAATTCCACAGAGAAAGAGATCAGATACTGTAAGTGAACCATCATTCTAATGGCTGCTGGCACTTCCATTAAAAGCAAATCACTTGATACTTTTAGCTGATTTTCATCCATGTGCGTTCTCCCTGGCGGCCTCTGTGAAACATTCACACGAGTTCAAATGAAATGCCTCCTGCTCTCCATTGAATTGGTGGATTAACCATAAGACTTTTTGAAATTCTAGACTGGTTTTTCCCTAAAAACCAGCATAATCTTAGCAATTGCTTTCAGTTGGAATATGCATAAGGATCACAGACTAAGTTAATATTAACCGAAGTAAAGTGTATATAGAAAGACACAGCTGATCTGAAATGAGACATCATCATCATCATCATCATCATCTCATTCATATGATGCTTAAAGGTTTACAATCTGCTTCATGAATATTTGATTTTACCCTCATAATAACCCTGATAGGTAGGTGCTATTTTTTTGCCACTTTAACAGTAAGATGAGGAAAGTGAGGCAAGTGCAGGTTAAGTGACATCTGCAGGGACATCCAGCTCGTTAAAGGATGAGGCTGGATTTAAACTTAAGTCCTTCTCAGTCTAGGTCTAGCAGTCTATGCACTGTGCTCACTATCTCTTGATCTATCTATAGTCTTTATCTCTATGAAAATAGATATCTACATAAAATCTATATAAATCTTTGGATTTATATATTTATCTCTATTTACAAAGATATATAGAGATAAAACAACAAAAATGAACAAAGACCATAAAGATAGTAGATATCTATATCTTTAGCTATATCTCAGATGTTTTTCTCATAAATACTTTTTATTAAAAAGATTACATTTGGCCCTAAAATTCATCAGCTTACTCTTAGTGTTTACAATGGTAAATGAATGAATGGAAGTATTAAATCTGAGGCTTAGAAAAGAAGGATTAGATTGCTTGCCTGGAATAGGGGATTGCCCCTAGATTTTGGTGAGGCACAGGACAAAGAAAAACTACACAATCTCTTCAGTAATTGGGAAAAAAGAGTAGGAGTAATGAGGATAGTGAGATGGAAATATGAAGAGTTGCATCAGAAGACCTGAGAGTGGGGCCTCGGTTTTGTATGATGGACCTTCCCAAGGAGCCAAGTGTCTAGATGTTTGTTTGCCTCCATGATCTACTCCAATGGTTGAGAACCTGTATACAGATAAAATCTAACTCAAACTAACAAATCTGATCTCTTATCTGGACTCTCCCAGTTGTATTTTTTCCTGTTCCTGCCTTCTATAACACGTGTCTCTTACAGATTATGAAATGAAATGCTACCACTTGCCACAAGGTTGTACTTTTAGGGAGAACATTGATAAATCTAATCAACTAAATCCACCAATGAACCACCTTCCATCCCCTGATAACTTTGCCTACACTCATTCATTCCTCATTAGTTAAAGTACTCTCATTTTCTCATGTCATTCCTACCACAGGGATTCCAAACACAAACCCTATTCCCTACCATGTCTATTGCCTCTTCCTTAACTTTATCCCCTTAGAATTTGGCCTCACAATGTCCCACTCCAAATGTACTTACCCTTTCCACTATGCTTCTTTAGAAAGCCTGTTCCGTTAAAAAATAAAAATAAAGATTCCCTTTGACATCACACTACCCATTCAACATGCTGTTCCCCATCATTGAACAATGACTAGGATGTTCCATTTCTTCAACTAATTTGGTTTGGCTCATGGCCTTTCTCTCCACCCAAATTCCAGCCTTTATTAGAGGATATTTTGCAATACACATTGACACTATCTTCACTATCCTAATTTGAAGTCCTGTTATCATGAATTTACTCAAATCTCATCTCCTACTCCCCTTCTCTTTATTCCCCATGACAACATTCTCTTCTGCCATTAGTTCCTCCTTCAATAACATCTCACTTGACTTGGATTTTCTACATGTCAAGGCAAATCTCTTTACATATAAAAGTGATTCCATTACATCCTCTCTTCTCCAACAGATTGCCCCTTCTATCACACCACTCTCACACTGATCTTCAATCACTCCCTGCCTCTGGGCTGCTTTCCTGCTGTATCCAAACATGACAATGTCACTCCCATCCCTCAATATTCTTTCTTGATCTGTTCATCCTTCTTACCTATTGTCATGTATCTTTCTGCCAATCTGTGGCTAAATTGTATGAGAAGGCCATCTATAATTTGTGCCTCTACTTCCTCTCCTCTTGGTCTTGTCTCAAATCTCAGCAGACTGACTTCCAAACTCATCATTCAACTGAAAGTTCACTGTTCATATCCACCAATGACTTCAAAAACGCTATTTCTCATTCCTCATCTTTCATGATCTTTCTGAAATTTTTGGCATTATTGATTACCATGTCTCTCTGGATATCCTTCTTTAGACTTTGTGATATGGTTCTCTTCTGCTTTTCCTCATCTATCCCCAACTACTCTCTCAGAGTCCTTTATTGCTTAATCATCCTGCAGGTCACACACATACACTAAACATGGTTATCTATCAAGGATCTGCTCTGTACTTTTTTTTATTCCTCTATACTATCTCACTTGGGGATCTCATCAGTTCCCACAAGTTCAATTATAATCTATATGCAGAAGATACCTAGATCCATTTTTACAGATCTAAACTCTCTCTTTAGCACGAATCTCTTATTCCAACCTGTACCTTATATAAATCTTGAATTGGAGGCTTCATAGGCATCTCAAACTCAAAATGTTCCAAACAGAATTCATTTTCTATTTTTGCAAGTCTTCCCTTCTTCTTAACTTTCCTATTACTATTGAGGATACTACTGTCATCGTATTCATTCAGATTTCCAACTTTGATATCTCTGAATCCTCACTTTCACTACACTCACAGCTAACCCATTGCCAAGGCTTTCCATATCTTCACAATATCTCTTATTTTTCCCTACTTCTTCCTACTCTAACAAGCGCCACCCTGATGCAGATTCTCATAATTTCATGTGTGAACATGCAAAAGCTGTCATCTCTTATCATAGCCTTCTATTCTCAACTTTCATTCATCTGTCAAAGAAATCTGAAAATGTCACCTCCTAATAAATCAAATATAGTGATCCCCTATTACTTCTAGGACAAAATACAAAATTCTCCTTTTTTTAAATCCTTCACAACCTAGCCCTCCTTAACTTCCCAATATACTTACATTTCATCCCCCACTATTTGTTCTGTGATTCAGTAACATTGACCTTCTTGCTGACCCTTTGACACAGGATTATCTCATAATTCCCTGATTTTTCATTGACCCTTCCCCAAGGGTGAAATAATCTCCTGCCTCACCTTTTCCTACATTCTCAGACTTCCTTTAAAGGTGTGTGTGTGTGTGTGTGTGTGTGTGTGTATGTGTGTGTGTGTGTATGTGAGAGAGAAAGAAAGAGAGAGAGAGAGAGAGAGAGAGAGAGAGCGAGTGATTGGGGCAATTTTTGTCCCATACATTAGAATTTGAGATCCTTGAAAGAAAGCCTACATTTTGGACTTTCTTTTCATCCCCAGGACAGAGCATAGTACTTGATATTTAGTATTTAATAAATACCTGTTGACTGACAAACCACTGTATTAGACACCTAGTTTAAGAAGAGGAAAGCTAAACACTTCCTGTTATGAAGAAGCTTAAATTCAAAGAGGTAAGTGTTAATATATACACACAAACAGAGCAACACAAAATATATATGAAATTACCACAAAGTGATGAGAAAAGAATAATCATAACAAATGGTGAAAATCAGGAAAACCTTTTGCAGAGAGAATACTACAGATCTATGGAAACTGGACTGATGCGCATTTTCTGTGCTTTTGTGTATCACTTAATGTTAGCCTTTAAAAGATAATATATAAATCATTTAACCAGAATGTAATTTCCTTAAGTAAATTCCAGTACTGATTATAAACTCCTTAAGCAGAAGCTAGGGATTGCATTACATCTACATAATGCTAGTAGCAGTGTAGCTCAGTGGAAATAACACCAAATGTGCTGTTAAAGGGCCTAGGTTGAAATCTTAACTGTGCTACTCACTTCTTATTTCATCTTTGGCAAAGAAATTAGGAATTTTGTAACTCAGTTCTCCATCTTTAAAATGAGGTTTATTTGAGATGATTGGCCTCTAAGATCCTTGTTATAAGAAAGTATCATATTTTGCCATAGGAATTCTTTAAATGTTTTTCAACTACCAGGCAGAAGTTTCTTTATTTAGATTGTGAGTTCACCATTCTCTACTGCTTACACAGATAATTCGGATCACATCTAGAGCATTTCATTCAATCTCCGATGCTGTATTTTCAGGTAAAAAATTAAACTAGACTTCAGTGACTGTGGGTGATGGGATCAAGGTGGTGATGCATCTGGAAACAATCTAATCAAGTCTCCAAAGTAAAGTTCTACCTCTATAGATAGTAAAATTATTCACTTGACTGGGCAATCACACCTTTGCTTCTGTTTCTTCCAAATATTATTGGTCTAGAAGCTTAGACATCTCACTGTTATAAATTATGTTTGCAGTTTGAGGACTGTTTGCTTAGCAAGGTGACTGGCACATAGTGTTACTTAATAGTTATTTGAATAAATCAGAAAGATTTTTATCTCAGTCAATGAGTTGCGAAAGAATAAGTAAAAATGATATTTTGAAAGAAATTGATGCCATAAACGATTAAAATGTGACAAGGTTCTGTTGGTGCTCACTAATTGCAACCTCCAAGTTCATACATAGTGAAAGATTAATTGATACTATTATCTGGATTTGAAGCATAGTAACTATGGAAGAGGGAATGGAGGAACTTTTATGGGTTTGGTTCAGTAGCTTTGTTAGATACAAGAAGCAGACTCCTTTACAATTCCTACACATTTTTTTCAATTAATAATGAAATTTATTTTCACACATGACTAATTTGGTTTTGAAACATAAGGTCTTTTTCTTATAGTTATCACTCAGGTTGTAATCTGTTGTATGACTTCCCCTTGACAATGCATTTGTCTCACTATAATTTTAACACTTTTCTGCTTACTTAATTATCCCTATTAAAATATTCATTTTATAGTATTATTTTCCCATTTTCACCTCATGAAACAAATTGTTGAGCACATTTCTCATTATTGCTTATGTACATTCAAAACATCACACATTTTCCTTTTATAATACAGATATCATGAAGTAATGTTTTATACACACATACATATAATATGCATGTGTGTGTGAGAGAGAGAGTGTGTGTGAATTCTCAAGTTTGGATATCTAAAAAAAGTGACAGAATTTCTTTTTTTATTTATAATGTTTAAAGAAACAGTGGGCTGTTATAAGCTTTTTCAGATATTTTGTACACACAACTAGCACAAAAATAGACAAAAGTTTCATGTTTTAATATAACATTGTTACATATAATCCTATTCCACTCCATTTCATTGTTAGACTCATTTTCTAGCTTATCAAGATCTCTTTGAATCCTGACTCTGATATTCAGTATTAGTAGGTCCTCCTAGCTCAACAGCATCTTCAAATTTAATTGGGATGATTTTCAAAGGGCAACACATACTTATCTAAATCATCAATTTTAAAACTATGAAAGGCTAAGAACAACAACATCCAACATTTAGAACTTTAAGATTTGCAAAGTGCTTTCTAGATATCATCTCATTTTGATACTCATCACAACACTAAGAGATGTCACTTCATATATCTGAAACTCAGTTTTCTCACCCCAAAATGGGCATAATAATTGCTGATCTGCTTACTGCGTGCATTTATGATAATTAAATGGTTTAAGAGATGTCAAAAATAGTTTTAAATTAGTGGATGGATCCAATGAAAGATCTGAAACTTGAGTGTGTATTCCCTTTTCTGAGGTTGATTTAAATTAGTTGGGAAAATAAATCTTGACCATAAACAACCTTTCCAATTAGGTAAGATCTGACAGAAATTAATCAAGAGCACAGGGCAGTGTCTACATCATCACATCATGATGAAGAATAAGAGTAGAATATGCTTTCAAGGAGGCCTAGCTTAGATGCTGGAGGATTCCTTTAGTCTTTTGTTTTTCTCCTTCCTTCCTTCTCTCCTTCCTTCCTTTTGACTGTCCCTACAAAATGTACATTTGTTTGAATCCTGATTCCCATACAGCTATAAAAAAGCAGCTGGAATCTAGAGTCTGTTGTCACTAACTTTAAAATAGCCATTTCATTCAACAAGATCACCTTTTTTAATGGCTTTTATGACTTCCTTCCCTGAGTATATTTTTTAAGACAAAACCCACTAAAGGTTTAGGTGAATTGCAAGTCAGAAGACCCTAAAATATCCTTTCTCTTTCTCTTTCTCTATAGAGGAGTCATCCACTCCTTCAATATGTAGTTGTTAATCATCTTATTTTAACCCCTTCAGCAAGCAACAGTTCTTTTGCTCTACATGAAGAAAGGCATACTTTATTTGGGAAAATGGTTATACATAGGGCTTTGATTCACTTTTGCTTTATTACATCTCCAAGGAGAAGGGATGATGGCGGGATTTGAAAATAGGAAGACAAGACTGACAGATGGATTTTTATTCTGAAGGGACTAATGGAAAGAAAGAAAGAAAAATCTATAGTTCGTGATTTTCTCACTTCTTAAAAAGAGTGCTTATCTTCTAGGTCCATGGACCCTAGCACCAAATAAAAATGACATGACTATTTTAGCTAAACTGATTCCCAATACGAAGTATTCAGCATCTCAAAGGAAATTGGGGATCTCACTCTTTACCCTGAATGTTCTGACTTGAGCTGTGTCGGCTGCAAGAGTGATGATTCTGAATATAAAAATCTGATTCAGAGCATTTTTGACACATTTCTTCCTCTGGAAAACTTGAGGAGTTTCCAAGTCATATTCAGAATTGGATTCTGGCATTGGTTTCATTTTTGTCTTCAGAGCTGTTTTTCTTTCACCCTTTTCTCAAAGAGCAACGAAAATCCAAGTCGGGTACTGCATGGTGTAACAGATGTATAGCGTATAAATACACCGAAACATATAGAGAGTTCTGGAAAAAATATAGGCTGTTGTTACCACCAAACCTGTCAATTACAGCAAGCCCAAGAAACAATGAATACAACAAAAATAAATATTGCAATGATCATGCCAATCCACATGTGGGAAAGTGCTATAACCCACACTCAATACCTCTTAAATCAAGGAAATGAGAAAAAAAGGATGGGTGAGAGCTACGTATACAAAATGCCAGATTGACTGGCTAAAGGGGGAAAACTTCCAAATATCTAATTTGTTGCCCAGATGAGTTCTAGTGACATCAAGGAATGATCTATCACCTTCCAAAGAAATTCGTTCCTCTTATGGATAGCACTAATACTTAAGAAGTCTGCCTTTACATAAAACCCACTTTGTCCTTCACCACATCTTCCAGTCATTTCTTTTAGTCCTCTCCTCAGAAGTCAAGCTAAACGACTTTCCTTCCTCTCTCAGGTAAACACTTGAAAGAAAAAAAAAGCTATTGAGATACTCTCTCAATTACTCCCCACTTCAGTCTTTTCTTCTCCTGGATGACCATTCCTAGTTTCTTCAATTACTCTTCATATGATATTAACTTGACAGCTGCCACCATCCTGAATGCCCTCCTCAGGGTGATTTTCAATGTCCTTCCTAAAAAATCCACCCACCATACCTCAAAATGAAATGAGCCTAATGGTAAAAATGATTTCTGTAAAAGGAAAAATTAGAAGTACATGACTATTTTACATCCCCTTACTTCCCCACCCCAACAATTCAATTCTTCTCTTCATGCAACCTAAAAGAAAATTGTATTTTCTGGCTTCTGTAGTGCCAATGCAAACTTTACAGCACCACCAGCAGCCATAAATATCCACCACAGTTCTAAAGTGTGAAATACAACAGACTCTCCATGTGGAACATAGAACTAAAACATTTATTCAGACACCAGAAAGCCAAATCTATCATAGTAATAAAATTCTATACACAATAGCAATGCAGGGAACAACAATAACCCCAAGCCTTCCTCCTGCTAGGGTTCCCACAAACCAGTTCACTTAGACAAATGACAAATAGGCTTACCTTATACAAAATGCCCTTCTCACATTTATAGCCTGCTAAGGACTTGCCTGCATCCTCTAGTTCTGACTGCTCTCTCACTTATTTCCTCTCAACTCTGCTCTAGCTCCACCTCTTCCTGTTCCACTCTTCCTGTTCCACCTATTCAGCAAAATCCTCAAACCACAAGCTCTATGTGACTCAGATTCATGTGACTCAAGCTTCCATGTGACCCAGGTAGGTCACACGGGCCTATTAATGAATGGTAAAGATCTTCCCATTTAAATTACCATTACAGCTTTCCTACCACATTCTTGAGAATGGAACCAATACTGCTTACATTAACTGTTGACTCACTGTTCTTTCAACCTCATGGAATAATTCTCCCTCCAGACTTGTATACATTACTTGCATATATTAAAACAATTGACACATTATAATGCCAATACTACTGGACTAGGAGTCATACATCCTGAGTTCTATCATCTTGGCTTTGGTGTTTGGGGACAAGATGGCATTTAAGATGACATTTTTTCTCCTCTAAATTTGTGAATTTATGAGTAAACATATTCTATGTAACCCACTTATACTTAGATGTGGCAACTCTCCTGAGAATGGGAAAGTGACAGTTGGTGGGGAGAGAAAATGTAGGAGCAACATCAATTACAAAAAAAATCTAACAACCTATAACCAACAAGAAGAGACGAACAGCCCAACATGCCTGAGTAACTGATAAGAGCATCACTACCTTTTTTGCACAACCCACTGACTGGTGATGATGTTGATGATTCAGAGTCAATAAGAGAAAATCAAACCATGGTCAGCATGGCCTGTTCACTTAGAAGCATTTGTATGTGATGCAGTTTAGAAAAAAATACCAAAAAAATTAATTCAATAATAATACTAAAACAAGGAAAGAAATGATCTATGAATTCCATTCGTCCAAAATATTTTGTACCTAGATAGTGCCGCATACATGAGAAGATGGTACAATTGAGAGCTTTGAATTGATTTCTTATCCATGTCTCTATGAAAACTCAAATGTTGCAGAAGGCAATTCAAACTAATCAGCAGTGAAAATCACATAAATCAGTAGCAGTGTGTTTCTTTGACTACAGGTTTTTGGCTAAATATTTATTCTCTAATTTAAGAAGCAGATAACTATTCATTATATTTATTTTCCAGTGAAATCCAACTCAATATAAATTGATGTCATCAAAATATCACTCTTCAAAGAAATAGCACTTTTAAAATGATTACTTATTCTTATGATACTCTCATTCTTCAAAAGATCTATTATTTTATTGCAGTCGTCGCCAAAGGCAAAACTGGGGTAGTGGAACTGGAACCTGTCCAAGGATGCCAAAATTTAAGTTCACATTCTTCACTCTAAATGTCTTTCTGCCTACTCCTCTCTATTCTTTCAGTCCTTTACCAGTCCAGTGACATGTTTCCCTATATCCAGATTATGATGACTCCCATTTCTGTGCCTGTCCTATGATTGTGTGATTCTCATCTAAGTTGTTCTTTTAATCTTCCCATTATGGTAGGTTCCTTCTCTAGTTTTCATAATGTTTTTAAGAGATAGGCTTCTTGGACCAACATGATGGTTATTTCTCCCTCTCATTACTACTGACTCATCTCCTTCTGCAGTCATACAGCAGTCTTATATGCCATAGCTACCCACATACTTATTTTCCATTGGTCATCATGAAGTTTTATTCTCTGAAGACTATTGTATTTAATGGCTCATATCTGTATAGAATCATGAGAATAATATTGATATTAAAAAGATGAGGCAGAGTTAAGATGTCAGAATACATACAAGGACTCCACTGAATTCTCTGCCATGCAGACCTGACCCTAGAAAACCAGGAGCGAGTATTGGGATTACTGAATCACTGGCAGCAGTGGTGGTTGCCAAGCTTCCCAGCCCACAGACATAGAAGATGACTTAGAAAGTCAGCTGTAAGAGCCTGTAACACAATGCAAGAGTATAGCACAGTCTAACACAGGTTTAATCAGAATAACTGCAGCCACAGCAAACCAGGAGCAGGCCTTGAGAGTGACAGAATCAGCAGTAGCAGTAGCAGTGACAGTGACTTTTCCTGAGAATCTCAGCCCACAGATGGTAAAGGGTGTAAGAAATGCTCAGAAGGAGATTACAGGCACTGGGGCCCAATTGCTTTGCCCATGATCTGATCCAGGTCACAGTCCTGGATGGCAGTCCTGGGGCAAGGAGGAGCACTAACAGACCAGAGCTTGTGGCAGCAGTAGAGGGGGTGGCAGGACAGAAGATAGTGCTTGTAGTTGCTCACAGAGCAGTGCACAGGCCAGGAGAATAGTAAACACCACCCTTTAGATCATACCACTTTGGAAGAACTGGAAACTTACAGATCCCTAGAAATATCTCTGAAAACACTTGCACAACAACTTTGAAACTTGCAACAGTATACCCTCCACCCAGGAAGCAGAGCCTCATTTTAACAAACAGTTAAAAGCAAGTAATGGTCTGAGAAAATGAGTAAACAATGGAAAAATTTCTGACAATAGAAAGTTAGGAAGATCAAAATACACACTGAGGAGACAACAAAGTCCAAGCTCCTACATGCAAAGTCTCCAAGAAATATATGAATTGATTTCATGCCATTAAATGAGTTTTAAAAGATTTTAAAAATCAAAAGAAGTAGAGAAAAAATTGGGAATAGAAATGAAAATGATACAAGAAAAGTATGAGAAAAAAGCCAACAGTTCAATAAAGGAGACACACAAACACACACACACACACAATACTAACAAAAATAATATTTTATAAAATGTGGAGACAAAATGGCAAAAGAGGTCCAAAAAACCAATGAGGAGAACTATCCCTTAAAAAAGCAGAATTGGTCAAATGGAAAATCAGTTCCAAAAGTTTACTGAAAAAAATAATTCAGTAAAACAAAAATAGAGTGGAGGAAATGGAAACTAATGACTTTGTGAGAAATCAAAAAACAATAAAATAAAACCAAAAGGATGCAAAAATAGAAGATAATGTTTATTGGAAAAAACAACTTACCTGGAAAATAGATGCTAGAGAGATAATTTTAAAAATATTTTACTGCCTGAAAGTCATGATTTAAAAAAAGACCCTGGACATCATCTTTAAAGAAATTATCAAGGACAACTGTCCTGATATTCTACAAACAGAGGGTAAAATAGAAATTGAAATAATTTACTAATCACATACTAAAAGAGATCCCAAAATGAAAACTGTCAGGAACATTATAGCCAAATTACAGAGTTCTCATTTCAAGAAGAAAATTTTGCAAGCAACCAGAAAGAAATAATTTAAATTTCATGGAGCCACAGTGAGGATAACACAAGGTTTTGCAACTTCTACATTAAGGCAGAAGAAGACTTAGATGCTGAGGGAAAAGAAGCTAAGCTTATAAACATGAATCACCTACTCAGCAAAACTGAGTGTACTCCTTCAGAGGAAAAAAATGGGCATTCAATGTGACACAGGACTTTCAACCATTCTTGGTGAAAAGACCAGAGCTGATTTTAAAATTTGACTTTCAAATACAAGAATCACGAGAAACATATAAAGGTCAACAGAAAAGGGAAATCACAAGGGACTTAATAACATTGAACTGTTTACATTCCTACATGGGAAATATTTCTAACTCATAAGATATTTCTCACTGTTAGGGTAGTTAGAAAAAGTTTCTATAGTCATAGGACACAGATCTGAATTTAATATGAAAGGATGATATTCTTAAAAGTAAAATTAAGGGGTGAGAGAGTCATGTACTGCGAGAAAGAGAAAGGGGAAGTTAGAATGAGGTAAATTATCTCAAATAAAAGAAGCAAGAAAAAGTTTTACAGTGGAGAGGAAGAGGGGAGTGGTGAAGGTTAATGAACGAGTCTTGATCTCATAAGAACCGGCTCAAAAAGAGAATAGTATATACTCTCAATTAGGTATAGAAATCTATTTTACCTTACAGGAAAATAGGAGGGGAAGAGATAAGAGAAGTGAACGATGACAGAAAGGAGGGCAGATTAGGAAATGGGTAGTCCGAAGGAAAACATTTGTAAGAAGGGACAGGGAGAGAAAGTTGAATAAATGGGGCTGTGGGGAATACGATGAATGGAAATACAGTTAGCAAAAATAACTCTGCAAAAAAAATGAATCAAGTTTCTCTGATAAAAGTCTAAAACGTATAGAGAAATATCAAATTAATAAAAATAAGTCATTACCCAATTGATAAATGATCAAAAGATACAATCAGATTTCAGATGAAGCAATCAAACTATAGCCATATGAAAAAAAAAACATTCTAACTCACTCTTGGTTGAAAAAATGCGAATTAAAACAATTCTGGGGTACTTCCCCATACCTGTTAGATTTTCATATGGGACAGAAAAAGTAAATTACAAATGTTGGAGGGGATGTGGGAAAAATGAGACATTAGTGCACTGTTGGTGGAGTTGTGAACTGATTCAACCATTCTGTGAATTAATTTGAAACTATGCCCAAACAGATTTAAAATTATACATACCCTTTGAGCTAACAATGCCATTACTAAGTCTATCAAAAAAACAGAAAGGAAAATGGTCTATGTGTTCAAAGATTCTTATAGCAGCTCTTTTCTGGGGGCAAAGAATTAGAAAATGAGGGGATGCCCATCAACTGGGAACTGGCTAAGCAAGTTGTAGTATATGATTATGATAGAATACTACAGGACTATAAGAAATGATGAGCAGGATGTTCTCAAAAAAACCTAAAAAGACTTTCATGGGGTGATGCAATGTGAAATGTACTGTGTACAAAGTAGCAGCATTATTTTAACAGGATCAGCTGTGAATGACTTAGCTCCTCTCAGAAATACAGTGACCCAAGTCAACTCTGAAGGACATATGATACAAAAATGCTATCAATTCCTAGAGAAAGAACCAATGGTGTCAGAACACAAATTGAAGCATTCTTTGTTTTGGTCTATGTTTTCTTTCACAACATCACTATAATGGAAATGTTTAGCATTCCCACACACAAATTGCCTGCCTTCTCAGTGGGCAGGGGCTTGGGATGGGCAGGAAAAAGGGAGAGAATTGTGAACTTAAAATTAAAAAAAAAGACTAATAAAAAGCTTTTACATGTAACTAGAAAAAATAAAATACTAAATAAAGACAAAAAAGGTATCATATATAATTCAGTGAGACATCTATATAACATTATATAACCATTTCTTTTTTTTCCAGATTTATAATGGAGTAATAAAAGAACATATGGAAATAGAGAAAAAAAGCTTAGTCTTTGTTTTAAGAAGACTAAGGTCGTTAAAAGTATTGTTCAATTTATTATAGGAAATATAATCTTTCCTTAATCTGATTTACTTTTGATCCTATTCAATGTCTATTCGCTTTGTTCAAGATAGAAGTTCTAATAGACTAACTCTAAGATTTATCCATTCAACTTTTTATCACATTCTGAACAATGAACATTATTCATCCTCTTGGTTTTTCATATGTAAAGTTCATAACCAAATTTATCTGAACCATATCATTAACCTTTCACACTTGGATTCCAGAAAAAAAATGTCTCTTACCAATGACTTAGTCTCAATATAGTCATAACCATACCTACATGCGATGCCAAAAAGTATGTGTGTTTTTTTTGACATAGGTTTGAATCAGTTGGCATAACTTATAGCCTTGGTTTACAATCAAAATAAGATCGAAATAGAAGCAAAATAAAAGAAGTAAGCATGATGAGTAATAGGTAAGAAAAAATAGGTAAAGATTCATAAATTTCTTTGCAAATTGAAAAACAACATGTAAGTTGGTAATTATTCAATTTCCAAAAGACTGTGTCCAACATGGTAAACTATATTTTATAAGATTTAGATGCAAATTTTGGGGGAAATTATTCACTCTATGCACTCACACTTTCTGTACAGTCATATATTTTACTCTTGTCTCTCTTTACTTATTCTTATTTCCCATTTCTGTCTTTTCTACTCATGTCTGGCCTTATTCATTATATTAATATAGGACAATATTTCATGCATTGATTTATAGACCTGTATAGCTCTGTGATGCATTGTGTTCTCAGAGTAAAAAAATTGCTTGCTGGTTTTGTTCCAGAAGGTCACAAAAAGCCCGATAATGTCAAATCACCTCAGGAACAATGTTATACACTAGAGCATTTCTCAGAGTTAACCTAAGGAGCTGAATGAAGGCAAAGTGAATCAAGACATGGGAGCTAGAAGTTAACAACCACTGAAGAACTAATTTTGGCTGTTTGCTTTCAGTAGCTTAATATTTGTATCTCCTACCCCTACACACACACACACACACACACACACACACACACACACACACACACATACACACAGAATTAAAGCTCTTTTTTAAAGTTTCCTCCAGACTTATTAAAATTAAAAAGAGGACTAGTAATGGGTACATAGTCAATGGGCAGGTTTGCTTATAGATATTTGGACTTTGGCAGTGATAATTCTGACCAATTAGGAAGATACAATCACAAACTTGCTATTGAAGCAACCTGAAAAGAAAAAAAAATGAGACAGTGGCTTGACCCATGGTCTTCCATATCTAGGTGTCTGTCTCTGGGAGATGTATCAAAGAACAATTTGTGAGACAACATGGGTATATTCAGTGTCATTGCTGTCAAAGGAGAAAGGTCAATTCTTAGCTCTTTCCAGTGGAACATAAATATCTAGATGTTATTCTAATTTGTTTCGTTGTGCTCACCTCCAATTATTTATGTTAAAAGTCTACCCAGTTGACCAACTACCTCTATGTGTAAGTGGGATAATTAGAATTTGGGAATAATTGCCTGTTTTCAGTACATTCTAAACTTCAATATGCAATTTTTTGTTCTGTTTAAAGATGTCCCTTGATCGACAGACACTATTCTTAGTTCATGATCATGGCTACAATAGACTTTGAATCCAGGGTTGCTTTTTGTGAATGAACGATCATGGCTGCTCTTAGAAGTGAGCAGCCTCCCCATTGTCCCCTGGCAATTAAAGTTCCACTTGCTCACCTCCCAATTCCTTCTCAGCACCTTGCAATCTGACTTCTTGCCCCAATGGTAAAACAAATTGTTCACATCAAGAATATTTATAATTTCTTAAGTACAAGCACAGCAATGGCCTCACTTTATCATCAAATTCCTTCTTTACAGTACTAGGGACTATTGATAACCAATCTTCCTTCTCTATCTTCTCTCTTCCCTTGGTTTTCAGAGCATCATTTTCTCCTGCTTATACTACTCCCTATCTGACCAATTCTTCTCATCTCCTTTTCTGAGTCATAATCCATGTCCTGCCTCTATTTGCAAGAATAGTTCAGTTTTTACTTGTGACTTGTTCTATTACTTTGTTTTTTATTTTATTTTATTTTTAATTTATGGAATAGAACGAACATTTCCATAAGAGTAAAATTAAAAAAGATGATTGCACAAGAAACTGTAAATCTTCTATGCACAACTTTAAATACTCTCTCACTTAGTAATCTCATCAGCTCCCATAGGTTCAATTATGGTCACTGTGTAGGCAGATATGACCATTAAGAGATAATAGGTAACTTAGGAAAGTGAAAGTTGTAGCCACAAAAGCAAGATCTAAAAGAGTTGAAAAGTGAGTAGGAGGGCTGAAATTATAAGCAATCATTAAGGAGAGACAAGGAAGATTTGTGTGTGCCCCCTCATGTGAATTTCATTTTGAGAAATATGGTAGACATTGACATATGAAACAAAATGAAGGAACAGACAGCCCCATCAAATGTCAAACTTATGAGAAAGAAGTTGCTGTTGTTGTTGTTTGTTTGCTTTTGTAAATATTACTTTATTATTTCCAATTATATATAATTTCAAGTCACTTTTTATGAAATTTTCACTTACATTTTTTCTTCCCCTTACTTCTATCCCCCTCCTCACAATGTCAAACAATCTTATATATGTGGAATCATGTAAACATTTCCACATTAGTCACAGTTGTGAAAGAAGGAAGAGACCAAAAGGGAAAAGCCACTAAAACAAGTGAAAATAGTATGCTTCAATCTGTAGTCAGACTCTATAGTTCTTTTTCTGGATGTAGAGAGCATTTTCCATCATGAGTTTTGTGGAATTTTCTTAGATCACTGCATTTCTGAAAAAAAGCTAAGTCTATCATAACTGATTATTGCACAGTGTTGCTGTTATTATGTACAGTATTCTACTGGTTCTCACTTCACTCAGCATCAATTCACTTAAGTCTTTCCAGGTTGTATTTTTTTCCCCTGGGAATCTAGCTGCTCATTATTTCTTATATAGCACAATAGTATCCCATAGAATTCATATATCACAACTTTTTCAGTCATTCCTCAATTGATGGGTATTTCATTAATTTCCAAATTTTTGCCAACACAAAAGAGAGTTGCTCTAAATATTTGGTTTTTTACATGTGGATCCATTTTCCCCTTTTAATTATCTCTTTGGGATACAGCCCTAGAAGTGGTATGGGTGGGTGAAAGACTATGCACAATTTTATAGCCCTATGGGCATAGTTCCTAATTGTTCTCCACTAAGGTTGGATTAGTTCACAACTACACCAACAATGCATTAGAGTCCCAATTTGCCTACATCTTCTCCAACATTTATCATTTTTCTTTTCTGTCTATGCCCCAATCTGATTGCTGTGAGGTTTTACTTGAGAGTTGTTATAATTTGCATTCCTTTAGTCAATAGTGATTTACATCACTTTTCATATGACAACAGATAGCTTTAATTTCTTTCTTTGAAAATGATCTGTCCATATCCTTTGACCATTTATCAACTGGGGAATGACTTACATTCTTAAAAATTTGACTAAGTTCTCTATATATTTTAGAAATGAGTCCTTTATCAGAAACACTAACTATAAAAATTGTTTCCTAACTTTCTAGTTTCCTTGTAATCTCAGTCATTTTTAATTTTAATTTTTATAATTTAATTTAATTAGGTTTTATTTTAATAATATTTTTAAAATTTAATATGATCAAAATTATCCATTTTGCATTTCATAACATACTCTATCTTTTATTTTGTTATAAATTCCTCCCTTCTCAATAAATCTGACAGATAAACAGATATTCCTTGCTTTCCTAATTTGCTTAGGATATTACCCTGTATGCCCAAATCATGTGCAAATTTTAACCTTATCTTGGCATACAGTGTGAAATGTTGGTCTATGCCTAGTTTCTACCTATTTTCTAGTTTTCCCAGAAGTTTTTTTTTTCAAATAGAAAGTTCTTATCCCAGAAGTTAGAGACTTTGGGACTACAGAGTAGATTAATACAATCTTTAGTATGTTCTCTATGTACCTAATCGATTCCTCTAGTACAAAAACTAACAGGAGAAAATAGTTCCTTAAAAAGAATAATTGATAGATGGAAAAGGACATGCAAAAGTTAACTGAAGAAAATAATTTGAAAAATATTAGAATTAGGCAAGTAGAAGCTAATGACTCTATGAGACATCAAGAATTAGTCAAACAAAATCTAAAGAATGAAAAAATAGAAGAAAATGTAAAATATCTAATTGGAATAACAACTGACCTGGGAAAATAGATCCAGGGGAAAAAGTCTAAGAATTATTGGCCTAACAGAAAGCCATGATGAAAAGAAAGAGCCTAGACAATATCTTCCAAGAGCTCATCAAGGAAAACTTCCCAGAAGTTCTAGATAATGAGGTCAAAATAGTCATTGAAAGAATCCACAGTTCATCTCCTGAAAGGAACTCCAGACTAAAAATACTAAGGAATATTATTGCCAAATTCTAGAACTGTCAAGTGAAGGAGAAAATACTACAGGCAGTCAGAAAGAAACCATTCAAATATCAAGGAGCTAGTCAGGATTATGCAGGACATTGCAACTTCTACATTAAAAGACTGAAGAAATTGGAATATGATATTCTGTAAGGCAAAGGATCTGCGACTACAACCAAGGATCAATTACCCAGTAAATCTAAGCATAATATATAAGGCAAGGAGACGGACATTCAATTAAATAAGGAATTTCTAGACCTTCCTGATGAAAAGGCCAGAACTCAATACAGGAAATTCAATCTTCAGACACAGGTCTCAAGAGAGGTATAAAAAGGTAAACAGGTGAAAAGAAAAACTTGTTACTCAATATGGGCAAACTATTTCCTTCCATATAAGGGAAGATGATACTTTTTAATCTTGAGAATTGTATATCCATTATGAAATATGAAAGTGATACAAATATCTAACAGGAGAGGGTATAAAATAGATGATGTGATGATAAAAAAGGATTTGAGGGTGCAAAGGGATTGTAACAGGAAATGAGAAAAAGAGGAGGCAGAAGATGGTCAATTACATCGCAGGAAGAGGAACGAAATTATATTATAGTAGAGTGAAAGAGAGGAGGGAGATGAGCACTGTTTGAGACGTACTCTCTTCTGATTTGGTTCAAGGAAGGAACGATAAACTTAAGCATTTTATTATTATATTTATTATTATTATACAGATCTAACTAGCTCTATAGGCAGTAGGAGGTAATTGGGAAAAAAGATGAGGGGAGGCTAAAAGGGAGGGAAGAAGTAGTAAGGTTAAAGGGAATGAAAGGGAAGACTGTGGGAGGTGGTGGTCAAAAGTTAAAACTATTGTGGAGGGTAAGAGAGAAGAGAGAACTAAAAGCACAAACAATGGGAAAAAGGATGAAGGGAAATGCACAGATTGTAATCATAGCTTTGAATGTGAATGGGATGAACTCTCCCACGAAACGGAGATGGATGGCAGAACAGATTAAAAGCCATAATCCAAAAATATGTTGTTTACAAGAAACACATTTGAAACAGGGGGATACACACAGGGTAAAGGTAAAGGTTGGAGCAGAATATATTGTGCTTCAGCTGATGTAAAAAAAAAAAAGAGGTAGTTATCCTAATCTCAGAAAAAGCAAAAGCAGAAATAGATCTAATCAAAAGAGATAAGGAAGGAAACTGTATTCTGCTAAAAGGCACCAGAAAAAAATGAAGCAGTAGCATTACTAAACATATATGCTTCAACAAGTATAGCATCTAAATTCTTAGAGGAGAAGTTAAGGGAGTCACAGGAAGAAATGGACAGCAAAACTCTACTAGTGGGGAACCTCAACTTCCTCCCCTCTGAACTTGGTAAATCTAACTTTAAAAAAAACGAGAAAGAAGTTAAGGAGGAGAGAACTCTAGATAAGGTAGATATGGTAAATCTCTTTAGACAATTGAAAGGGGATAGAAAGAAATATACTTTTTCTCAGAGGTACATGTCACATATACAAAAATTGACTGTTCTAGGGTGTAAAATCCTCACAGTCCAGTGCAGAAAGGTAGAGATAAACAATGCATCCTTCTCTGATCATAATGCAATAAAAATTATTTGTAATAAAAGTTCATGAAAAGATAGACCAAAATTTAATTGGAAAGTAAATAATCTAATCCTAAAGAATGTGTGGATTAAACAATAAATCATAGAAACAATCAACAACTTCATTTAAGAGAATGACAATAATGAGACAACCTACCAAATCTTATGGGATACTGCAAAAGCAGTTCTTAAGGGAAGCTTATATTTCTGAATGCCTAAATGAATAAAATTGAGAAAGAGAAGATCAATGAATTGGACATTCAGGTGAAAAATCAAGAAAAAGAACAAATTGAAAATCTTCAAGTAAATACCAAATTAGAAATATTGAAAACCAAAGGAGAAATTTATAAAATTGAAATTATGAAAACTATTGAACTAATAAATAAACTAAGTGTTGGTTTTATGAAAAAAACAATAAAATTGATAAATCTTTGGTCAATTTGATATTAAAAAAAGAAAGATGCAAACCAAATTACCAATATCAAAAATGAAAAGGTTTAACTCACCTCCAATGAGATGGAAATTACAACAAAAATTAGAAATCACTTTACCCAACTTTGTCCTCAT
This sequence comes from Potorous gilbertii, assembly GCA_028658325.1. NCBI lineage: Eukaryota > Metazoa > Chordata > Mammalia > Diprotodontia > Potoroidae > Potorous > Potorous gilbertii. Next base: position 529,305,074 of record CM053771.1, on the reverse strand, counting down.
AAATTCGACAATCTGAATGAGATGGATGATTATTTAAAAAAATGTAAAATGTTCAGATTAGCAGAAGAGGAAGTTGAATATGTAAATAGCCTCATCTCAGAAAAAGAAATTGAACAAGCCACCAATGAACTCCGTAGGAAAAAATCTCCAGAGCCAGATGAATTTACAAGTGAATTCTCTCAAACACTTAAAGAACAGTTAATTTCAATACTACATAGACTATTTGGGGACACTGGGAAAAAAGCAGTCCTCCCAAATTCTTTTTATGGTTCAAATATGGTTTATACCTAAACGAGGAAAAGTCAATACAGAGAAAGAAATTATAGACCAATTTCTCTAATGAATATAGATAAAACAAATTTCAAATAAGATTTTAACAAAAAGAATAAAGCAATTTATTGCCAGAATAATTCATTATGATCAGGTAGGATTTATACCAGGAGTGCAGGGCTGGTTTAATATTATGAGAACTAATAGCATTATTGATCATAAGAGCAATAAAACTAACAGAAACTACATGATTATCTCAATAGATGCAGGAAAAACTTTTGACAAAACACAACACCCATTCCTATAGAAAACACTGGAGAGCATAGGAATAAATGGAACTTTCCATGAAATAATAAGTATAACCTACTTTAAATCGCCAACAAGCATTATATGCAATGGAGATAAGTTAGATGCATTTTCAGTAAGATTGGGGTTGAAGTAAGGATGGCCATTATCACTACAATTATTCAATAGGGTACTAAAAATATTAGTTGTTCCACTTCAAGGTACATTTGCACTGTCAGTCCCCTACCATCATATCAAACCGTCATCACACCACTGACAATTAACATTGAGACTATATAGCTCTACTGAAATTACCCCTACACTTGTTAATTAATTAAAGAGAACTCATTGCTACTTGAAGGCAGAAATTAAGATATAAATAATAGCAGAAAAGATGCATAGATGTGACACATCTATATGTTTTGTATACAACTGTATTTTATCTGCATATATATGTAGATATGGATAAATAATGCTTTCATTAATACTTCTTATTAACATGAAATTCCTCAGTTCTCCAGGCAAATAATATGATATGAAAAATATGTAAACATTATTATTCAATATGGTACTAGAAATGTTAGCTGTAGTAATAAGAGAAGAGAAAGAAATTGGAGGAATGAGAACAGGTAAAGAAGAAATTAAGTTATCACTCTTTGCAGATGATATGATGATATAGTTAGAGAATACCAGAGAATCGAGTAAAAATCTACTTGAATAATAAACAACTTTGGCAAAATTGCTTGTTACAAAATAAACCCACACAAATCTTCTGTATTTCTATATATTACTAACAAAGTCCAAGAGCAAGAGATAGAAAGAGAAATCCCATTTAAAGATAGGGTACACACTAAAAAATATTTTAGAGTCTACCTGTCAAAACAAATACAGGGACTATATGAAAACAAGTACAAAATACTTTTCACACAAATAAAGTCAAATCTAAGTAAGTGGAAAACATCAGTTGCTTGTGGGTAGGACAAGCCAATATAATAAAAATTATAATTCTACCTAAACTAATCTACTTATTCAGTGCTATACTAATCAAACTCTCAGATATTTATTTTATAGAACTAGAAAAAACAATATCAAAATTCATCTGGAAGAAGAAAGGCCCAGAATATCAAGGGAACTAATCAAAAATAATGCTAGGGAAGGTGTCCTAGCTCTACCAGATCTCAAATTGTGATATAAAGCAGCAATTATCAAAATCACTTGGCATTGACTAATAAAGAGAAGGGTAGACCAGTGGAATATGTCAGGTACTGAAGACACAGTAGGCAATGAATACAGCAATCTGCTGCATGATAAAACCAAGGACCCCAGCTTCTGGGATAAGAACTCACTGTTCGACAAAAATTGCTGGGAAAACTGGATTACAGCATGGCAGAAACTGGTCATAGACCAATGCCTGACACCATACACAAGAATAAAGTTCAAATGGGTACATGATATAGGTATAAAGATTGATACTATAAACAAATTACTGGACCAAAAATGGTGTATTTATCAGATTTATGGAGAAGGGAAGTATTTTTGATTAAAGAAGAGACAGAAAGCATTATGAAGTGCAAAATGAATAATTTTGATCACATTAAACTTTCAAGTTCTTGCATAACCAAACCCAACACAACCAAGATTAAGAGGGAAGCAGAAAACTGGAAAACAATTTTTGAAACTAGTGTCTGTGATAAATGCCTCATTTCTAAAATATTTACAGAACTGAGACATATGTACAAGAACACATGTGATTCCCCAATTGATAAATGATCAAAGGATATGAACAGGAAGTTTTCAGAGAAAGAAATTAAAGATATCTATAGTCATATAAAAAATGCTCTAAATCACTATTTTTTAGAGAGATGCAAATCAAAACAACTCTGAGATACCACATCACACCTATCAGATTGGCTAACATGATGAAACAGGAAGATGATAAATGTTGGAGAAGATGTGGGAGAGTTGGAACACATTCATTTTGGTGGAGCTGTGAGCTGATCCAAACATTCTGGAGAGCAATTTGGAACTATGCCCAAAGGGCTACTAAATTGTGCATACCCTTTGACCCAGCAATACCGCTTCTAGGACTGTGTCCCCAAGAGATCATAAAAAAGGGAAAGGGTCCCACATATGCAAAAACATTTACAGCAGCTCTCTTTCTGGTGGCCAAGCACTGTACAATTGGAGGAAGTACCTACTTTGATGAATTCATAGATCTATCAGCATCAAAGTTTCTATGCCATACCACTTTTAACCCTTGTTTCAAAAGGTGGAACATATTACAAATCTGACTATCTTAGTCTTGTACTAAATAATGTTTAACAATTTACTTTAAAATAAATTATGAAGTCCTCAGTTTGCCTTCCTCAGTCTGATCCTGGACCCTGTTTCCAGTCTTATGTCATATTAGAATTCTTCACACCTTTACTATTCCAGTCAAAATTGTCTACTTGTCATTTTCACATACACCATTACATTTCCAATCTCCAGGATATCTCCTTTGTGTAGTATATATTACATCCTGATTTATATCTCTTACAATTCCTAGCTTTCTTCTAAATTGAGCTCACGTTACTCTCTTTAGGAAGACTTTTTCTGAACCAGCAAGTTGTTAGTACTCTCACTCCAAATTACCATGTATCTATCCGCATGTCTATAGAATGTAGTCTACTGACTGATAAAGCATAAGTGTCTTAAAGGCAGGAGCTTTTTTTATTTTCATTTTATGTTTGCATCCTGATTACAAGGCATCTTGCTTTATACATAGTGTATGTTCAATAAATTGTTTGTGGTTTGCATTGCATTGAGTTTTCTCTCCTGCACCTAATCCAAGCCTTTCACTTCTCATCATGCAGAACTGGGTGAAACTAAGCCTTTTATTATGTTAATTATCTACTAAAATAATTTTGTCCTTGGCCTAGGAAAAGCTGAACTGATCTTGATTTATGTGTTTTCTTCATCTTTGACCAAGTGTGAAAGGTCCCATTCAGAAATGAAGAAAGGGATGTGCAAAACTACATTCAGAAAGGATATCTCTATTGTGATTAACAGAATATTGTGATAGATTTATCATCTTTGGGAGCTTTTTAAACAGACTTACATGGATTATAGGAAGTTAAAATATGCAACAAAGTTAACATGGCATATTTGTCATAGTGTCTTGAAATTGGCAGTGAAATGCATATATTTTAATAAATAAAGCCATATTTACTTAAGCCTAACTATTTAATGAGGTGGCTAAATTGGACCTGGAGTTAGGAAGACCTGAGTTCAAATCCAGCTTCACTTACTGACTGGTTTTCTAATCCTTGGCAAGTCACTTAACCCTGTCTGCCTTAGTTTTCTCATCTGTAATATGAGACGGAGAAGGAAATACCAAACCCCTCCAATATCTCTGCAAAGAATATCCCAAAAAGTGTCACAAAAAGTCATATATAATTGAAGAACTACTAAACAAATATAGCTACTATACACACACACAGACACACAGACACACACACACACACACACACATATATATATATATATATATATATATATATGTATTGAACATGGATAATAAGTAAGAGTGTTAGAGTTAGAAGGAAGCTGAGGAGCTCATCCAAGTCAATTGAGATTAAATCTTTTGATCCATATTTCTGTCTTCACAGTAGGTCTTGTCCTTCTCTAGTCTATTTAAGTCAAAATATAGAATTTTCTTAGAAACATGAGTATCACTTTAGCACTGGGAGTACTTTAGAAACCTTTAGAAAGTACTTTAGAAGTCTAATCAACTCATTTGTAGATAGGGAAATAATGGCTTTATCTAGAAAGGAAAGAATTTCCCAGTGCCACATGGGTAAAAGGTAGACAAGTAAGAGTCAGCATTCACAACACTAAACTATCCACTTTCTTCCTCAACTATATTTTAAAATTTTATTTCATAACTACCCTCTTCTAAGATGACTCAAAACATACTAGTCTCTTTTTTTTAATACTTAATTTTAGGATAGTAGAAAAGAACAACTAGCACAGTTGATAGAACGCTGGGCTTGGAATCAGTGAGGCACATTTTCCTGAGTTCAAATCTGGCCTCAGACATTTACTAGCTCTGTAAGCCACTTAATCTTGTTTGCCTCGGTTTTTCATCTATAAAATAGGCTAGAGAAGGAAATAGTAAAACACTCCAATTCCTTACCAAGTCAAAAATGGGGTCATAAAGAATCAGACATTACTGAGATTACTGGACAACAAGAAAAGGGAATGCAATATCAAAAATGAGCCTGTGACTCATTAGTCACTTAAAACAAGAGATATTCAGATTCCTAGAACTTCAAAAGAGTGCGGAAAGAACTAAAATAGGTTGTATTTGAATAAAAAAGAATTTTTTTTGCAATCATATAAAACATTTTTATATTAGTCATTTTATAAAAGAAGACTTGAATAAAAGAAAAAAGAATGAAAGTGAAAAAGAACATGTTTTATTCTGCATTTAAAAATATATCAGTTCTTTCTCTGGAGGTGAATAATAGGCTCATTTAATATTAGTCCTTTGGGATTACCTTGGATCATTGTATTGCTGAGAATAGCAAAATCATTCACAGGATCAATTCACGTAAGTCTTTTCAGTTTGATTTTGTTTTTTTTTTTATTTGCTGAAATTATCCCTGCTGTCCTTTCTTATACCACAATAACATTCCAGTACAAGCATTTATGACAGCTTGTTTAGCCATTCTCTGATTGATGGATACCCCTTTGATTTCTAATTCTTAGATACCACAAAAGAAGTGCTGCTATAAATATTTTTTGTATAAAATTATCTTTTTTCCCTTTCTAAAAATTTCTTTGGCTAATAGACCTAGTAGTGATATTGCTGAATCAGTTTGATAGCCATTTAGGCATAGTTCCATATTGATCTCAAGAACGTAGGTTCACAATTTCATTAAAAGTGCATTAGTATCCTATTGAATAATGAAAATATTCTGGAGTAATTTTAATGCTAAGGTCTCATGTAAAATAATAAGATCCAAGAGAAAGAGGTGTGGATCTGAAGGTAGGAGAGATGTGGGTTTGAATCTCTCTCATAATTAGTTATCTATATGGCAATTTACAAGTTACTGTGTCGGGAACTCAGTTTAAACAGTAGTAAAATCTGAGTAATAACAACTGCATTACTAATTCTTATAACTGTGGTGTGTTCAAAGGTGATTATTCATATAAAACAGTTAGTACAGCATATGTACTTGGCAGATATGATCACTTTTCATATTATTCTTATCTTTTTTGATGGAATACAGTTAAAAATGGTCCAGAAATGATCCCCAGAGCTGGTATCATCCTTTTGCCTTTTGTGTTCTGTACATTACTGTGGCTAAAAGAATTGCTGTTTCTAACTGAGTAAAAGCATTGGGATTCAACCCTATCTGGGTGGTTCATTGAAAATACATACAAGACAACTCGAGTAGTAAATGCAGTGACCAAGATGTCAGATACCTTATTTTATTCCCGTTTTTTAAGAATTTCAGTTGCGGTCTCTATATTTTGAAATATGTTCATTGTATGTTAGAAGAACATGATAATTTGATATAGTGATATCTATTAAAAATATTGTTCCTATTTTTTAATGGATCAATATTATGCTGTGATTGTGACCAATAGTTTTCTCTCAGTGATGATCATCTTCCAATATATGTATTTGTTATTGTTTTTATTGAATCTCACAGACATTTGGACAATTTTATTTATACTACAGAGTTGTATTGTATTTGGAATGAAGGATTAGAACCTTTTAACATTATAACTCTGGTGACCAAGAACCAAACCATGTCTTGCTAGTTGTTTGGTAAATGCTATTTTTTTTTCAACTTCAGAGTATATTTCAGTTTCTACAATTTCCTTGCATAATCTGCAATAATCAACAAAACTCCTTTTGCAGCTCATTCGGCTTTTCATCTGCAGCTCTGCTTTGTCTGATTTCCATAGAACAAGACACCCTCTTCCCAGAGTGTTCTCTGGAGTCCATGCACCCCACATCCCATTTTCATCTTCTCTTTTATGGGCTTCCCTTTTGTTTTCCACTATTAGATTGTAAGCTCCTTGAGGGAAGAAACTTGCCTTTTTTTCTCATTTGTATCCCCAGAAGTTGGTTTAGTACTGTGCCTGGAAAAAAGTAGGTGTTTAATAAAATACTTACTGAATTACTTTTTTTTTAATTTTTTATTTTATTTATTTATAAATTTTCTCCAATCACTTCCTTAAAATTAAGATTTTATCCCCCCACACCTTCCCCCCCTACCCCCTCCCTCCCCATGACAGCGTACAATTCTGTATAGGTTCAACATATACTTTCCTATTGAGCATATTTTCACTATAGTGATGCTATGTAGTCACACTGACATAAGTGGAAGAAATCATATAACCAATCAAAAAGGTAGTTTAGGTAAAAAAAGTAGGTGTTTAATAAAATACTGAATTATTTTAAATTACTATTATTAGCAGTAATATTAGTGTCATTCTCATCACTATCACCAAATTTGGTAGTTAATTATTGCTATACCTATTACAAAATTAGTACCCTGGCACACCTTGAATAACCTTTAGAGAAGCTTTAAACTGCAAATATTACTGGCTTCTGTATGATATTCATAAATATAAAAAAATCAGTCACTTCATGTCTCACTGTATCATGTAAAAGTGCTAATAACATGTCATTTAAAACTGTTACTTTAGAACAATACTTATTAATTTTAGGCTAAAAGATCTTTAATTCTGAGTGTTCAGAAAAAAAAGTTAATTTAAGTGAAAGTCTAACTTAAGTACTTGATTTTATATAAGCTTTTATTAAACAGCTCTTGTCTCTACTGGAGAAGAAATAGAAGGTGTGAAGATACAGTGAATGTGATTAATTTCTACAGGAAAATTAATAAATCAGGACTCCATTTGGGATTTTGTGTAATTATTATAAGTTTGGCCCTAGGTATTGATCATGTGAGTCAGATAATTGTTTTAAATTTATTTTTTGATTATGTCTATAAACTGAGAAAAGGATATATCTGCCTTTGCTTACTCCAGCAATATCATGAACTAAAATTAATGTCAAACCATGGGTCTTTTGTTCAGTTGTGTCATAGTCAAGAATGAAATTGATTTAAATGCTCTATAAAATTTTCTTTTACAGAAACAATATTACACGTAGGTTTTTCAGTTGTTTCAGTCCTGTGCATCAAGTTCATGATCTGATTTGGGATTTTCTTGGCAAAAATACAGGAATGGCTTGTTCTTTTCTTCTTCAGCTCATTTTACGTATGAGCAAACTGAGGGAAACAGGATTAAGTTACTTACCCAGCGTCACACAACTAGTAACAGGCCAGATTTACATTCAGGAAGATGAATCTTTGTGACTTTTGGCCAGACATTTTATCTAGTGCACCATCTAGCTACACTAATGACAGATAGAGAGACAGAGAGAAAAATAAATAGTTAGAAGTTCAAAGCTACCTTTGTATCTTTAGTATTGAATACAGTATCTTGTATAAAGTAAGTACTTTATTAATGTTTTGATAAATTCAACACATATTTTTCTTACCACGGTGAAAGTAGGCTGCAATATACAACAAATTTACCTTCTCAAAATGAAAACTCTTATTCACAAAGAAAATAATGGCAGTGTGAAAGAGAAGAATGGATGGATAAATGAGGAGAAGGAGAAGGAGGAGAAGGATGCATTCTCATCCCCACAATGAATAGGGCATGTGAGACTCTTATTTATTTCCCATCCAAGCCTTCCTTTCTGAAACCAACATCTGATTGGTTTATTCTTGAAAGATGACAATACAGAGACGAATTAGGGACCACTTCAGAATAAGAAATAAGGATCCTGTAATAATCTTAACATAGGGACACTTAAAACTTTTCATTGTGATCTCTTTAATGATTTGGAGACAGAGGACTTGGAGTCCAATACTGACTCTGCTGCTTATTAGGAATGTGACCTTAAACAAGTAACCTAACCATTATGAAGCTCAGCTTCCATATCTCTAAAATTACAGACTTGAATGAGATAACTTCTAAAGTCTCATCCAGATCTAAGTCTATATTCTGATAATCTTTTATTTTCTTTTCCTGTAGACTCCTGATGATTCTGGTCTAATTATTTGCAGTCTGGGAATCTTAAAACCAGTCCATGGTGGTCATAGGAGGAAACACTGTAGAAAAACTTTTTTTTTTCCTGAAGGCATTTTCTAAAGGTTTGAGAATCCTCAATCATTGAAAACTACATTTCTAATGAGAAATCACAAAGTAAATGAAATAGATTTGTGAAAGTTTAAAATGCTGACACATATAAGGTTCATCATCATCATCATCATTCTCATATTGCTCACATTGATGAAATATGAAAGGCAAAAAGAATCCTTCATCTAAGAGTTAAGACTACCAAAAACAAAAACCTAGGTTTCTAGTGTACTCAGAAATTAAGGAATTTCAGGGAATTAAATTCCCAAGGTAAGTATTTTACTTCACTTAAAATAAAACACATAGGTCATGGTTTTCTGTCACATAAAACAATTATTTCAAGGAAATCATGGAAATTATGGTCTTTCCTGAAAACAAAATGATTTTAAACTAAGGTACCTAGTCCATTGAACAAGTGCAGAATTTTTTATTCACCTTTCCAATTTAAGGCAGGGAATTTTCCCTACACTTTTTCTAGAGTTCCAACACTATGGGATGTTTTAAGAATAGCTGTACAATGCCATCTACTTGTTACTTTTGAAAATTGCTGAAGAACAATTCAGTCACCAAAAGTTTATTTTCTTCGTATATGTATGTATGTGTTCATGTGAGTTCTATAATTTAATGATCTTGTTTATAGACCATAAAGTTGAATTCTGAAAAACAAGAAGCAGAATGAGAGGTGCTATTTAGATCTTTTACTGTCACTAAATTAGCTATCTAGAAATATTGATATCTGCATCTGCTTCCATAGATCTATTGGGTAAAATGACTGGATCTGTGATTTGATTGGCATTGGAATACTTACATAAGGAAATATCCTTTGTCAAACAGCTCTTCAACTTTTCTTTCACTTTGTCTTAGAAACTGACCTTAGATTACTGAGTTAAGTGACTTGTCCAGATTCACATATGCACTAGGTATGTGTCTGAGACAAAACTTCAATCTAATATATCCTGAATAAGCATCCATTCTGCTATTCCCTCTTCTATGATTGCTCTTTCCTTCCTTCCTTCCTTCTTCCCTCTTTCCTTCCTTCCTTCCTTCAATCAAGGTTAAGTAACTTGCCAAAGTCACACATCTAGTAAGTGTCTGAGGCTGAATTTGAACTCAGAAGCTCAGAGTTCAGGCCCTCCTGAGTCTAGGACTAGTATTCTATCCACTCAGCTGCCTAACTACTCCTATGCTTTGATGTTGTATATTACTAGATATAATTTGTGTAATTGTTTATCTGAACATCATATGACCAGTTAGTAGAATATGTTTCATATCCATGGAGTGAGCATTGCCTACAAAGTTTTCACAGAAGTCTTCCAGATGCATTCTTTCAATGATTTCTCTATGACTATCTCCCTCTCCTCCACTACACTGTCCTCTTTTTCCTATTAGAATGTAACGCAATATGCAAAAAACTAAACAGAAAACATATGAGATAGATAAGAGATAATAAATAGAAGAAAGGGACTAGAATGAAGAAGAATCAGGAAAGACTTTTGTAGAACATAAGATTTTAGTAGACCTTGAAGGTCTTCAGTGATGCCAGGAGCACATGACAAGCAAGAGAATTATAGGTGTGGGGTATAATCAATGAGAATACTCTTTATATCATTTTATCATTAGACTATAAAGCAGTACTCACTTTAAAATCTTAGGGGCTAGAAAGTCTATATTTAGCAATGCCTTCTGTATAGAAGTCAAATTCCCACATTGTAATGGTAATTTAAATGGGAAGATCTTTCCCATTCATTAATAAACCCATGTGAGCTGCTTAAATGGAAATCTAAGTCACATGAGGAGAGGGGTGTTTGTTAACTGGGTGGAGCAGAAAGGGTGAAATGAAATTGGTTAGTCTAGTCAGAGCTAGGAAGAATGCAGGCAGCTGGCTAGCTTGAGTGAAAGAACTTGTGTGTGTTTTAATTTAAAGGGGTGTGCTTGTAATTTGTTTCATGGAGCTGGTTTTTGGCGAGCCCAGCAGGACAAAGTCTTGGGGATGGTGTTGTTCTCTGCATTGTTATTATGTATCAATTTTTGTTGCTGTGATGGATTTGGTTTTCTGCTGTCTGAATAAATGTTTTGGTTCTGTCTTACATGTGGAGAGTTTGCTGTATATAAAGATTCACAATTGTGCATAGGAAATGCCCTTAGGACAATGCTGTTGGCATTCTAGATGCCTTAGCTATGCCTTTTCTCTAAAGTGGACAGTTCATGTTGTAAGAGCATCTCACACAGTTAATACATAGATATTCCATGCACTTTGAACACTAAGAAAAGAACAAAAGTAAAGACCATGACTATCCTTATCTGTCTTCCCCAAATGAACAATATCAGAACAGTCTCTAAAGCAAGGGGCATGGAAGAACTCAGAAAGTGAACAACTTACCTAGCAATCTGCTTACCAAGAAGAGAGGCATGATATTGCCAGTAATCAAAATTCTCAGAGGGATTTCCTGGTTGCTGATATCCTTTATAGAGACTTTTTCCCAACTCCCACTCCCAGTAGCAGCTGAGACATTTCCTACCCTGACCAAGTCAACAATAGAGTGACAGTGATGGCAGGAACAGCTCCTTCATACATGGTTGTTTTCTACTCCTCTTCACTTGGAATCCAAAGTGACAGCAGCAGGAGCCTCAACCCAGGGGCAGTTTCTTCTCTCCAGATCAGCATTACCTAACAATAAAATCCTGTAAAATCCTTAAGAGATACTGGTCTATGTGTGTGCCTCCCCCAACACACACACACAGAAGAAAAAATCTTTTATAGTCCATAGAAGATTTTTGAAAGCAAATGTCGTTAAAAGAATACAGAGAGAGAGAGAGAGAGAGAGAGAGAGAAAGTTCCAAACAGCACTTAGAAAATGCATATTCTCCAAGGAGTCACCAACCAAGGTGACACAGAGAGGCTCAATCACCTCTAATCCAATCCACCATTTTAATTTTGATATTAGTCTTCATTCACATTCTCTGTAAGTCGTCCTGGAGTTCTGTATAGTTCTTATCAGGTATTGATGGTATTTTGTCTTAATCTGAAATTCTATTTTTTTTGGAAGAAAGAAAGGAATAAACATTTTTATACTGTCTACTATGTGCTAAGTACTGTTCTAAGAGCTTTATAAATATAATTTCATTTGATCTTCAAAGAAAGTCTTTGAGGGAGATATTGTTATTTTCCCTATTCTACCCTTGAGATTTTTGTGTTTTTCCTTCATTCTTGAATAGGACCATGTCATCAAGATGATGGCATGACCTGCAACTGATTTTGATTTGAGTGAGGGAGGCCTGTGCAAGGTCATCAACCTCACTTTCTTCTCCTGAACCATCTAGGCCCAGTGGCCTGATATTCTTCAGGATGACACTGAGGAAATTGAGATTAAATAAATTAAAGTCAAATGACTTACCCAGAGTCATACCGTTAGTAAATGTCTGAAGGTAAATTTGAACTCAGATCTTCCTGACTACAGGCCTTTTGCTCTAACTACTTTGCTAACTAGCTGCCCTCAAAAATTATACTGGCTGTTGTTCTCAGAAGGATGAGCTTGGACTACTGATTCCATTGATGTAGAGAACCTCTGGCTAAAGAAATTTCTACTACCTGTGACAGTCACAAGGGGCATCTCTCTCTTATCCAATCCTGACAAAATTCTAGAATCCTCCTTAATAGGCTGGTCCTTCACCTGGAAGATGGTCATATATCTGAGAGCCAGTATGGCTTCAGAAAGGGTTACCTGACAACTGCCCAACAACTGCACGAGAAGTGCCAGGAATAGAACAGAGGCCTGTACACAATGTTTACAGATCTGACCAAGGCCTTTGACACTGTTAGTTGTGAGGGTTTATGAAAAATTGTCAAAATTTGGTTGCCCAGAGAAGTCATCAGTATTGTATGTCAGTTTCATGTTGGCATGTTTGCCCAGGTTCTGGATAGTGGACAAAGCTCTTGTGCCCTCCCAGCCACCAATGGAGTGAAACAAGGCTGTGTGCTTGCTCCCATGCCTTTTAGCATGATATTTTCAGCCATGTTGCCAAATACTTTCAATGAGTATGAACATGGCATCATGGTCAACTACTGTACTGATGGTAAGTTCTTCAATTTGAAAAGGCTACAAGCCAAGACCAAAGTGGAGGGAGTGTTGGTGGATGATTTTCTGTTTTCCTATTCCCTTATGCATTGGTGAAGAATGTTTGAGCCCCTTGTTCTGTACATTTTAAAAAACAATTTATTATTATTAATTCCTTGCTCTGTCCAATCGTGATGTCTTTTGTTCTTTTGATTCCTGGGAGGAGTATAACTCATCCAAGTATTTTCTGCTTTTTCAAGAACAAAAATACAATCTTATTCTAGGGTTGGGGAATGTATCCCCTTGAGGCCACAGGTTCCTCACCCCTGAGTCCTAATCAACCACTAACTTCCTCAAAAGGAACCTCATGACATAGGGGACTGAGCCTGAAATTTAAAAAAAAAAAAGGAAAGGAAAGGAAAAAGCCTGGCTTCAAATTCTACATGAAAACATTGCTAGCTTTGGGATCCTGGGTTAGTCACTTTACCAGTCCCTTTAGGTTTTATTGACTAAGTTTAAAATGAATTTTATCTGCTATTGGTTGGATAGCATTTTCTTTGTTAGTCCTATCGATCAACTAATAAACCAAGAAGCACTTTTTCTTCACTATAATTATTGATTAAATTTGAAAGAATTTCTCTAAGGTGTCAGGGTAGAAATGTTTAATTCTCCCGGGTCTTCTGGTGGGGAAAACTAGGCAGTGTTTAACTCCTATATCACACAACCACTTAGGTGATACAGTTCTTTTTTTTTATAGGAAGAAGTTGGGATCTGAACTGACGATGAAAAACTCAGAGAAGCCTGGGAAGACATATCCACTAATGAGAGTAGTCAGCAGAAATAGGAGTATATACTGACTACAGCAGAGTCAATGAAAGAAGCAAGAATAGAAACAGACTGAACTCTGCATACATATAGTAGACCTAGAAAAATACTGAGAAAATGTACTTCCCTGCAGAGAAAGGGGGCTATGGCTGTGGAATATTGAATAAAGTAGTCTTTATAGTTTATGAAGTGGCTAGTTTTGCTGAGCTGACTTTTTTTCTTTTTCCTTTTGAAATTTTTGTAAGTGGCAGGCAGTGGAGAATGAATTTCACCAAATAAACGAAAAGAGAGAGAAAGAGAGAGAGAGAGAGACAGAGAGAGAGAGAGAGAGAGAGAGAGAGAGAGAGAGAGAGAGAGAGAGAGGAAGAGAGAGGAAGAGTGAGAGAAGGAAGAAGGAGGAGGAGAAGGAGAAGAAGAAGGAGGAGGAGGAGGCAAAGGAAGAGGGAGGAAGGAGAGGAAGGAACAGAAAAGGAAGGGAGGGAAGGAAGGAAAGGGAAAGGAAGAGAGAAACTGAGAAGACAACAGACATTTCTATATGGTGTTCTACATGAGAGAAAGGCAAAACATTTTAATCAGGAACATCACCCTCATAAATGTCTCCATCCTCCAGATGATAAGAAAGACACAGAGTATAAATCCTGCTTATTCTGCCTTTGAATTTGACACTAAAGAAAGACTATCAGATGATTGATGTCTTTAAGCACTACCTGGTTTTTTTCCCCCATTCTCATGTTATAAACTCCTACCTAGGTTGCCTCTTGCTAGGACTCAGGTCTTTTTGTCTTTGCCCTAATGAAAATTGGAGACAACTTCATATTTTCTATGCTCAAATCTCTATATGATATCATCAATATCTTTCCTCTTTTTAAGAGACAAGTCAGTTTTAGATCAAGAAGTTTCTGCCCTATTAAGAAACAAAAACCACCTCCTTATTCAGTCAATGTGACCCATAAAAGTCCATTTTATATTCTGGCTAGAGCAATGTGGGTAAAACGTAAAATATAATGCTGTCCCTCACATTCCAACCAGTTCATTGTTAGCTGGGCATTGTGTTACTAATGGTTGTAGAAAAGTCAGGTTCATGAAGATAGAGTCTCCTAGCCAGGGGATGAGAATGAATTAGGTTTGCATGGCCATTATCAACTTTACTATCATTTTCTCTACACCATATATATTTTGATAAGGTAAACATGTAGATTATACCATATGAAATCATACTTCTAAGTGGCCAGATTTCAGTGATGGTAATCAATTCTGTAGGCAGGAAGGCACACGGTAGTAACAATTAATCCTAGAAATATCATTGCATATGTGTTTTCATATTTGTCTATATAGTTGCCTTTCCGCTAATTATGTTATTTTTGCCTGTGAACACCAAAATCTTTCTAAAATCCATTTACTGAATTCATATTTCATCTCTTCTTTAAATCTCACACTGACAAGCCAGGAAGTATCCTAAGAATGAAGACTGAATCCTGAGATCATGCCATAAGTGGATCAGTTGAAAGAAATGAAAATGTTTAGGCTAGTGAAGACCTTGGAAGATATTCAAGTTGTCTTTAAATGTTTGAGGAATTACAACAAAGGAGAAGAAATTATTTGGGTTCTGTTTGTCTCCAGAAGGCAGAATGAGAAACACTGCATAGAAGTTTCAAAGATGTCAGGAAAAAAATTCAGCAATTAAAACTGACTAAAAATTGGAATGAACCAAACCAAGAAATAGACCCTGCCCTTACCCTTAAGAAGCAATGCAGTAAAGTGGGGAATTGGGTTTTGGAGTGAGGAATAAGAATCTAGGTTCAAATTCTACTTCTCTGACTTAATACCCTTATGAAATATGCCAAGTCACTTAAATGATCTGGGCCTCAGTTTCCTCATTCATAGAATGAGAGGATTGGATCAGATAGTTTTTAAGGTTTTTCCAGCTTTAGATACACAATCCTGTAATCTTCAAGTTAACACCATATGATACAGCACCAAGTATTTTGTAGAGAAATTCTTGCTCAGGCGGTAGCTGAATGAGACAGACACTGTCTTTAAGTGGGTCTATACATTTTAGATCTTCCTATCCTCCACAGCATTAGTGAGGCCTTGAAATAACTGTGATGTTGAAGTCTCAAATCAATCTCACCAGTCCTATATATGAGTTTACAGGAGACTTTTGCTCATCTATCTCCACCACTCATCTCTGGCAGTATAATCTTCAAGTCTTGACACTGGGCTTAGAGTCTAGCCTAATTCTGCAGCGTGTGGGTAAATTGCCAATCCAGTCTACCTGTTTCTAGTTCACTTGGAAATGGAATGCTAATTTTTTCCGCAACATTGAAAGTATGATTTCTTGACTACATACAAGCTAGTCTATGTAAAGCATGACTTCTAGTATCTTTTATTCTTCTGGGGCAGAGTAGCAATCTGATACTGTGACTTCACCCTTTGTCAAAGCAGATGGGTTCTTATTCTGGAAATTATAACTTCAGAGCATTGTCTCCAAGCACCAAGTGGGTAAATGACTTCTTCAGGCTCTTCAGCCACTATGTATCATAATGTAGTACTTGAATTCAGGTCTAACTCTAACAGGCTGGCTCTCTATCCATGCCATTGCTTCAATAGCATGAAATTCACATAAAATAAATTTGCTGAGGGTGGAGCACACTAGCACTTGTGGTGGGTTGACCATTTCACTTTCTTTGACTGCCAAGATGGTGGGTTATTTTTCTTAATTGATCTCATATTCCAGGGAAAATAGTAAAAGTATATATACACACATACACATAGACACACAGAGTGATTGAAATTTTCCTATGCTGTTCTGAGTTCATAAATCTAATAGCCCAGAGAATAAACTGAAGAGTTCAAAAGTAAGTTATATGAGTTGAAAAGTCCTTGTAATCCAAACAATGGAACCAGCCCTCCTGGGAATTGCTCAACCCCTCATGGAAAATTAATGCAAGCTAAAGTTCATGAAATCAATTTTAATTTAAATTAATTTAGCAACTAACTGGTATCAAATATTTACAATGCATATATTTGTAAAAATGATTGTAAGGCCAAAAGTTTATAATTGTATCTGGAACACATCAGCTGGCTGAAGCAGTTTCTATGGTGAATTTAAAAGACCAAAACATGCAATCAGTCTAGTGTTCAGATTTTTGGAAGCTGTAATTTATTTTAAGTTCTAATTTCCTAAGTGGCATAACCTTCTAGGCTAACACAAATTTAGGAGCAAGAAATTATTATGTCTTTCTCCTTGATAACAACTTGGAATGGTCATCACATCTTTGGATTCCTTGGTGCCTCAGTACTCTCTTCTGCAATATTAGTAATGGATTGTAAACTTATCAAGCAAATATCTGAAAGTCTAAGTGGAATTTGAAGCATGGGCAGAAATTCTTAGAAACCTTTCACAACTGCTGTTGCTATCTAGTGATATAATATTGCAGGAGGTAGATGACTGGGATTGGAGTCAGAAAGGAATGGGTTTGAATCAATGGTTTTGACCGTTCAGGGTCAATAACCAAGTAGTGTACTTGTCTTCACTACTTGCTTATTGACCATGAATTTCCCACACACTTTAATATCTGTAAGGAGGAGGCACAATACAATGGAAGGAGTTTTGACTGTGGGTTCAACAAAACTTCAGTTCAAATCCTACCTATGATACATCCTAACTTTGAGCAAGTTGCTTAACTGATCAGAGGTTTATTTTTCTCATCCAAAAAAATTATATCAATGGACATTTAACTCCAAAGCTATGATTTCATTTGAGCTAGGAATAGGGAACCTGTGGCCTCAAGGCCACATATGACCCTCTAGGTCTTCAAATGTGACTCTTTGACTGAAGGAAAACCTCCCTTTGTTCTATGAAGTTTGGATTCAGTCAAAGGGCCAAACTTGAGGATCTAGAGGGCTATGTGTGGCCTCAAGAGTGCAGGTTCCTTACCTTTGTTTGAGGTATTGACTGAAAGAACTCATATTTGAAATTTTCTTTAATTTCTACCCATATATTTTCAAAAAGAAAAAGAAGGCATGACAGTATAGATTTAAACAGAAAGTGAGGGAGAGCAACTCCCTATCTTCTACACAGTCAACAGTTTAATTCCTCCTCCTCTAAAAGTCAAAAATATTACTATAAAGAAAACGTTAGCATACTACAAGAAATATGTAAACAAAGTGAATGACCCTCAATTTAAGAACAGATAGATAAATTATGCTATGTGAATGTAGTAGAAAACTATGTTGCCAAAAGAAATCAAGACATTAGAGACACCTAGAAAGGCTTATATGAATTAATACAGGGTTAAAGAAAGTGGAACAAGAGTGAAAGACAGACAGCAAAATTCAATAAAGACAGTCTGTTATGTTGCTAGATCTGGAACTAATAATCTGTGAAGTTCAAATCAATTCCATTTCAGATGTTTTCTAAAATTATATAAATGCCCTACAATATGATAATATATATATATATATATATATATATATATATATATATATATATATATATATTAAATCAAGTGCAAAATATAACTTCTACAACTGCATCCCAAAGAGATCACAAAAATGGGAGAAGGCCCCACATATACAAAAATATGTATAGCAGCTCTTTTTGTGGTGGTCAAGAACTGGAAACTGAGGAAATGCCCATCAACTGGGGAATGGCTGAGTAAGTTGTAGTATATGAATATAATGGAATACCATTGTGCTATAAGAAATGATGAACAGGTGGACTTCAGAAAAATCTGGAAAGACATATATGAACAGATACTGAGTGAAATGAGCAGAACCAGGAGAATATTATACAAACTAGCAGCCACAGTGCGCGAGGACTATTGCTGATAGACTTAGCCCTTTACAGCAATGCAAGGACCTAAAGTATTTCCAAATGACTCTTGATGCAAAATGTCATCCATATTCAGAGATAGAAGTATATAACCAGAATGCAGAATGAAGCAGATTATTTTCTCTTTTGTTATGTTTTGTTATGTTTTTTCTCGTGGTTTCTTCCATTTATTTTAATTCTTCTGTGAAACATGACTAATGTGAAAATGTGTTTAATAAGAACATAAGATTGAATGCCATCTTAGGGAGGGTAGGGGAAGGGAGAGGGAGAAATTTAAAACGTGTAGAAATGAATGTTGCAAACTGAAAATAAATAAATTAATAAAAAAAGAAATAAATCAACCTCCCCCCCCCAAAAGAACAACTTTGCAAGTCAACTAAACCATGACTAATCATAATAAGCAATCTGAACCCAGTGGAAAAGTTGCTCAAACGTATTTTCCTCTTGCTACAGAGGGGTTGGGGATGACAAATATGGAGTATTTCAAAAAGAGATGGCCATTTTGTTAATTCATTTTTTCTTTTTTATAAGAAACAGAGAAGTAAATAAGTTTTTAAAAAAGCAGCAGTGTACAATAAAGTAATATATAAATAGAGAAGTAGCTGTATATGTGTATTTGGCTCAATACAGGTGAGTACATGAGAAACACATGATTTTCTATAAACTCCGAGGAAAGACTGGTTGGCTCTGTGGGCAATGGATCATGAAAGACTTTGTTGAAGAATTGACATTTGAGATATTTGGCTAAGACTTCAGCAGAGAGGGTAATTTAGATGTAGTGCCTATGACAAACAACGCAGCAGCAGCATGGCTTATATAATATATCAGGCAGTCTACCTAATTCAGAGCTACACCAAGTGATTTCCTCCCTAGTATTAATGCATGTAGGACTCCTGGAGAGTTTTGACGCCACAATCCTCTCTTAACGTGGTTGAGTGGCATGGGCTTAAATTCAGAGGATAGAATTTAGTCCTTTCCTTCAATCCTCACTTAGGTTCTCCTGACCCAAAATGCGTTAGGTGGGAAAACTGAAACACACATAGGAAAAATGTCTTGTTCAGCTGGTGTAAATTGTTTATAATGGAACTTGATTTCAGACCAGGTGATCTGACCTTTTTCCTACACCTCCTTCTCCCTTCCAAGAAGCATTGTAGTAAGACAACCTGTTTTCAGTCTTACCTTTAACACATAGTGGCAGTGGGCAAGATATTTTACCTCGAGGCAACATGATAATCCAATCCAACAAAAAAGTTCATTAAGCACCTACTGTGTGCCAGGTATTGTGCTAAATCCTGGGAATAAAATTAATAAAAAGAAAGACACTCAGTCCTCAAGGAACTTGTAATCTCATATGAGAGACAACACATAAAAGGCAAGAGAAAGAAGGCTAGAGAGAGATACTCTGGAGTACTAGGTAACTGAGCATCTTTTTACTCCTTGGAGTTAAAATCAGGAAGAAAAACAGATGGAAAACCTAGTTTCTGTCCTTAATAAAATAAGACACTGAGAGGAGTTTGGTATTCTACCCTCAAATCTCCAATCAGAAGTGAAAAGAAACCGAGAGAGGTGGTTTCAGAATTTAGAAGTAATGAGACTATCCTGGGAGGGGCACCTTGCTCTGTGGGTATGAAACCAAGCAGAGCTTCAGATTCAAAGAGATGTGAGATAAATTACAGACATTATGACTTCTGCTGGTAGTCGGAGTTAGTTCCCTCCAGAGTGACAAAAATCAATGAAAGCACAAGCTTAGTCACTATGGCTATCCCCCAATGTAACCCCCTTCCACAAATCATTTCCCTCTTTATCTTATTTCATTACATTATATTTACATAGAGAACTATAATTAGAAAATAATTACCTTCCCCCTTAAAAAAAAACTTAAATCATCCTTAAAAAATAAATGCTTAGACAAATATAGATTGCAAAGTCTTTTTGAAGGTCTTTAGATTGATTTCTATCGTCAAGAAACAAGTTTCTCAAAATTAAACTCTAAAGTTGGAATCACATTGCAAACCATGAGAAAGTATAAAGGGAGGAGGAGTACTCCATACCTACTAATGCCTATTATAGAATAGACGTCAAGATATAGCAAAATTGCTGCTTATGTAACCCTGAGGAAAAAAATACCTACTCCCCTTTACTTCATAGATTATAGACTTATACTTTGAGGGGACCTTGCAGGTTCTATAATCTAAATTTTTCATTTTGCATGAGGTGAAATGGAAATCCAGAGAAATAAATTGCTTTATCTAGGATCATGGAGGTAGCAAAGTTGCAGCTCAAACTCAGGCTCTCCAACTCTGAATCCACTGCTTTTCCAAGGCTTTAGACTCAGAGGAGGAGTAATATAGAGGTAAAGAAAACTACCAGGCAACTTATTTAATCTGATGGCATATAATTGCACATTTAAAATTTAAAAAAACCCAAAAACTATACTTAATTGGCTGTTGATTTCTACACAGAATAGCAAAATTGGAAAGGAATAAGAATTTATAGTGTACCTACTATGTGCCAGGTACTATACTAAATGTTTTATAAAGTCTCATTTCATCCTCACAGCTGCCCTGTGAGACAGGTGTTGTTTTTATCCCCATTTTATAGTTAAAGAAACTGCTGAATAGACCAGCAGTTGAAACCTCCCTCGCCTAACATATAGTAGATGAAAAACTTCTTTTCTCTAAATTGCTAAATTAAATTACATTCAGTAAACACTTATTAAATGATTAGTCTGCCAGGTACCATGCTAGGATCTAGGCATATATAACAAAAATGAAAAAATCTCTCCACCTATGGTGCTTACAATTAATTATCAGACAACCTGTAGACAAATGAGTGAATATAAAATGTATTCAAAGCAATTGCTTGGAGAAAAGGTATAGCTTTAATAAAAAACAAAAGTTTGATAGCAATCGATCAGACATACCAGAGGGCACAATAGAAAAGTAGGGAAGAATGAGATTAGGACACTTGGAAGGGTGGGAGTTATGTGGACAAAGAAGAGAAATTGAAGAATGGTGATTTAGGAAACTTGAGTCTAGGCAGGCAATGAATTAGAATCTGAGTAGAGAGAATATTAGGATGTCTTACCAAGAAGCAAAGTTGTTGTTGATTTCCTTTCCTGTGTCCAGTTGAGCTACAGACTTGTGAAATATGTTTGAAGTTCTCCCACTCAGGCTATCAGAAACCCCTGACTCATTGCAGTGTTGAATAAATTATCTACCCCACAGACAAGTAGAGACTCAGAAGGGTCTTTGTTTTTCACCTCAATCTAATCCTTGTAAATGAGGCATTTGAAAAGATCAACCAGTTGGGAACTATTTTACATTGCATATAAGGCAGAAAAAAAGCTCACTATGTGTTGATCTGGCTTTCTGGAAGCAACAACATACTAAAGCAAACAAACAAAAAGCTAATCTATATGGAAAATATAGATTTAAAATATTACCAAATGATTTTAAATACATGTTATTGATATGATTTCTTTTTGCACTATATACATTTTCCATTGTATCACTTCCTTTCCCCTCCTAGAGAACAATCCTTTATAATAGGGAATTTTCTAAAGGGTATAAGAAAATTTATCAAAATTAACCAACATATTGAAAAAAATCTGATGTTACATGCACTATTCCATAGTCATAGCCTTCCAAAGACGTGAGGAGGACAGGTTGTATTTTAATATCTCTTGTTTGAGTCCAATCTGATTCATAATAATTTCATGGCATTGTCTCTAACGTTTTGTGATTGTTATTTACATTGTTGTATTCACTGTACATTCGGGTATCATGTTCTATTTATGTCATGTATAGGTTCAAGGAAATCTGTCCACACTTCTCCAGATTCACCATATTTTTCATTTCTTATAAGGAAATAGACAAGTCATAATCATTTACCAAAATGTATTTGGCCATTCCTCAGTTGATGGATATCTACTTTCCTTCTAGCTCTTTATCACCACAAAAATAGTGTTAACGGATAGATGATGAAATTCAAATTTTGTGTGTGTGTGTGTCCTTCATTGCTGAAGAATACCAAGCCATTAGAGAAATAATGACATGACTTTCACTTGACTTTGTTTTGAGTGAAGGAGGGCGGTGCAAGTCAGCAGCCTCACTTCTCCTCCAGAGCTATCTGAATCTAATGACCAGATATTCATCAGAATGACTGGAGATGACCCAGGATGAGGCAACTGAAGTTAAGTGAGCTGCCTAAGGTCACACAGCTAGTGAGTGTCAAGTGTCTGAGGTAAGATTTGAACTCAAGGCCTCCTGTCTCCTGCACTGCACTGCTGCTCTATCCACTTCACTACTTAGCTGCCCTATACATATATATATATATATATATATATATATATATATATACATATATATATAAGTGATATGTATATATATATACATATCACTTAGATAAAGGGCCTTTAAAAAATCATTGACCTTGAAATGTGTGTGTATGTGTGTGTTTGTGTGAGTGTGTGTGTATCTAGCATGGATACTTTGGGTCAAAGCCTATAGACACTGAAGTTGCATGATCTGTTTCATTACAAATTGCTTTTCAAAATACTTATACTAATTTTTAACTCCACTCTCTTATTCACAAACACAGACATATACCAACACATACTTATGTATGTAGATATACATCGACTTATATATGTGAGAACCATGTGCATAATTTCTTTGGCACAGGAAATTTGAATTAGGAAAATCTCTCTACCAATGCAGATTGGAATCTGTAAGGCTAGTGATAGTCTTAGGAACTGAGGAGGCCCCTGACAGATTAAGTCATTTGACACATAATTCTGTAGAGGTCAGATTAAACACAGATGTTCTTGAGTTTATGGAGTCCAACATGCTTCTGAGCAGCTGAACTTTGAGTCATAATTTCTTTAATTTGCACAGCACAAATAAAAGCCCTCGGGAGCACCTGGACAAGGGACTTCACAAATTGTTCATTATTTATCTGTTGTTCAGTTATTTCAGTCACTTCTGGCTTTCTATGTCTCTATATGCAGTTGTCTTGGGAAAGGCACTAGAGGGGTCTGATATTTCTTTCTATAACTCATTTTACATTTGAGTAAACTGAGGAAAACTGGGATAAATGACTTGTCCAAGGTCATAGTACTAGTAAATGTCTGATACTGGATTTGAATTCTGGTTTTCCTGACTCCAGGCTTGGCATTTTATCCACTAGACCACCTAGCTGTCCCTCCTTATCTTTATAACTGAGTTAATAAAAGCACCTATTTCAAAATTTGTGGAATAGATAAAACAAGATTGCATACACACAACCATTTACAAACGTTTCCATTATATATATACATACACATATATATTTATAGACACTTTTTCCTGAGCTAAAGAAAACATCATAAAAATTTCCTCTCCTACCAATGGAGAAAAATTACAAAATAATAGGATTTCTTATAATGCTAGACATGTTAATTCATAACTAGAAATTATAAAAATTTGGAAGTTGGCATTAAAAGCATTATAAAGAGAATCATAGAGCTTAGAGAATATTTGAAAGCATTAAACTTGTTGAGACTCCTCAGATGATTCACCACGCGGGTGTTGAAGTTTGTATCTGAAGCAAGCACATGACTTAGTTGCTGAGATGATTCCTAAGAACTAAGAAATGGCAAGTAATTAAATTCCATGGCGACAGACACTAAAGTACAATGGATACCTAGCTGACCACAGAGTGAAGAAACACTGGGTTCGGATATCACCATTAACTCTTTAAGGCTGTGTGACCACAGGGAAGTTAATTAACCTCTTGGGGCTTCCAGACAATTTTTTAAGAAGAGATACTAACTGGCATTTCTTTTCACTTAGAGTTTCTCTCACCAATTAAATTACTGATCTTGTCAAACGTGTACAAATCCTTGTGTATTCAAACCATACTCAAGAAATCTGTTATTTAGTTCATTAGTCCAAGAAAGACCTAATGGGAGAACTTTTTCTTTTTTTTCTTTTTGTTAATATAAACGTATTTATTTAACTTTTTACATTCATTTTCACAAAATTTTGGGTTCCAAAATTTTCTCCCCATTTGTCCCCTCCACCCACCCCAATACACCAAGCATTCTAATTTCCCCTATCACTAATCTGCCCTCTCTTCTATCATTCCTCCTTTCTCTTGTCCCCAACTTCTCTTTTGTCCTGTAGGGCCAGATTACTTTCTAGTCCCTATTACCTATATTTCTTATTTCCTAGTACCAAGAACAATACTCAACAATTGTTCCTAAAACTTTGAGTTCCAACTTCTCCCCATCCCTCCCTGACCACCCATTCCCTTTGGGAAGGTAGGCCATTCAATATAGGCCATATCTGTGTAGTTTTGCAAATGACTTCCATGATAGTCATGTTGTGTAAGACTAACTATATTTCCCTCCATCCTATCCTGTCCCCCATTGTTGCTATTCTCTCTTTTGATCTTGTTCCTCCCCAAGAGGGTTGACTTCAAATTGCTCCCTCCTTCCATTGCCCTCCCTTCCATCATCACCCCACCCTGCTTATCTCCTTCTCCCCCACTTTCCTGTATTGTAAGATAGGTTTTCATACCAAAATGGGTCTGCATTTTATTCCTTCCTTTAGTCGAATGCGATGAAAGCAAACTTCATGGTTTTTTTTCTCAGCTCTCCTCTTTTTTCCCTCCACTAAAGAGTCTCCTGCTTGCCTTTTCTATGAGAGATAATTTACCCCACTCAATGTTACCCTCTCTCCTCCCACTACATTTGTCTCTCACTGTTTACCTTGATTTCTTTTAAGATATGATCCCATCCTATTCAATTCACTCTGTGCTCTCTGTCTCTGTGTGTGCATGTATGTGAGTATGTGTTTGTGTGTGCATGCATGCGTGTACGTGTGTGTGTGTGTATGTGTGTGTGTAATCCCACCAACTACCCAGATACTGAAAAGTTTCAAGAGTTACAAATATTGGCTTTCAATGTAGGAATATAAACAGTTCAACTTTGGCAAGTCCCTTATGACTTCTCTTTGCTGTTTACTTTTTCATGCTTCCTCTCATTCCTGTGTTTGAAAGTCAAATTTTCTTTTTAGCTATGGTCTTTTCATCAAGAATGCTTGAAAGTCCTCAATTTCATTGAAAGACCATATTTTCCCCTGAAGTATTATACTCAGTTTTGCTGGGTAGGTGATTCTTGGTTTTAGACCTAGTTCCTTTGCCTTCTGGAATATCTTGTTCCACACCCTTCGATCTCTTAATGTAGAAGCTGCCAGATCTTGTGTTTTCCTGATTGTATTTCCACAATACTGGAATTGTTTTTTTCTATGCTTGCAATATTGTCTCCTTGACCTGGGAGCTCTAGAATTTGGACACAATGTTCCTAGGAGTTTCTCTTTTTGGATCTCTTTCAGGTGGTGATCGATGGATTCCTTGAATACTTATTTTGCCCTCTGGTTCTAGAATATCAGCGCAGTTTTCCTTGATAATTTCATGAAGGATGATGTCTAATCTTTTTTTTTTAATCATGGCTTTCAGGTAGTCCCATAATTTTTAAATTGTCTCTCCTGGATCTATTTTCCAGGTCAGCTGTTTTTCCAATGAGATATTTCATGTTATCTTCCATTTTTTCATTCTTTTGGTTTAGTTTTGTGATTTCTTGGTTTCTCAGAAA
>CM053771.1:529262278-529278452 GCA_028658325.1 Potorous gilbertii | reverse complement strand
ACAAATGGGGAGAAAATTTTGGAACCCAAAATCATGTGAAAATGAATGTAAAAAGTTAAATAAATGTATTTAATTTCTAAAAAAAAAAAAAGTGTATCAGTCATCTCATTTTATAGACAAAGAAATTAGGCTCAGAAAAGTGATATGACTTGAATAGTAGTAAAGCTAGTAAGTAACAATGCCTAGCATACTGCAGGCATCAATTAATGCTTATTGGCATGATGGGCAAAAAACTCTTTTGATTTCAAGACCAGTCTTCTTTGTCCTAGACCACACTACCTCCTATTATCCCTCTCCATTTCCATCAAATGTCAGCAATGGCTCTGAAGTATTTAGAATTTCATTATTAAATAATAACTGAAAAAACGTGTATCACCCTCCTCAAGTTATAAGGACATGATGGTACACACATTATTCAAAATCCATCAAGATGTTCATTATAGAAACATCCTAGGGAAATATCTATGACGTTCAAGTCCAGTTCTGTTAAGTTACACCAGATCCAATCTTCATATTTCACCTGATTATAATTCATCAAAAATATATTTTTAAAAAACCTTCAAAGATTTTGCCTTTGATTCAAAAAGAAATACACATTTGTGAATGTTTCACTTGGTATCCTATTAACTTTAAAATGAATAACTCTTTAGTAGGAGTCAGAGATTACTGAAATTAAAGGACATGTAATTCAGCATATCTACAAATTGTGATCATTCTCTCCCCATATTGTTCATTCTTTTACCCCTCCTCCCTTCCTCTCTCACCCAATCCCCTTAAAGATTTAAGAAGCACCAGGGAATAAAGCATAAAGTGCTAGATTTTGGAGCCCCAAATAATCAGTTTTAAATCCTGCCTCATACCGTTACCAGCTGTGCGACCTTGGGCAAGTCATTTAAAGACTGAACCTCAGGGAACTTCCAAGGGTTGTAATCTGATATAAAACGGAAAAGTAACCCTGCTTTAAATCTTATCTTTGGACAGTTCTTCTGTCTTTTGATTTCTCTTTTTCTTAAGTCCTAAATAATCTTTATGTTTGGGATCTTGTTACATTTACTCTGGATAGTTAGGTTTTCTTTTTACACATCAATCCATCAGCAAACACACACAAACATATATGTGTGTATGTGTGCATGTTCATATATATATATATATATGTGTGTGTATGTATATGTTTGTGTATACATACATAAAAAAAGTAACCAAACTTGACTTAAATCACGATAAACTCTGAGCATAAGGACTATATGGAATGAAGTAAATGTTATTTATTGGAAAGAAGACTGGATCAGGAATGAAAAGACAGGTTATTCTCTTAACTTTACCACAGTATGACCTTCATTAGGTCAATGAACCATTTGGGTTTTTATTTTCCTTATATGTAAATGAGAGAATGAAATAACAATGTCTCCAAGGTACACTATAAAATAAAGTTTTTGTTTCAGTTCAGTTTTAAACTATAAATATGAATTTATGCCTTGCAACAGTTGTATAACATGTTCAGATGGGAAATCATCCAATCCAGTGGAAAATATGGGGACATGTAGAGTCAGAAAGACTGGGATTTAAATTCTGCCTTTAAAGCTTGGGAGCTCCATGACCTTGGGTAATCCACTTACTCCTACTGAATCTCCTTTGCCTTGTCTGTAAAATAGAAATATCATTACCTATAGTAGCTGCCCAAGAGGATTACTGCAATGAGTGCATGAAGAAAACAAAAGAAAACCACCACAACAAAACAGACACTTACTATCTCTGTGATCCTGGGCAAGTCACTTAATTTTCAAGGGGTCACAAAGAGTTGGCTGCAACTGAAAATGATTAAAAAAAGAAAAATGAAAAAAATCAGTGTTAAGTGTTTTGCACACTTTTAGGTGGCATGGTAGATGGAGTGCCAGGCCTTGTGTTAGGGAGACTCATCTTCCTGAATTCAAGTCTGGTCTCAGACAGTCTCAGACACTAGCTATGTGACCCTGGGAGAATTCCTTAACCTTAAAATGAGTTGGAGAAAGAAATGGCAAATCACTGCAGTATTTTGCTGAGAAAACAACTAGTCAGTTACAAAGAGCTGGCCATGAATGAAATGATTGAACAAAAACAACACATGCAAATCTCACTTTTATAAATATCATTACAATCAACTTCATCATCAATCCCAAAAGCCACATATCAATGCAGTTGGTTTCATTAAGGTCGTTCCATTTGATTTATCCTCTTACAAAGATTTCAATGAGTGTTAATCAAACTTGGGAGTAAGATGAGAGTTCCCAGATCTAGAAAATACCTTATTATTTTAGGAATAGCAATTTGATATCAAGCTATGCTCATTGATATCTGCCAGTTGTTTTTTTTTATCTGATTAAAGAAGAACTAATTTTGTTGTTTTAGTTAATATTGCCCTAATGTGTTGAACATGAGAAAGAAGGATCTCCATTCTTTCCTTTGCGAAAAAATTTAGTGAACTTATTTGAAGGAGTCAAAGTTGCTGCAGAGCCAGCTTTAAAGTACTCCAGAGAGTTACTTCTTACATATTTAATGTGAATATTTACATTTCTGAAATCAGCAAAGGTTATAAACCAAGGCTTGATATATGTTGTTGATTTTCTAATCTAAAATGATGGAGAAATTTCTAAAACACAAAATAAACTTAAAAGTGTATTACGTAGCACATACACTCAGAGATGTTTGAATATGCATATATGTGTATATATTTACACATATGTCTATAGGTATGTGTGTATGTATTATGTAACAGATACTATGGGATTGCATATAAATTTTCAGTAATCCAATTTTTAAATGTTTTTCTCACTCCTTAATCAATGGTTGGCAAAGGATATGGGAGGTGGGGGTAAGATGTGGTGGCACTAGGCACTGGGATAACACTTCTAGTGGGGTTACTTAGGCACTATATGCACACTTTGGATAGTTACCACTAGATGGAAGTATAATTTTATAATTTGAAGAAGCATTTTTTTTTGCCCAAATCCTTTTGGTCCTAAAGCATGGAGTATAGAAATAAGATAGTCTTGATGAAGATATTTTCAAACCTCAACAACTCTTCCCCACAAGATGTAATTATTAAAACAATGTCATATGTCAACTTTTACTTACTATACATAAATAACCTTACATTCTAGTTAGAATAAGTGTCAAAATGCAAACCCCTAGGTACAAAGAAAGTACTCTTGTTACCCATTTTCCTGTTATAAGGGTCACTACTGTAAATATTTCCTTTTCTTTATGTCTGGAGGACATCTGTTATCTGCTATCTTATGATTGTTCCAGGATCTTTCCACATCTCTCCTTTCTGTCCCTCCTTATTTCTTGCTTCCATTCAGAAGTAGGACATTTATTTTCCTCTTACAAGCATTTACTGGGCTGTTAGCGCCTAATTTCTCTCAAAAGCTGTTGTCCAAAGATCTTCTTGATTGTGATTTTTTCAAGAAAATGGAGGCATATAATTCTTAACTTACTAACAATCCCTCTCACCTAATGAATGATTTTGTAATTTTACTTCAAAAAGTAGTCAGATTTCCCTTAACTATGGAGTATTGCCATAAAAAAAGAAATAAAATATGCATAAAATTATGTAATTTCTTCAGGATCCTACAGAAATTGAGCTTTGGAACTAAAAAATCTCTTTTTTTTCATTTAAATATATTGGTAATGTTAATTAGTCCCTTAAAATGTATAACCACAGCTAGTTTGGGTGGAACATCATGTCACAGTGGAAAGCTTATTGGATCTGAAGTCAAAGAACCTAGCTTTGTTGCTAAGTATGATTTAACACTGAGCTAGCCAAGTAAGCTCGCTGAGTCTTATGTTCCCCAATTGAAAACAACTGCAGGCAGTGTTGGTTTTGTTTGTTCATTTGCATGATTTTTAATAAATTATTATGATTAGAGATTTAAGGTTTATCCATTACAAACATAAAATGGTGCAAGAACGGATATATATTTGTGTCTTTGGCCTCAGAGGCTTTTAAGAGGGTTAGCAGTCTCCCTCAAAATTTTTACTATACCATCCTGCATTGATGTGATATCCATGGAGTTTCAAGCAGAGATGAAAATTAGAGTAATAGATAATATAAAAAATGGTGTGGACTCTGTAGAAGTAGCCCAAGGGCTGGTATGACTGTACCAATGGGCATCCTGTTGGAGGTAAAATTCTAAGCCCATGGATACAGCCATGACCTTGGGTTGAGTATCAGGTGCCCCTCCAACAGACAGAAGCTGATAACATGAATATAAAGACCTGATCGACAGGTATCCCAGCTTTATCAATAACCATCCATGACCTCGTTTTCTCTAGAGTATAGGAGATTACAGGTGAATGTCCTAAAGAAAGTAGAGTCTGCAAGAAGAGGAACATAATTCCTTGCTCTGAACATGAATTTGGAGGATGATCCTTGATTTATTCTCCCCTCTCCAGTGCCACTGAACAGCCAGTTGTTTTTTAGACATGAAAAACAAGATGTTCATCTTTTGCTGCCTCAAGCCTTGGCATCTTGCCAACGCAGAAAGAAAAATTAGGCAGTAAATCTTAGCAAATACTGGATGTGTAAAGGCCTGAGAAATCCAATTCTATCTCTTCTGTTTGGTCTTCTGGGAATCACATTGTTGGAAACTTTCTAGGTCATTTTCACCACAATTTCTCCTACCCTCCTTACCCCAACCACATCTATATTCAGGATACAAAACTTGTTTCAATTAGTACCAATCACAATTTTTTTCAGATCTGTGTAAATAATGCCCTATTGTGATAAGGAGATGACTGTAAGGTTATGCAAGAAGAAACTGGGGATTCTTCTAAGCTGAAAATGAGTCCAAGAACAAAGCATATTTTTGTCTTTCACAGCAGTGTAGACACTCTAAGACAGGTAGTGTGGTACAATTAAAAGAGCACTAGCTTTGGAAGAATAGGATCCGGGTTTAAATCCCAGTTTTCCTACTTATGTCTTGTATGACTTTGGGTAAGTCTCATAAAACTCTCTAGACTTCAGTTTCCTCATTTGTAAAATGAAAGGAATTATACTTGATAACTTCTTTGACACTTTCTCTTCTCTGAATCTAGTGTCCTTGATAAATAATTAAGGGCTGAAAGGCTCATAATCAATGAATTAGCTATGACATAATCAGGTGACTTCCATTTCTGGGTCCATTCCAAACCATAACTTTCTGCTATGTCATAGAGCTGTCACACTCTGCTTTAATAGTGTACATACACACAACAATGCAATTGGCATCCTTTTGATGAATTGCAGAAGTAGAAATGGCAATGAAATTAAATAGCATATGCATTCTTCAAAGTCCTGTGTATTCAGTGAAATTGGCAAGGGTGCTATGTTGTAGTAAGAAGAGCTTTAGATTTATAGACCAAATTCCACCGATTTCATGTCCTATGGGACTCTGGAGAAGTCACTTAGGTTTTCTGGTTTTAATTTCCTCGGTGCAAAGAAAGTTTGCTTCTTTTACCTTATG
This sequence comes from Potorous gilbertii, assembly GCA_028658325.1. Taxonomy (NCBI): domain Eukaryota; kingdom Metazoa; phylum Chordata; class Mammalia; order Diprotodontia; family Potoroidae; genus Potorous; species Potorous gilbertii. Next base: position 529,272,972 of record CM053771.1, on the reverse strand, counting down.
AGTTTAAACCTCCTTCAGATTAGGTCACTTCAACTAAAAACCAAGAAAAACAACAACTAAGAATCTGGGAGGTCCATAGTCTTAGTCAAGCTAACAGAGCTCTTTGCTAGAAGACTTGTGACTAAAGCAGTTATTCTGCTTCCCAGTGCTCTTTGGATATATACATCTCAGTTCCTTCTCAGTGAATTGGAACATACAAAAATGCATGCTATATTTGCTTTGGAATCAAGAGACCTGAATATGAACCTTTTTGAATGACCTGCTTTGTGACCATGATCATGTCACTCAATTTCTCAAACCTTCAATTTCCCTGTCTGTAAAATGGAGACAGTCACACCACTTATTCCCTAGGTTTTTTGTGAAGAAATGTTTTTCATATAACACTAAGTAAAATGATTATTATGGGTTATTGATTTTCTTCACATGTAATCTCACCATTTATTTCCATATTCCAAAAGCTGTTCTACCATTCATAGTGCATTTTTAGGATTTCCCAAAGTCCTGAACGTCTTTCATTCACTGGTAAGTCATCCCATTAACCTGACTGGAAAATTCAGAGTTGTTCAGCCCAGTTTTCAATGGGGCCCTGTTTCCAGTTTTAACATTCTGTGACTTCAAAATACAAAGTACCAGCATTATTTTCCTGTGACTAATTATGCTGAATTTATTAGATAATTAAGAATGGGCCATGTGTACTACTCTCTCCTAGGCTCTGGCTAATATATTCAGAATTTAGATAAAACGAAATCCCTGTCCCTCAGCTTGTTACTTGCTTGTGCTCCTCATGGGAATAGCAAGGGGAATGACGAACCCTAACACAAAATGTTACATAGAATACAGATGTGGAAAGAATCTCAGAAGCCACATCTTCTAGTTCCATACCCTCCTTATACAAATGAGAAAATTGAAGGTATTACTGACTTGCCTTAAGCACACACAGTTACTAAGCGGTGAGGCAAGATTTGAAACCAGGCCTTCTAACAGCAGAGGCTCTACTCTTTTGACTGAACTCATATGGTAAGTATAAAAGCTATAGATCATTACCAAATAGACTACTGAGAATGGAGTTTTAGACCCACCCCAATGAATCATAGAAGACAGGAATTGTAGATTGGATCACTTAGCCAGTCAAAAGTGTGCCCTGGTTTTAAATCTGTCTTTAATTGATTGAATGGATTATCCTCCATTGAGTATAGAATGAAGGAAAATGATGCCACAATGGAAACAACTTATGATTCTTTGAAAGAATCAGATCCTATTTTTGTTATACTATTAAAATAAGTCTCCTTTAGACATTTATGCTCAGTAGTAGGTCAATAAAATGTTGAAAGGCCTCAGGCTTCTAAGAGACTTATTGAGGCAGTCTTTCAAAGAAGAAGAATGATTTATTTTTTGTTCATTTGTGTTTACCTCTACGTGACCCCATGGACCATATTGTCTTACTGGGTTTTCTTGACAGACGTAGGGAGTAGCTTGCTATATTCTCTTCCAGTGGATTAAAGCAAATAGAGTTTAAGTGACTTGCCCAGAGTCACACAGCTAGTAAGTGTTTTGGACCTAGGCCAGATTTGAACTAAGTCTTCCTGACTCTAAGCCTAGCACTCTATCCATGGAGCCATCTAGTTGCCTTCTCTCTGTTTCACTCTATCCAAGAATATGTTATTAAAGTGCCTCAACCAGTAGTAGACAAAAAATCCAGCAAAAAGCAGAGAGAAACCATGGGGACAGACACAGATTCAGAGACAGTGAGATATTCCCCTCATTGAATCAGTAGGCAGCTCAATGAACATGAATATTTGCACAAAAGAAGAATGCTATGTACTCAAGAAAGAACTTCCAGGAAGAAGAGTTTATGGGTTTACCCCATAGCTGCATGCATACCTCACTACCATTAAAATCTAAATGTAATTTTCCTATATTCCTGGCCTCTTTATTTTTTTTAAAGTATGTCTAAAGTTTTGATAATATACATGTAAAAAATGTCTTAAGAGTTCCATCTTAGTAAATACTTTTGCTAAAGAAGTTAATTATGTCTGGTTAATTGTTAGTGAGGAATGGACTGATAGGGGCTCATGAGTAACAGTACTAGAAACTTACTCCATCAGGGCTACCCTAGAATTCTGGGAGTAATAGATACTGTCTGAGTATCTGATCCAACAATATGAGTGAGTTCAATAAATAGCTTCACAGTGGGTATTATATATATATGATGAAATTGAAAATTGCATTGCTTTTTCATTTACAACATATTAGTTTTTCTCCCCATAAATCTTATTCTAATGAATCAACATTGTGTAGAAGTGGACCTAGACATTGTCTAGAAGATTCTGCCTTCTGAGTATGAATTCATTCTAACAATTTGATGAGTCTCTGAGCATGAGCTTGACCATGGGAATGCCCATTCAAATGATCAAATTAGGTAACCTTGGAGAGTTTCACCAGTAGTGGTTGTGTTAGACACGCTTGTTTAGAAAGGTCAACTTATTATTAGACCTTTTAATTAATTAGTGGAGGAGGTTGAGATTTTTAACAATGAAATGGGTAGATCCCATATCCTAGAACTGATAAGGATCCAGAATATTGCATCATCTGAATTCTTTTTAATTACAGACACAACATCGATTTAACAAACATTTTTCTAGCAACTGCCATGTGCCAGGTACTGCAGGGGATTAAAAGGAAGAAATGAAGGAGTATTTGTCCTCAAAGAGTATACCTTTAATTGAACTTAGTGACTGAAAGGATGCTTACATATAAGGGCCAATACTCTGATACTTTGCTTAACCTATGGATATGTGTATTCCCTCCACTGGCTCACATTGTGACCCACTTGTGTCTTATCACAACTATGTAGATCTTGATCATATCATCCTATAGGTTAACAAGGGAAAGCTAAGTTATAGTAATAACTAGAGTTACGTATTAAGCATTTACTATGTGCCAATTTACTATGTGCCAAATATACCAAACACTGAGAATAAAATACAAGTAGAAAGAAAAATACTCCTGTCATTTTAAAGAACTTACATTCTAATGGGAGGATACAAAACTTAAGATGAAGTTGAAAAGATGATGATGGAGTGGAGGTGAAGGTAGTTTGGGAGAATCAGGAGATGAGTGTGGAAAGGAATGAAGATAGGTTTGACGTAGGCATCCTACTGAAAATGGAGGTACTGGGCAGAACTGGCCAATCAGAGGGGCAAGTCTTCCTTTAGATCCTTGACAAACATTTACTTTTTTAAAATTCACTAATATTATTGTAGTCATGATGGGTATTATTGGCTGATTTTTTTTCTTCCTTTTCTTTGCATCAATTCATATAATCTTATGTCTTTAGAATTACTTCTCATTCCTGGTTTCTTATGGCAGTGGTAGATTCCATTCATACTCCAGAATTTGATCAATCATTCTGCAAAGAAGTTCCTGTTTGATTCCAACTTGTTGCTACTGTAAAAAAGTGCTACGTTCAATGTTTGATGGGAGTTGGTACCTTTTTTCTACCTTTGACTTCAAAGGTGTATATGACAAATAACTGGATCATAGTATAAAAACTACTTGATATTTTTTTCTTTGAATAATGCCAAATTGTTTGCCAGATGAGTTGGATGACTTCCCAGCCACACCATCGCTGAATTAGTGGTGCCTCTCCTCCCACAGCCCCTCCGCCATGGACTATTTACAGCATGGATGATTTTTGCCAACTTCATATGTGTGAGGTGAAGCTCAGAATTCTTTTCATTACAATTTCACTTATGACAATGTGCAAAATCACTTTTTATATGCTGATGATCATTTTCATTTCATTTTTAAAAAGCCACTCATATCTTCAGCTCACTTGAAGCAGGACATCTTAATCTTTTGGATTACACGAACCCCTTTGGTAGCTGGGGAAAGCATATGAGACACTTTCCCTGAATACTAACTTTAAGTACAGAGGTGTTAAGTTTCAGTCAGAGATTACTGAAAAGAGATAGTAATATTTCTTCCATCCAAGGAAATAGATGCCATGATTTATCCATAGACACCTTGATTGGGGGAGGGGGAGGTATTTGTGGATTCTAGGTTAAGAACTTCTTAATTAAAGGATTCAAGTAATACTTTAAGTATAGTTTAGTATAGTATAAGGATAGTTTAAATATAGTTCACTATAACTATATAATTATAGCTACTATTACTAGAACTATATAAGTATAATTTAGTATTACTATATAACTTCTAATACTATAATTTATGTAAGTATAGTTTACTATAGCAACATAACTATAACTATCATTACTGCAACTATATAAGTATTGTTTAAGTGTAATTTATTATAGCCCTATAACTCTAACTACTATTGTTGTAACTACATAAGTATAGTTTACCATCATATGCTATCCATATAAGATCCCCCAAATACCTTACAAAATGAAAAAAACAGTCTTTGGAGTTGTTTTTATTGTTAAGTCATTCAGTCTTGTCCAACTCTCCCATAACATTCCATGCCCTTCTATGCTTCGCTATCTTCCAATGTCTGCCCAAGCTCATATTCATAGTTTCCATAACATTATCCATCCATCTTATCCTCTGCCATCCCTCTTTCCTTTTTGCCTTCAAATGTTCCCAACATTGGGATCTTTTCTAATGAGTCATGTTTTCTCACTATATGGCCAAAGTATTAAACTTCAGGTTCAGTATTTGACCTTCCGTGAAAAGCTTGAAACAAGTTCTTTAAGTATTAAGTAATTTGATCTCCTTGCTGTCCAAGGGACTCTAAAATGTCTTTTCCAGCACCACAAATGGAAAGCATCCATTTTCTGATGCTTGGCTTTCTTTATAGTTCAACTCTTACAACTATCCATTGCTACTGAATAAACCATAGGTATATCATATTATTATATTATATATTATATTGGTAATATGATGTCTCCGCTTCTTAATATGTTATCCACATTGCCATAACATGCATTCAAAAGAGCAAACATCTTCTAATTTCATGGAAATAACACATTTTCAGTATGTTAGGCAGATTGGTGGCATAGTGAATAGAACTCAGGGCCTGAAATCAGGAAGAACTGATTTCAAAGTTGACTTCAAACATTTAGTAGCTATGTGACCCTGGGCAAGTCATTTAATTAACCTCTGATTACCTTAGTTTCCTTATCCGTAAAATAGAGATGATAATTGCACCTGCCTCCCAGGGTTGTTGTGAAGATCGAATGAGGGAGACAAAAGGTAAATATCCTTAAATGTTTTATTATTGGATTGACTAGCTATTTTGTCTCCATATTACAACTCAAACAAGGGAGGGAGTTTTTATTTCCTGTATTTAATTTTCTGCATGGTTGACTTACTATAGGCAACAATTAGAGAAAGTCTTTCTTTTCCCTTCTAAATTCCTTTTGGAAGTTAACCCACTCTTCCAGTTAGAAAAAATATCTTTGATTTACCTCCTTCTTTTCCTTCATCAAAGCTTATGTATTCCATGTTCTGTTTCTTCAGAATCTTGTTTTCTTGCAAGTGAACTTATATATACTCCATTTACATAAAGCGTTAATGATAGTTACTGTCAGTGTCATATTATAACGAATTTATACAGCACTTCAAGATTTGAAAAGGATTCAAATATATACTTTTTTCCTCACAATTATGGGAGGTAGTTGCTACTATTAACCTCCATTTTACAGATGAGGAAACTGAGGAACACAAAGCTTAAGTGACTTACCAAGGTTCACACTAGTAGTAAGTGTTTGAGGTCAAACTGGAACTCATACAATCCTTTGTCTACTGTGTCACCTATGTGCCAAAGAAATGAGTTTATATTGACATTTCGGCACCACACTAGAGTGGTATTAGGAATCAGGAGATATGTTTGGTGAAAGTGGAAGGATCTTTTTAAACGTTTTTTTTTTTTAAGAAGGCCTAGAAGTTATACCTTCCCTTTGTGAGAAAACCTGACCTTGATCTATTTTGATATTGGTTTCCTATTATCTGTAGTATCAAATAGAAACACATGTCTCCTTTTTAAAGCCCTTTACATTCTAGATTTCAACTTGTTTTGCAACTTGTTTCATATCCTCCTCCTTTTTTACTTCCATTTAATGGTCAAACATGCCTATTTACTATTTCCTTTCAAAGACAGGACATCTCTTCTTTTTGCCTTTACACACACACTTCTTAAACTGTGGGTCATGACTCCATATAGAAAGGTAAAAAATTTGGCAACAGTAAAAGGTTTCTGAGCACAAAACAATAAAAAATTCATTAAAAATCAAATGGGTAATGAAAGTGGAAGTGCTTGTCCATGTTGCATCCTTCACTGAAGCCTTGATTCCGAACACAAAGCATGCACACTTTGTACTTTGAATGCTCTTAGGATATGTAATGCTAATGAATGCAGCCACAAGGAAAAACAGAGTCCCAGAAGTCATGCTTTACATAGCTGTCCCCTATGTCTGGAGTGCACTCCCTCTTCATTGTTCCTTCCTAGAATCCCTAGCTTCCTTCCATACTTTGTTCACTTCCCACCAGAAAGTCATCTTGATCACTTTCTTCATTTCTTAATGCCTTTCCTTTCCCCAATAGGTATTTCACATTTGCTTTGTATATATTTGTAATTGCTACATATTGTCCTGCCCAATAGAATGTCATCCCTTTAAGGGCAGAGACTCTTTTCTTTTTTTATTTTTAAAACCCTAGTGTCCGGCACATAATAGGCACTTGGATTTGGAGTTAGAGAACTGGATTCAAATTCCACTTGTACCATGTCCATGATTCTATAAAGAAAATAAATTCAGCTAAATCAATGGAAACATCTTCCTCCACATCTGTCCTTCTTGGATCTTGGCTCAATCTAATGCACTTAAGGTCATTATCCTTCCAACAAGATGACCTCAAGCCCAATAAGACATGGGATCTGCTTTACTTAAATAAATACCTTCTGACTAAGGCACCTGTGTAGACTAGTAATTCAGTAGTGGCCTGTGCTGAATGACTGTCCTCCAGTACTCAGATCAAAAAAAAATTTTTTTTTAGGAGAAGCAGTCTCTTCTGCACAGCTTGTATTCCTCTTCCTCTTTCTCTCCTGGAATTCAGCTCAATTTGGCAGCCTTTTGTAACTCTAGTTAGACTATACCACATCTAATGTTCAGCATGGGAGAAAATGGTAATTCCTCTGAGAGGAATGGTTGATCCTCTCTCCTCAGCCCACCATTAATAAGTAACTAGCTTTGGGCATGTGAGTGGTAGATAACCTGGGAACACTTCTTGAACCTCTGTTCCCAGAGAATGTTTACTCACACAAAATAAATGTAGAGAGTTTTAAAGTTTGGTTCACAAGTTTTAATGCAAATCTTAGGGATTTTCATCACTCTTATAGGTTAGCATTAACCTGCCTCTTCTCAAGTTCAGTTAAAAGAAGGGTAAAGTCATTCCTCTTAGAGCAAAATACTTGGCATTAAAGAAGGAAACATGTCCAAGGGAACTGGGGCTCATGAAAGGTCACAGTGTTGTTTTCTTTTGGGCAGGTGTGGATGAATTTTTTTTGGGGGGGGGGCCATTGACCCAAAGAAAAACATAATAAATCAAGGATCTATGTAGAAGTTCAAAGTAACTTAATTTAGTTTTCTTTGATTTTAAAGACAGAGGTAGATAGATTGTTAAACTCTATGTATTTTAAAATAAAGGAAACAAAAAACAAGCTTCATTAAAAAAATAAGACTCAGATAATGTAACTGACCAAGGTCCATATAGCTAGAAAGTAGGCAAAGTGAGATTTGAACCTTATTTATCTGAGTTTAGGTCATTTTCTAGCAGCCTGGTCTACCCAGAGACACTTCTGCCCCTTAGCCAACCTCCTTTTCTAATTGATGAGTTTCTGCCCAGAAACTCCATTTTAGAAAGGACTCAGGGTATGCATGCTTTCTTCTCTCCTAATTTTAATATGACTCTCCAGACTTTTGTACTTTTGTGACTGCATCTTTTTCTCTGTGGAAATTCTCCCTGTCCTAGTCCAAGCTCCTTTTCATGAATTGTTTTCTGCTGTTATACTTTAAGTTCCATAAAACTAGAATCTATATTTTTAAAATTTATTTTAATAGAATTTATTAGCACAGTGGCTGATATAGCTAGCTATCTCTCTGTCTGTATGTCTGTCTGTCTATCTCTACTATTTATCTTTATCATCATTCTACTAATCAAAGGTAGAAAAAATAGGAGAATATAGGCTGGTCATGAGCTAATCACAAAGGGCAATATCGATGGACAGCTTCATCCTTGAATGAAAGTATACATGAAATACGAAAAGACTCAGCAAGACATCAGTGCACGGGAGGAGCCAAGATAATGAAGCACCAGAAGAGAGGAATGGAGAAACTCTGACAAACAAATGTAGAAAATGCACAGATCTCACATGTCTTGATAGGAAAACTCAAGAAAAAGTCATAAAGTCAAATTTTCAGCAAAGGAAATTCCAAGTGTTAATAAAAGGGCAGGTCTATGCCAAAATGAGGTTTAAAAAAGTAAGGGGCATCCTAGTAGAAAGAGTGATGGACTTGGAATCAGATCAGACGTGAGTCTAAACCATAACTTTGGTATCATATTACTGTGACAATGACTTAATCCTCTGTTTCCTTATCTGGAAAATGAGTATCATAAATATGTCCTAACATGTGACATGTGATAAAAATGGAAAGTATCTTGTTAAAAGACAGCCTTTAAGAAATTGTTTTGACTTGCTACTTAAAACCTGGGTAACTGATTTAACCATTTGGTGCTCTAGACACTTCACTAAGGGTATAAATTAGAGAATATAAATATGTTAGAAGAAATTTTCCTTCAGGGGATTTACCTGTAGTGATGAAACAAATATCTCAGGATACACCTGTGCCCTTTCAAATAATAACAAAATCAAAATAGTCACAGTGGAATTTTGTATTCTTTATATCTTTCAGTCAATTATGTCATTGTAAAGATGCAGTCTTTTATAGAGCACCTTTTTTTGCACCCTTTGTAGCTCTATATTAATGATTTTGAAATAGATTATGTAGACTAAAGATTTGAATTATAGATATTTTATCAAATTTTTTCAGTAATATCAAGCATGATTGTTTCCCAAGCATTTGATGTTCTGCCTTTTGCATGTTTGTCCTTCATTGCTGAAGAAGACCATGTCATCAGAGAAATAATGACATGACTTGCACTTTATTCTGTTTTGAGTGAGGGAGGGCTGTGCAGGTCATCAGTCTCACTTCTCCTCCAGGGCCATCTGAATCTAGCAACCAGATGTTCATCAAGATGACTGGAGATGATCCAGGATGTGGCAATTGGGATTAAGTGACTTGCTGAAGGTCACACAGCTAGTGAATGTCAAGTGTCTTAGGTGAGATTTGAACTCAGGTCCTCCTGACTCCTGCAATGGTGCTCTATCCACTGCACCACCTAGCTGCCCCATTCTCCCTTCTAAGATTTTCCTCAAACACACTTGGCCATTGGAATTGCTCTAGGGAAATACTAGATGTAATCCAAGTATAACATGCATCATAAATCCTAATTAGTTCTGTAAAATTGGCTATTATGATGACTTATAATGTTCTAGGTTATTTTTTCAGGCTTATGGTATATTTCCTTAACTACTGCTGGAGACACAATGCCAGTTTCCTTCCCAAAACAACAGAGCCAATTCCAGTTCAAAGGTGTCTTCGGTTTTGTTCTTTTCCATTCTTTTGTATTCTCAGTGGTACCTGGAACAGCTACAAAACAGGAAATCAGACAAGGCAAGAATTAAAGATGTGTAAAGTTTTAAGGAACTTTAAAAACTAAAATATTATATAATCCTAGAGCTAGAGTTGGAGTAGCATCATAGAGGTCATTTAGTCTGACCCTGTTCTCTTAAAGATAAAGAACTGAAAACCTTAAACAGTAGATTGGTATTTTAAGTACCCACAAAAATACATATTCCCCTCTTTCAAGTAACTACAATTTTAACTGGGGAGAAAACAGACAAAAACAAACAAATAAAATATCAAATTTGTATATGTAAGGCACAGTGTAAATGGAATGCAACCTCAAAAAAGAAGTCCCTAGTAATAGAAGGAATCAGGAACTGTGTTAAGAAAGCAATATTTGGGGGCAGCAATGTGATGCTGTGAGTAGAGTACCAGCCCTGGAGTCAGGACTAAAGTTCAAATCCAGTCTCAGACAACTGAGGTTAGCTGTATGACTTTGGCAAGTCACTTAACACTGATTGCCTCTCCAAAAAAATATGAAAAGATATCAGAGAAAATAGGAAGCACAGGTAAAGGCTAATGAAATGCTAGGCTTAAGATATAGCCTATTGAAAGGTATACATCACGACAATTGAATATGGGTTGGAGGGCAACAAGCAGACCTTTATACCCTAGATCAGAGAACACATAGAAGGAAATAAAGAGTAAGAAAGTTATAAACAGTTCAGGTTGTGAAAGGCTTTAAGTGTCAGAGGATTTTATATTTTCTTATTTTATATATTTCTCATATTTTCTTTTAAAGTATATATATTTTTATATTTAATTTTTTTTCTTTTTTTTTAATTTGACTTTTTACATTCATTTTCCCAAGATTTTGGGTTTCAAAATTTTCTCCCCATTTGTCCCCTCCCCCCTCCCCAATACACTGGACATTCTAATTACCCATATCACCAATCTCCCCTCTCTTCTATCATCCCTCCCTTCCCTTAC
>CM053771.1:529251296-529261778 GCA_028658325.1 Potorous gilbertii | reverse complement strand
ATGGTCTTAGTTTTTTTCCCTTTTCTGGGCATTTTCTCAGCCAGTTACTTGATTTCTAAGAGTCCTCTCTACCCCTGGCCTAGATCCGCCCAGCCAGTGTTTGGGGTCTGAAATTCAAATGCTGCTCCCCAGCCTCAGGGCTTTTGGCGGCAGTCCTGAGTGCTCTTCAATGTGGGCTTATCTGCTGGTTCTCAGGTGGGGGCAGGGCCGCCTCTCAGGCTCAGTTCCCTCAGGGGGTTTATACAGAGATCCTTTGTAGTGGAGCTGGGGTGGAGTTCCAGCCTGCTCTGGGAGTCTCTGGCTGAGCTGCTTCTGCCTCTGGCCGAGCTGCCTCTGCCTCTGGCTGAGCTGCCCCAGCCTCTGCCGCAGCGGCCGCTTCCCAGGGGGGCCGAGTCCCGCAGATACCCTGCTCCCCTCTTAGCCCGTCTCTCTCACTGACCTGTGCGTCTGTGGGTGGAGGGACCTTCGTGATCGCCGGAGATCCAGGTCCCTGCCGCCTGCTGAGCTCTGCTGGCTCCTCTCAGTGCCGCGTGGCCAGGGCGGGGGAGGGGAGCGCTCGGCAGGACAGGACTCTGCTCCCGTCCGGGTTACCTTTGCGGTCGGTTCTTCAGGGCTCTCTGCAGCGGAAATCTCCTTCACTGTGTTGCTGTGCGGCTTCCACTGTTCCAGAATTTGTCAGGAGTTCTTTTTACAGGAAATCTATGGGCTGTGGGTTCGTACCTAGCATAGGTGAGTCTTTCTACTCCACCATCTTGGCTCCGCCCCGACTGATACACTTTTGAGGAAAATACTTATATGGCAAAGTTTCATATAAACATAAGGTATCACTGGGGTAGAATTGGTTGCCTGATATCAATTCATTACTATATTATCACAATTTGAAGGTATCAGGACCAGGGAACAGACATTTTCCTACCTCAAAGGCATAAGCAACAAAAATAAGGAACTGTGGCAAACATTATTTTTAATGATCGCAATGCATTTATGGACATAAAAGATATAGATGCAATTAATGTAAGGTAATTTCCAAGGGAAGGACCAGAAAAGGCTCTGAGCAGATCACAAAATCTGAGCTGAGTCTCACAGGACACTAAGAACATTCAAAATTAGGGCTGACAAAATTCTGGGGGGCAGCATTCATTTTATACTTTTGATATTCATCAAATATTATTGTAGGCCTACTTATGTGCATACAAAGACAAAATAAAAAAAGAAAAGTTACAGTGCCCTCAACAAAGGTTTTATTTTACTGGGATCCATACTGTGCTTAGAGGGTTGTAATTAGATTGGTTATTTTTTGCTACCATTCCTTCCATCCTTTCTTCCTCCCTCTCTACATCTTTCTTCCTTCCTTCCTCCCACCACTCTTCTTTTCTTTCTCCCTCCCTCCTTCCTTTCTTTCTTCCCTCCCTTTCTCCCTCATTTCTTCCTTTCTTCCCTTCTTCCTCTGTCTCTTCTTTCCCCCTCCCTCTCTCCTTCTCCCTTCCTACCTTCCTTTCTTACTTCTTTCCTAGTTTCCTTCCTTCCTTCCTTCTTTCCTTTCTTCCTTTCTTCAAGGACCTTTAGAAGAAATATTGATAAAATTTAATGTTAGATTATTGTATGGGAGGAGAAAGAACTTAAGTGACTGTGTCAAGGACACACAGGTAGTGAGAGATTTCCTGAATCCACTATTTTTCATTACCATTAGATTTTTTAAAAATATAAAATGACATTTAAATTTTGTTGAGCATTTATTCATTGGTTTGGTTTTTTTTTGTTTGTGTAGGGGAGACGTTAAGGCAAAAAGTGACTTGCCCAAGGTCACCTAGCTAGTGTGTTAAGTGTCTGAGGCCAGATTTGAATTCATTTACTGAGAATTTAAAATTGAGTGTTGATATAAATAGCAAGACTCAGTTATTTACATTTTAATTAATTATTTTCTATGAATGAAATGGAATTTGATTAATTGAAATGCCAATAATAACTAAGTCACTCCAGGTTCATATGAAGTTTCTTTTTCCATTTATTCCCATTAACTTTTCATCTTGTAGTAGTAAGTTTTCTTCCTATTCTTACTAATTACTATTTGCTCCATTTATTTATCTACTTTTTAAATTTATTCATCTACCTGTCTATTTATTTGTTTGATTTTACCCTTATGTTTTTCAGAAATAGTATTGTATATTAGATAAAGAACCAGCCTCAGAACACAGAAAACATGGTTCAAGTCTTGTCTTTAGCACATAATAGCTTTGTGTCAATTAACCACTCCAAACTTTAGATCGCTGTCAAGACTATAAATGGTAGAAAAGGTGTCTACTGCATGGCGAGGTGCAGTTTGCTATGCCAATAAAATAACAGGCCCATTATTTATGCTATTATTTCATTAATGACTCATTATATTTGACTGTAAAAATGTGTCAGTCTTAAATATATAATAGTATTCTGCTACATAAATATTTTGCAATTTATTTAACCATTCCCACCTTGATGGACTTTCATGATATTTGTCACTATTTTTTACAAGTATTTCAAAATATTTGAGCGTAGACGCCTTTTTGTGTTCTTGATAACACAATAGAGGCATACATTCAACAGTGAAAAAATAAGTTGAAAGATCCCTTCTTGATTTCCAGTGAATTTCTGGATTTCCTATTGTATCTTTCTTTAACTATTCCTACTTTCTGCAGTCAGACAGTGGAAAAGAATTCTTTTCCAAAAGGTTATAGCAATGGTAGGAATGAGAATTGTTTACTTTGGGAACCCTGGCATTTTTATTGCTAAATGATTTGCATTCACATTTGAATACCTACATAAATTATGAGTCCATCTGTACCTCAACTCAGGAATCCATCTGTATTTAGGCTTACCAAAATAACTGTGCTATTTTAAATGTTGACATTTCTTTATTTATATTTTTTTCTATTTATTTCTACTCTGACCCCCCCATCTGTTATTCTCATTGGATTTTTCTATGCACCCAGGAAGAAAAAATCTTGGTATGAAAACAATGCAGAGTAAATGTCAAAGATATAGAAGGTCAGATTTTCTAAACATGCCACAAATTAACTTGGTTACTAAAGATAGGTGACCATACAATTAAGACCTAATAGTTTTTCAGGATGTATTTGAAGGTAGGATGGTTGGATCATTGAACAAATGAAATGGATGAACATAAATCATCTTTCCCCACTAGTGAAACAGAGGGCCTGAACTCAATACTTCCCAAATATTTTCTTATCTGGAGCATGGGTATACCATCCATGCTTCTCTATCCTATTTTGTGGATAGTTCTGTGTATTTCAGTCCTATCCAATGAGTATTTATTAAACACTTGTCCTCTCTAGCTGACTATAAGAATTGGAGATACACAGAAAAAATAAAAGCATTTCTGCCCTTTAAGGAGCTCACAGTGCCCTGAGGAGAGAGATAGAAAGGGAAATAGCATAAAAACAGATAAGAATAAAGACTGGATTTGTTATTTTATTATGTTAAAGAATTCCCAGGTGAAAAAACTCCCTTTATCAAGGCACCTTGGTACCTTCTCTGCCATTTAATGTTCTAGGGATTTGACAGAAGCACCAAGAGTTAAAACGTGCATCAGAAGCACACCTTAATTCAAGGTCTTCCTGACTTTAAGAATTATGTTTTCTTCCAAATATATCAGAAAAGTTAACATAAAACATATGCATAGTACATTCAAAGTAATTTGGAGGGATGGGGAAAAGACATTAATTAGAGGACATGACACCATATTGGAGTCATGAAATGAATGGACATCCATAGGAGTTGAAAGTCAGGAGAGAGTATTACAAACATGAAAAACAATAGCCTATGTTCTGTAAAAGTACAGAAGTAGAAACTGGATGCTTTGTTTTGGATACAAAAAAGTAAGCCAGTTGATATGGAATTCAGAGCTTGTGGTGGGATGATGGATAATCATTCTGTAAAAAAAAGGAAAGAGCTATAAATACCAAATAGGAGATTGGATCTTATCCTAGAGGTAATAGGGAGCCATTAAAAGCTTTTTTTCTACATTTATTTATTCAATTTTAAATTTACAGAATAAATTATAACACAGTAATGGTCCATCACAATTATATGCCACTACTTGTTCAGCCATCCCCCTATTGATGGGCTTCATGGAAGTCTTTTGGGGATAGTAACAACATGCACAAAACTCGGTTTTAGGTATATAAATTTGGCAGCTGGAATAAATTGGGGAGAGAATACAACAGAAAATCAGGGATTGAAGTCAGGAATGTATCGATACTTTGGGATGATGATCCAGCGAAGGTCACTGTGTAAGAGAATTCAGACAGATAAAAGATGAACTAACAGCTAAGGGTCATGGAAACCCAGTGAGAAGGGTACACTGAGAAAAGGAGGGCAATTAAAGTGTCCAATTCATCAAATAGGTAAAAAAGAATGCTTAAGAAAGGGCATTTGACTTGGTAACTAATAAATCTATGATGTACTTGTAGACAGTAATTTCTGTTGAGGATGAGGAGGTTGTAAAGAGGGAAGATGGTTGGAAGTCAAATTATAAAATAATAAGAAATGAGAGTGGTAAAATCAGAAGTGGTGAAAGAAGTCTTGATAGATTTCTTTCTAGCTTTCCTTCCTTTCATCTTTCCTTTTCCCCCTTCCTCCCCTCATTTCTCTTCCTTCCTTCCTTCTTTCCCTCCCTCCTTCCTTCCTTCTTTTTTCTTTTCTTTCTTCCTTTCTTCTTTCCTTCCTTTTTCTTCTTCCTTCCTTCCTTTCTTTCCTTCTTCCTCAAATGGAAGGCAGTGCCTGGGATTTCTGATTCTTCTTATATCATGCCATTTGATGATATACAGAAAAGTGCCAGACCTTTCCTTGGTTTAGGAAATTCCCAAGTAAGGGAATATACACTATACCATGTTGACTCTCAGAGATTTGAAAAAATAACATTAAAACATTCAGTATTAACAATATGTTATATTTATACTTCCCATTCTCTTCCCAAAGCTGTTCAATAAGAGTAGCAATTAGCTGGAATTAAAACAAGAAAGTTAGTCTATAAAAGGCCAGTGTAGCAGCATGTCATGATGTATAGATTTTTCAAGCTAGAATGGAATTTAGGCATCATCTAGTTTGATCCTATCATTTTACAAAAGATAATGAGTTCAAGAAAGATTGCTTCACTAATGCTCACATATAGACCTTAGCTTACTTCAATCTTTATCTCCTCAAATATATGAGACCTTTCCTCATTGCCCCAGGTACTAATGTCTGCTCCTTCTCCATTATTTTGTTTTTGTTTTGCATCTATTTTGTCTATGATTCTTCGCTTTATACATAGAATCTCCCCTAGTAGAAGATAAGTTCTTTGAGATATTTTCTTTCCTTTTTTTGTATTCCCCGCACTTATCTGAGGTTATCTTATGTAACCTGGCACAAAGTAGAATCTATACTATAATTATTAATGGATCCTCTTTACAAGGATCATTACCAAGTTACTCCTGGGAAGAGAAAACATAGACAAAAAGTTGCGAAAGACAGTTTGCAAATATTTATGAAATCTTATGTTATTTTAAAACAAATAAAACAAATATCTAGATAGATGGGATGGGATTAGTTGGAGTCATAGATTCAGGTTATCCTTAAAGTTTCCTTGGACCACAAAGCAATATCTGAAATGTGGAAACCTGTGATACTGAAGATGATGTCACCAAGTTACAAATTCTCTTTGAAAGCTGCTTTCGTAAATTACTTCTCTGAGTATCAGAGAAGCAGGCATTGAATGTTTACAAGACTCTCTTTGGCTTTCTTATTTAATCCTACCAATTCAAAGAAATTTCTGTTGGCCAAGAGAGACTATTCTCTACATTTCATAAAATCGTTCAACATAAAGTACACCGGAATGTTTTCAAATGATACATGTGACTTGAAAATACAGCACGGCGAGGTTAGGGGGTGGAGGGACAGCTTTGAAATAACCTGGCAGGATAGAACTAGATTGGGGAAAACATCTGGAGATGTTTTTCTGTTTAGAATAACTGAGTTTTCTGGAACAATGGAGGTCTTAAAATATTTATGCGACACATTTTTGGTTGTTCAGTCATTTTGGCTATGTCCAACTCTTCCTGACCCTCTTTGGGGTTTTCTTGACTAAGATACTGAAGTGGTTTGTCATTTCCTTCTCCAACTCATTGTACAGGTGTTGAGTCAGTGACATGCCCAGGGTTACACAGCTAGTAAATGTAAGAGGCTAAATCTGAAGTGAGAGTTTCTTGACTCCAGGCTGGGCACTCCATCTATTGTGCTACCTCACTGCCCTATACAGTTTAGTAACTGATAAAGCTACATCATTTTAGTTAGATAATGTCCTATTTGAACATTATTAGAATGCAAACTCTTTGCTATTATTAATATTAATAATATTGATATTTAATATTATTAGAATGTAACATTAGGGACTGTTTTCACCTCTTCCTTTGTTTCTCAATCATTTAACTGAGTCCCTGGCATAGATTATGTATTTAATAAATTCTTGTTGATTGATTGGCCAGTAGATCTATCTACGCATTTGATATGTGTAGGCAGTTTTTAATAACAGAGATGTCAATCACTGGTTCTATGTAGCTGGTCCCTATCATTCAATCAATGTACTGTATTAGCACCACACGAGGCCTCCCTAAAGGACTTCACAATGTTGTAGATGCCTGTACAAAAGTAGAGAAGTTGATCTCACTTTCCTTTCATGACAAGATCACATTCTTTTCTCATCATTCGTGTCATTCATAATGTCTGACACAGCTATGAACCTTCTATAGAATTTGCTATATTCTGCTCATACTAACCTTGCTTTATACCATTGCCTTTTAGATGACTTGCAATTTTTGTTCATCAGAGAGTTCAATGTTCATTATTTGTATTCATGTAACATTACCAGGAATATATTAGTGCAAAAAAAAGGCCCAGAATAGCTTGAGATCGTTCCAGGCAAATGACTCAACCTGGTTTACCTCAGTTTCCTCATCTGTAAAATGAACTGGAGAAGGAAAGGGCAAACCACTCCAATATATTTGTCAAGAAAACCCCAAATTGGGACAGGAAGAGTCAGGCACAACTGGAATGAATGAATAACAACTATAACAAAAACAGTTTCCCATGTGTGATCAAGCTTATTTTCCAACACAATACTGAGACCAGTTCATTATTCACTTGAATTTTTTAACCTTGATATAAATGCTGATTGAATAGCTCAGTGCATCGCCCACATCACTGCTCGTTATAATATAGACAAATAGATAATGAAGATCTAACAAATATTATAGTGTCATAGTAGAAATTACACAGTCTCTGAAGTCACAAGATATAGTTTCACGTATCACGTTTGTCAATTTTTCTTTGTATCACCTTAGATAAGTCACTTAAATTCTCCAGATTGTACATATATAGGCAACTGTTGGCACCATGAATAGAGCCAAGTCAGGGAAAACTTACCTTCCTGAGTTCATATTTAGACTCAGATACTAGCTGTGTCACCCTGGACAAGTCACTCAACTCTGTTTCCCTCTGTCTTTCGTGTATGAACTAGAGAAGAAAATACCAAACCACCCTAGTATCTTTGCCAAGACATCCCAAATGCATTCGTAAAGGATTAGACATGACTGAACAGCAACAGATACATACATGCATTTGTAGCATATACATACGTGCATAGACATGCAATGTTTATGCATGAATATGCTATATTGCATATTTATGTTGATTATGTTGTATATCAGCATGTAGTATGATACTATACTGTAGTATAAAATAATGTGATATGATGTGAAGTGTGATATTATATGATACAATATTATATAATATATGACACAACCCAATAAAATATAAAAAATATAATGTGAGCAAAGTATGAAAAATTGCAATTAAGTTCCATTCCAAATTTCTATCTGTAACCATATTCTTATAATATCTACAGACATTCCAAAATAATACAAATATGATGAGGTTATGGGGTTAAGCATAAGATTCATGTGACATATCTGCAGAGGAATGCCCACAAGGTGACTCAGGTAGGAAAGAAGTAGTGAACTAGCTTCACATTATATACAGGCCTACAGCCATTGTCACAAGAAGCAAAACTCATGTATGGCCAATATGACCTCATTTGTAGTTCTGGCATTGCTTCCTGTAGAAATGGATGAGGGAGAACGTGAAAAACTTTTTTGTCTTATTCTTGTTTTAAGGAAATTGAACTGAAATATTAGGATAAACAAGTATAGTATTTTGTCCCCAAAGTAAACACATGCATTTTGATTACAATAATATTTGTCATTCATAGAGCCCTCTAAGTGTTGTGTTTTTTTGATACATATGACCTCATTAAACTTCACAACAACCCTATGAATAATGAACTAAAATATCATTATTTCCATTTTTATATATAGAAAACCCAAGGCTCAAATAGATTTAGTTTCCTGCTGGTGACACACAACAGAATGTCCGAAGCAGGATTAAAACACAGGTTAGAGTCTCAGTCCAGCTTCTGACTCTCCTAGTAAGCTGAGTCTTCTCTGATCATTCTGCCATTTTGCAGTATCCCAAATAGACTCAGATTCTCAGGGGAATAATCGGCCAAGCTGCCATATTTAAAAGTCATGTGAATTTCTACTTCAAGGGCACTTATAAAGTCCTTAAGCTCCCAGCTTGCCTCACTGTCTTATTTCCATGTGTTTTCATGAGGTAGTTTTAATGTGACAGTGAGACTATTCCCTTGAAGTTTTACAAAAACCTAAGATGCTCTTTGAGAAGTGTATTATTTCTTCCTGTTCTAGAATCTTGTGTTGTGTTCCTTTCATGTTCACTTGGGGTTGGGACCTTTTGTGTCACGCGATCTATAAACAGAGGAAGCAATTGTTTCATCTATTAAAACTATTTCTCAGTATAGAAAATAATTAGTTAAAATCCAATCTAGCAGGGACTTATGCTCTATTGGATGAAAAAGTCACATAGATGGAAGGTATGGCAGTGAAAATAGGAGGAATGACCAAGAGAGCCTCATTAATTAGGCTTCCAGTAATTCAGACATCCAACTGTATTTTTATGACCTAAGTCAAGTACGTTGCGTTGGATTCCATACATGATACTTCAGACTGACAATATTAACTGTGGGTTTAGAAAATGGCATTGGTAAGTGAGGAAGAGTTATCATATGGTGGAATTGTCATCTCCTACCCGCTGTCCCAGAAGTTTAGAGTACTGGGATTTAGAAAGAAAAGAAGAATAGGAGAGAAAACCTAAACCTTAAGTTATTACAAATCCTAACTCAATGTTTAGAAATTGATGGAGAAATGTTTGTCATTTTTCTATGCATCTAATGTAACATGCATTCATTGAGTGCCTGTTATGTGAAAAATACTGTAACAGGCGCTGGGATCTAAAGACAATGGAATCATCTCGGCTTTCACGTCATACATTTAGATATGTCCTTGCTATTCTGTGTCAGGTTATTTCAAGCACTAACTTTGTTAAGAAAAGTCAGGTCAAACATTCATTATGCACCTGCTTTGGGCCAGACACTATGTTGTTCATCACTGTGGAAACAAATAAGAAGGCCAAAAAACAAATTAAGGAGTTCATACTCTAAAGGGTGTGTGTGGGGGTGGTGGTGAATGTAAACAACTATGGGAGAAATAATAAAAATCACAAAAGGCAGTTAATAGCATTTAGCAGGATTGGGAATGGCTCCTTATGGTATATGGGATTCTAGCTGGGATTTGAAGGAAGCCAAGAAAGCCAGGAGGCAGAGGTAAGGAGGGAGCCAATTTATTACTGTGTATTAGTGGCAAAGCACATATTCATGAACTGGAGTATTGTGTTCAAGGAATGGCTAGGAGACCAGTGTTATTGAGTCATATAATATATGAAGAAGAATGAGGCACAAGAAGGCTGGAAAGGTAAAAAGGGTTATCAAGAGCTTCAAAAGCCACAAACATGATTTTCTATTTCATTTGAGAAGTGATAGGGAGCCATTGGAATTGACTGAGCAGAGAAGTTGAGACTACAGGTACAGGAAACCTACTTCTTTGAGGCTACCTCTAGGTCCTCAAGTGCAGTTCAGTCAAAGGATTGCATATGAGGACCTAGAGGGCCACAGGCTGAAGGATTTTATCAAAGCATCCCACTTGAGGACCTAGAAGGTCACATGTGGCCTCAAGGCAACAGGACCGTACCCTCAGTTTAGAGCATCAGACAGATACATTAGGAATAGCAGTTTAAAAGTTGAGTAAAAAAAATGGAGTGGGGTGGGGAGAGTCTTAAGGCAAAGTTAAGATGGAAGGGGTAGGGGTGAAAAGCTTTGTGATATTGCATACAAATGATGTGGAAGACATTCAGTTGGAGATTTTGGACTACAGCAATGTCAACAAGCATTTATTAAGCACTTACATGTCCCACCCTGTGACAAAAGCTGAGGATGCAAAGAAAAAACAACATACATTCTCTAAGGAGCTAACACTCTGACGT
>CM053771.1:529234898-529251196 GCA_028658325.1 Potorous gilbertii | reverse complement strand
ATATATATATATATATATATATATATATATATATATATATATATATATATATATATATATATATATATATATATATATATATGGCAGTTATACTTGTTGAGTACGGTGAATTTGTATTCTTTCTTACTCCTTTGGGTTAGAATAGATATTCTCTGAGCCTCCCTTCTAGACTGTGACTGGGTAATTCTTTCCCTTTATTCCTGAAGGGCTTTCTTGTTGTGGGAAGGGCCAGAGCTGAGAGCTGGGATCTGCTCCTCAGCTGGGTCTGAGTCAGGGCATGTTTAACTCTTCTGGGAAGCCTGAACACCTTTGCTCTTGGCTGATTGGTACAGGTCCCCCACTAGTGCTGCCCTCCACAGCCATGCCCAAGTCTTCAAAGAAGCTGGTGGAGGAAAGCTGAAAGAAGCAGTTCCAGATGGTGATGCATGACTGTAGCATCTCTAATATGCGGGATGTTCATGAATTTTTTAATTTTAATCCACTTTACATAACTGTTCCTCAGCTACAACAAATTTGCAATTGTGCCACTAAGTATGGTAGAACTCAAGAATCTGGAAGTGATGACCACTTTTCAACAACTAAATTGAAGAGCTAGCCAAGCAGATCAACAGCCTCCAAAAACTCAAGACCTTGGTAAGAACAGACTACATACTTTGCCTCAAGGATTTGACTCTTTCCCAGCCCTGGAGGTCCTTGACTTGAATTACAGCAACTACAATGAAAATTCTCTTCCTGGAAACATTTTTCCCTCAGCACTCTGAGTTCACCTTATCAAAGTGACAATGTTATTGAAATCCTACTTCCAGATATTGGGAAGCTTCCAAAGCTACAGATATTCAGCCTTAGCGATGATAACCTGATATCACTGCCAAAAGAAATTGAGAGATTTGTGGAACTTAAGGAACTACAGATCCAGGGGCATTGACTGCCTGTCCTTCCTCTGGAGCTCAAATACTTGGAATTAACTGTTCAGAAACAGGTTTTCAAAGTGGAGAATAATCCCTGGGTTACCCTAGTTGCTGACCAGTTCCAGCTTGGAGTGTCTCGAGTTTCTGAATACATCTGTTCAGAAAAATACAAGTATCTCTATGGAAGACATGTGCAGGGAAACCTAGAGGCTCCAAAGAAGAATAAAGACAAATCAAAGTTCAGTTTTAAACCTCTGACAGCCAAGAACAAATAAGGATTTGGCATAGCCTGAATCTCTCTCTCTCTCTCTCTCTCTCTCTCTCTCTCTCTCTCTCTCTCTCTCTCTCTCTCTCTTTCTCTCTCTCTGTCTGTCTCTGTCTCTCTGTCTCTGTCTGTCTGTCTGTCTGTCTGTCTCTCTCTCTCTCTCTCTCACACACACACACACACACACACACACACACACACACGCACATTCGATGCTTTCTGTTTCTAATTGTCCATATTCTAATGCTTCTTAATGTGGATTTTTAGTCCTTTAGGTCAATGCTGGACTTTTGTAGGTACCTGTGTGTAACTCTCTTAGTAGAGGGGCTAAATAAAGAAATTCAAGATCTATTTTAAGAAGGATCATCTTTTAAAACTGTGGATGAGCATCATGAAGCTCCATATTATCAAGAAAAAAGTAAAGTCATATAACCATTTACTATGGTTTAACACTTTTCATTCATCTGTTTATGTGTTATTAATTTCTATGTAATTTTTTATTCTATTAAGTCATACATATGTAATCCCTTGTACTTTCATCTGTATTCTTATACTACCAAGACATTATGCTCCTTTTACTTGTAAATAATTGTAATAAAATCTTCTATTCACTAAGAAAAAAAAAACTTCCTGACATTTTGGTCCACATCTCACCCTTTGACCCTATTTCCAATGGATTTATGTTACTTCATTGTTGATTATCTTCTGTACATGGATGGTACCCATCCTTGATTGTCTAGAATTTTAGTACAATATCTCAAATTGAATGTCTTATGCATACTTTAGTCCATAAATGTTGAAATGAAATAGTTCTCTTGAAACTGGCATTGTAAGTAACTTACCATAAAGTAGCAGGACAGTCACCTCCATGTTTGAAAATTTAGGATAAGAGGGTGGAGCCAAGATGGCAAAGTTGAAAGACACATATAAGCTGGCTCTCCCCAGACAGCCCATAAAATACCTGTAGAGAGGGACTCTCAACAATTTTGGAGCAGCAAAAGTGGAGAACAGAGTGGGAGATTTCCAGCCCAGGGTGACCTGAAAGGTCAGTGGGAAATGTGTGTTGCACTGGACATGGAGCAGAGCCCAGCCCAGCCTTGGCCATGCAGCTCGTGAACAGCCTTTGGGGGCAGAATCTCCAGTCCCAGTAGCATTAGTTCGCAGATCCCTCAACCCACAGGTGCCAAAGATCAGGGACAGGGTTGTTGAAGCAGGCCAGAAAGGGAGAAGGTCCTTTCCATAGCTCCAGCCTCAGGTAGCAGACCCAGAGGCCACATCAGGCAGACAGCTGCAGTTTCCACAGCAGCCCGCATCCATTGTTGGATTGTAAAACTCCTGGGGGCACTGAGGAGTTGAGTATTACCACAGCCCTGTGTAGAAGTCCTGAGGGAAGCTGATCTTTATCTCACACTGAATGGCAACCCTGCCCATGAAGCTTATCTGACTCTCAGCCCCCAGTGTTGAGTTGGAAACTGGAGATCATTTGGCTGTGGAGAGGAAACTCTGCTAAAATTCTGGGTACAAAAATATACCCCCTGCTCCCAGACCAGTCTAAACGTTTGATTGTACCACCTTGGAGGAACTGAGAGCTTACAGATTCCCAGAGTATACCCTACTCTTGACAAAGGACCCAAAAGTCAAGTAACTGGTTGGGAAGATGCCCCCAAAAAAGGGAAAAAAATAAGACTAGAGAAGTTTACTTTCTTAGTGCACAGATATCTTCTCCCATCCTTTCAGATGAGGAAGAACAACGCTTACCATCAGGGAAAGACATAAAAGTCAAGGCTTCTGTATCCCAAACATCCCAAAAAAATATTCAATGGACTCAGGCTATGGAAGATCTCAAAAAGGATTTTGAAAATCAAGTAAGAGAGGTGGAGGAAAAATTGGGAAGAGAAATGAGAGAGATGCAAGAAAAGCATGAAAAGTGGGTTGACACCTTGCTAAAGGAGACCCCAAAAATGCTGAAGAAAATAACACCCTCAAAAATAGGCTAACTCAATTGGCAAAACAGGTTCAAAAAACCAATGAGGAAAAGAACGCTTTAAAAAGCAGAATTAACCAAATGGAAAGGGAGGTTCAAAAGCTCATTGAAGAAAATAGTTCTTTAAAAATTAGAATGGAGCAGATGGAAGCAAATGACTTTATGAGAAACCAAGAAATTACAAAACACAAAACAAAACAAAATGAAACAATGAAAAAATAGAAGATAATGTGAAGTATCTCATTGGAAAAACAACTGACCTGGAAAACAGATCCAGGAGAGATCATTTAAAAATTATTAGTCTACCTGAAAACCATTATACCATGATCTAGGTATCATCTTCTAGGAAATCATCAAGGAAAACTCCCCTGATATTCTAGAACCAGAGAGTAAAATAGAAATGGAAAGAATTCACCAAATCACCCCCGAAAGTCATCCAAAAAGTTAAACTTCTAGGAATATTGTAGCCAAATTCCAGGGTTCCCAAGTCACAGAAAAATATTACATGTAGCCAGAAAGGAACAATTCAAGAATTGTGGAAATACAATCAGGATAGCATAGGATTTAGCAGCTTCTACACCAACAGGTTGAAGGGATTGTAATATGATATTCCAGAGGTCAAAGGAGATAGGATTAAAATCAAGAGTCGTCTATCCAGAAAAACTGAGTATAATACTTCAGGGGAAAAATGGTCTTTCAATGAAATAGAGGACTTTCAAGCATTCTTGATGAAGAGATCAGAGCTGAAAAGATAATTTGACTTTCAAACACAAGAATCAAGAGAAGCATGAAAAGGTAAACAGCAAAGAGAAATCATAAGGGTCTTACTAAAGTTGAACTATTTACATTCCTACATGGAAAGACAATATTTGTAACTCTTGAAACTTTTTTCAGTAACTGGGTAATTGGTGGGATTACACAATCACATGCGCACACACACACACACACACACTCATGCACACGCATGCACATGCACACACACTCACACATATATAGAGAGAGAGACAGAGAGCACAGGGTGAATTGAATAGGATGGGATCATATCTTAAAAAAATGAAATAAGGGGTGAGAGAGAAATATACTGGGAGGAGAAAGGGAGAAATGGAATGGGGCAAATTATCTCTCATAAAAGAGGCAAGTAAAAGACTTTTCAGTAGAAGGATAAAGGGGGGAAGTGAGAGAAAAAACATTAAGATTACTTTCATCACATTCGACCAAAGGAAGGAATAAAATGCACACTTATTTTAGTATGAAAACCTACCTTACAATACAGGAAAGTGGGGGAGAAGGAGATAAGCAGGGTGGGGGGGGATGATGGAAGGGAGGGCAATGGGAGGAGGGAGCAATTTGAAGTCAACACTCTTGGGGAGGGACAGGATCAAAAGAGAAAATAGAAGCAATGGGGGGCAGGATAGGATGGAGGGAAATACAGTTAGTCTTACACAACACAACTATTATGGAAGGCACTTACAAAACTACACAGATACGGCCTATATTGAATTGCTTGCCTTCCCAAAGTGGATGGGTGGGGAGGGAGGGAGGAAGAGAAGTTGCAACTCAAAGTTTTAGGAACAACTGTTGAGTATCGTTCTTGCATACAACTAGGAAATAATAAATACAGGTAATGGGGTATAGAAAGTTATCTTGACCTACAGGACAAAACAGAAGATGGGATAAGGGAATGGAGGGATGATAGAAGAGAGGGCAGATTGGTGACAGGGGTAATTAGAATACTTGATGTTTGGTGGTGGGGGAGGGGAAAAATGGGGAGAAATTTTGGAACTCAAAAATTTTGTGGAAATGAATGTTGAAAACAAATAAATAAATTTAAACACACAAAAAAGAAAATTTAGGATAAGTTAGAAATACTAATGGTATTTTTTTCTGTCTTCTGCCTTATATCTTTCGGGTCAATGTGATGCATCTTTTAAATTTCAGTCGAGTTTTATATTTTGACACCTTGTCCTAGACATGGTATGGTCTATTCTTGTTGAATGTATCTATGATTTTATTGGTACAGCGAACTCCCATCACCAACATAGGTCTGTATATTCTTTAAAACCTATAGTTATATAGAATTTCTGAGAGCAGTGAGCATGTAAATGACTTGTCCAGAATTTGGTCTATCATATCTGACTCTTCATGACCTCATATGGGTTTTTATTATCAAAGATACCACAGTAGTTTGCTATTTATTTCTCCAGTGGATTAGAGCTAACAGAGATTAAGTGAATTGCCAAGGGTCACACAGCTAGTGATCGTCTGAGGCCAGATTTGAACTCACGTCTTTCTGAAACCAGACCCATCACTCTAGCTGCCTCAAGTAACATGGTCAGGACGTGTCAGGATCATTAGTGAACCTAGGTCTTCCTCACTTTCAGGCTGATTTTTTACCAACTACCATGTTCTATTTGCTGAACATATAGATTCTAATAGAAAACATCACTCGATACCTCCAATATTCCTTAAATAAAATCTAATTGAAAGAAAATACGTAATGAAATAGCAAAATAACCTGAATCAGATTGAAAGGCAGGGTTTTGGTTTGCAGGCTGGCTCTCCTAGGTGATGACCAGTTTTAAATTACACAAATCACTTCTCCTAACTCTCATTTTCTTTATACGTGAAGTGAGTGGGTTAGATGAAATTGTTTCTCAGGTCTTTCCAGTTCTAATTTCATCGACCTTTACTTAGACTCTAACTTTATATGAGTGAGATGTAATTGGGCGAGTCTACTTGAATTTTTACCAATACAGTATATGTTTTTCATTACTCTGATTCAAAGGAAAATTTCTGATCATAACCAAAAGGTATCAGAGGTCAACCCAACATATCTGACAAATGTCTGGGAGGCAAACATCATACTGTGAAACCCATAGCTCTGTCACCCCCTTGTACTCCCTTCTGTTCAGCATGTATATAGTACTGACTTTATTTCTTATTCTATCTCAATTAATGAGTTTACAATTAAGCCTTCGATTGCTTGATTCTTGTATCATCAAGTATTATTTACTTGCTTCTCAGTTTCCAAAATTGCTATTCAACTTGAAAACTTCCTTTTCATATCCATCTCCTCCATTTATTGTTCTGACCCTATTACCCACCCCTTAAGTTTATAAATATTTCTAAACACAATACACAGCCATAACTATCTCCCATCTCAGGATTTCTATGATCTTCACATTTGGTTAAAATAGCCTTCACCTAAACTACTATTTAGAGCTTACCTGAGGAGAATCCAAAATGGATGAAGAATGGCACTAGGTAGAAATATATGAGTGCTGGTTTTGACGTCCAATAAATTTGGCTTCAAATACAATTTGTACTTCTTTCTAGTTGTGATACCTTGGGTAACTCACTTCATCTCTGTGTTTCCTCACAGCTAAACTGAGAGTATTTGAACTAGATGACCTCTAAGTAACCAAGAACCATGGTTATTTCAGGAGGCAGATAATTTACTCAGGAATCTGAGCAAGCAACAAAGTTTGTGTCAGCATTTAGATGTGCTCTCGTAATCCTAGAAGTACTATGCAAAATTAGATTGATACATAAAGCATTTAAGTATTGACTATGGGTATGCTAAGCACCAGGGACAAAACATCATGTACCTCAAAACATTTCATTCAAATACGGAAAAACAATATACAAAAGAAAATTGCAAAGGGAGTGGAGATAAAGGACCTGGGAAAGAGTCATGATAGAAAGTGATGAGGTAAATTGTGAAGAATGGATTTATTTGAAAGTGGCATGAGGCCAACTGGAGCCACTCTTAAAGTGGTAGTCTAGGACAGAAAGTCACCAGTAAGGAAACAGCAGACCTTGGGATAGAGGTAAGTACAGGGTGAGGAAGTGACTTGCAAGGAAGTAGAGAAGTCCTGAAATAGGTACAATATTTCTGAATCTATACACACTCTAATTTTCCCATAAAAACAAGATTCTCTGTCATATTTGTGCCTGATTTCCCAGTTGGAAGTATATATGTGTTTGATAGTTACAGTGAGGTGGAGATATTCTTAATCTTTCAATTGTTTAATATCAGTTTGACATAAGAACATCTTTCTAATGGAGGTAATTTAGATTTTACCGAACTAAAACTCTGACTCTGAACCCTGGCTTGGTGAGTCTTTGAGGCAGTTCAGTTCAGGCTGAAAAACAGCAAGAGAGAGGAGGAGAGTACAAAGCCCATTCCCTTACAATATTTGCCTATAGGCATTTTTCTTTACAAGGACAAGGTAAATGCCATGATTTCTTAAGCAATGTGATTATTTTCTTACCAAAGGAAACCTTTGAAAAGGGTTCCATGGGTACAGCAAAGAAATTTCTCAATTAATATTCTGACAGAGATAAGAAGATCAAAGATCTGAACACAGACTCAGAAAATATGGGCCCTGTGGATGAATCAGCTACATTAAGTACTGGAAGGGCAATCTGTTTTAGTTATGCTTTTGAGCACACTTTAAATCTAATTTTAGTGCATAATAAAAAAACGAATGTTCAGGTTTCTAAATGCCCTGCATCTGCTAAGCCCTAGTTTAGACACAAGCTGTTTCTGTTCTCTGCTAATAAGCACCTCACAAAATGGTCAAACTAAACTGATTTGTTGTTAGACATGACCTTGGGATACTTTGGGCTACACATGTAGCTCAGATGTGTCAGGGGGCCCTTGTCTTTGGTCAAACAAAGTCAGTGAGTTTCATGATGGTATCTTGTCTGTTCTTTGGTTTGCTTTTTGTAAAATCTACATGACCAAATACAGATATACATTAACAGCAGCACACTGTGGAGTTGGACAACACCTGATGATATATACTCAGATTAGATTAACACTGTATGTCTTTATTTGTCTCTAACCAAATGGTCAGTTGATAAGTATAAAAAATGTATAGTCACAGGAAAGTATCTTGATATCTTTAAAATGTCATTGTATAAATTATTCTCTTGGTCCTGTGCATTTCACTCTATCAGTTCATTTAAATCATTCCAGTTACTGTCAAAATCACTCCTTTCATCATCTCTCCCTGAAGGTAGCTGTTGGCACAGCGGAGAAAAACTCCAGCCTAGTAATCAGGAAGACCTGAGTTTAAATCTGACCTCAGACACCTGTGAGTTGTGTGACCCTGGTCAAGTTACTCATCCTTCGTTTCCCTCAGTATACTCAACTATAAAATGTCGATAAATGTCGATAAAAACAGCACCTAATTCACAGAGTTTTTATGAAGATCAAATAATATTTGTAATATTATTTGTAATAAAATTTGTAAAAAGGATTCGTATAGTACCTACAAGGTGAGTACTATAGAAACGCTTGGTGCCTTTTAGTTCTTAATATAAAATAATATTCACATGTATATAAACACAAATATATAAATACATCAATCTGTGTATATGTATATATACACATATACATGTGAATATAGTTAAATATGCATGTATGTGTGTGTCTATATATGTGTATATTTGTTCACTCTGTCTCTTTAGTTTCCATTTATCTCTATAAAAATGGTACTATGAATATTTTTGTATACTGTTATCTTTTGCCCTTTCTTTGTCAATGAGCCTTAGACCTTTACAATTAATGATTTGGTGACCCGTTTAAGTACAACTTGTTTTTCACAGTAATTGGATAAATTCATAGCTCCACCATTATTTCACTGATGTATCACTTTTCCTGCAGTCTTTTGACAATTGTCACTTAGTTTTTATCAATTTGATTGGCATTAGTTAGAAACTCAATTGCTTTATTTTGAATTTCTCTGATTATTGATCATTTAGACTATTTCGACAAATGACTCTTGATACACTGGATTTCTTTCCTTGAAAACTACAATTTATCTATTGAGGAATAGATCTTATCCTTACAAATTTGAATATGTTCATTATTTAATTTGAAAATGAGACCTTGATTAGAGTTTCACTGCAAAATATTTTCCTCATTTAAATGTCCCCTTACTATTTTAGCTAGATACATTTTGTTTGTACAAAAATGTAATTTTAAAAAAATATTACATTTAATAATAATTTTAAAATATTACACTGAATAATAATTTAAAATATTATACTTAAGTTGTTTATTTTATCTTCTGTCATCTCTATACATTCTTTATTAAATTGTGTATTCTTTCTCTATCCATAGTAGCAAAAGGCATTTTCCTCCTTGATCTTTTATTTTTATTTTCATATAACTTTTTTATATATGCCATTTATCCCTATGAAGTTTATCTTAGTATGTGGTGATGGCGATGACATTGATGATGATGATGACATTGGATAACATAGAATTTTAAGATTTTTAAAATGCTTTACAAATATGTCATTTTACCTTCACAATAAGGCTGTTAGACAAATATCATTGATATCTCCATTTTATAGGTAATAAAAGTGGTGCTGAGGTCAGGTGGTTGCCCAGGGTCACACAACCAGTGGATGGCACTGGACTTGAATTCATGTCTTTCTGACTCTTGGCCCAGTTCTAAATTCACTATCAATTTGTCTATGCCAAATTTATCTGAGACTACTTTTCAACTTTCCCAACAAATTTTTTGGCCAAGTAATCAATCTTTGACCAAGGAGGTGAAGTCTTTGGTTTGTTAGAACGTTATATCTTCTTTTGCTTCCGTATGTTGTCTATTTAATCTAATCCATTATTCCTCTGCATGCACTCTCCTTACACCTGGTTCAAAGGTCCTCTCAGTTTTGAGGTACAACTTAGACACATTTTTTTGTATGAAGCCTTTCTACCTGCTCTTATCTTTCTTCCCAAATATACTTAGTTCCTATGTGTGTATGTGCATATTTACATTATATTTATTAGTTAAATATTTATATTTTTTGTGTATGTACTTTTACTCCTATTTAAGTTCCTTCTAAGTAGGAATTGCTTCATTCTACCTTTACCCTTCATATCTAATGAAAGGACCATCATAAATAGTAGTTGCCTAATAGATACTTTGTGTTTGATTGATTGTACTATTTTATTATCAAATAACTTTGATCATTGTTGCTTTGAAATAGAATTTAAGAACTGGTGAAGTGAGGTTCCCTTCCTTTTCCCCTTTGTTCATTCATTATTTCATTTAAAAAATAATTATTTTATTTTTTATATTTCAAAAGGACCATATAATAATACTGATACCAGCAGCTAAGAAATCATATCTGGATAGTACAGGGCCGTAAACCTAGAGGACAGATGTCATGGCATCTGGTCTTCTAACTTTACAAGCAAGGGAGATGATCACTGGAGAAACTAAAGACTTTGCCAAATAGAAAGCATAAGTGCTAGTTTTCAGACTTAGACCTAACGAATCTAAGTTTAGCATTCAGGATCAAAGAGCTTCTCTGATATAGAAGGAGATGTAGAACTTAAGTCTCAGTGTAAGTGATTTCTCCTGTAACAATATGGATAATGGTATCTCATGGTATTCTTCACTGAATTCAAGTATCTTCTTTGAGATTATAATAACTGATGTGTATATAGTATTTTGCATAAAGTACCTCTTCCGAGGTATATAACAATCCAGTGAGATAAGGGCTAGAAATGCTGCTCCCATTTTTATCTGAAGGAATTATGGCTTAAAGAACTAAATAGAGTTGCCCCCATTCACACAGCACATGGGAGTCAGAGACAAATTTTATACACAGATTCTCCTGCTTCCAGATCAAGTAGATTCTCCATAACTCTGTTCTGTCTTTTGAATAATCATTCTCCTCTATTAGCCTTAGTACTGTTCACTGAAAAGAGCCATGGAATTGCAATCTGAGGATGTTTATTTAATCCTATTTCTGCTACTTTTTCCCTATATTACATTGGGCAAGTATTTATCCCCTTCAGGTGTCAATTTCTTTTCTTCTACAATGAGGGATGTAGAATATCTGCGTCTGATGCCTCCTAGCTCTAAAGCTACCTTCTGCATTCATAAGTATTTCTGAAAACTGCTACAGACTTCCATTTCTTACACCTTATCATTTGCTCTGACTATATTTCATTCCTGGTGTATTCTCTTTCCTCCTCTAAACCCAGAACCCTTTGCTCTTTTCAAATACTACCTCCATCAAGGCGCTGATACTTCAAATCATTAATGGCCCACCCTAATCATCATTATTTGTGTATATGTGTGTGCATGTGTGTGGGCATGTGGTAGCTTGTGTACTTACCTGTGAGAGTGGTGTCTTATAAAGGAAATATCTCACTTTTTAGCTATATAAGATTGTCACTTACCTTAATTCATGGATGTCATTGTTCCCACCAAGTTTAAATCCATGAACAGATTTGGAAACTGAGTTCTCCTGGGAGGCAGCATCTCTGCCAGATGGGCCCTTGGATCTTGTCCTGGCATGGATCCAGAAAGCTCTCTTGAATATCATTCCTTATTTCTCAAGAAATTGTTACCTTCCCTGCCTTCCCAAAGGGAATGGGTGGGGAGGGAGGGATGGGGAGAAACTGGAACTTAAAGTTTTAGGATCAACTGTTGAGTATTGTTCTTGCTACTAGGAAATAAGAAATACAGGTAATGGGGAATAGAAAGTTATCTGACCCTACAAGACAAAAGAGAAGATGGGGTAAGGGAAGGGAGGGATGATAGAAGAGAGGGCAGATTGGTGATATGGGTAATTAGAATGTCCAGTGTATTGGGGAGGGGGGAGGGGACAAATGGGGAGAAAATTTTGGAACCCAAAATCTTGTGAAAATGAATGTAAAAAGTTAAATAAATTTATTTTAAAAAAATAAATAAATAAAAATAAAAAGAAAAATAAAAAAAAAAAGAAATTGTTACCAGTATGCAACGTGACTAATGTGAAAATGTGGTCAATAAGAATATATGTGTAGAACCCATATAAGACTGCATGCCATCTTGGGAAGGGAGGGGGAAAATATCTAAGACTCATGGAAATGATTCTAGAAAACTGAAACCAAATAAATTAACAATAAAAAAAAGAAATTGTTACCAGGCTGGCTGTAACACCATTCCTAGGCTTCAATTTCCAGATTTCTGTGGCTGGGTCTCCTGATATTTTAGAACTTCTATATTTGAGGATTCCACTCACTTTGCCAAACACCATGATCAAAGAAATCACCAAGATCCCCTAGAAGTAAATATGTCTCGAAGACAATACTGAAGCTGACAGGTCCTTATGAAGGCCGCAATCTCTTTTTCAACTTGTGTTAAGGAATCAGATACAAAACATCTATAGTTTCATTTCTCTAAGTTATAAAACATCTATAGTTTCATTTCTCTAAGATACTTCCCTTACCTAACATTGCAGTTTTCCCATAAACAGATCTCTCAAACTCTCCATGTGGAGAAATGCTATTGCAGGAACTCTCAGCATGTGCCAGACCCCCATTAAATGAGCATTAAGTTGAACAGATTGAGAATATTTGCCCTTAATGAGAGATATAAGATAGTGTACTAACTGTCCTTGGGTATTTAAAAGACTGACAATGAAAAAAAATATATGGTCAAAGCATCAAAAACATTATAATTAGTTAAATGTATTGAAAGAAAAATAGACAAGCTGGTCATGTACCTAGCAGGAGGGATAGCCATTGGGTAGACTGTGAGTGCTGCTAATGTACATGCCATGTAAAGAGATTCAGTGTAAAGCACTTAGCCTACTAAGACTTCCCATGAAGAACCTGTGCAAGAGACATGATGCATAAGAATATCTGAATGCATTCTGATCTCTAGTGCTTGAAGGTATGACTTTCTCAATCAGATCATATTTGCATAAATTTTTTGAATTATAAAGATCAACATCAGAAAAAATATGATTAAGAGGAAAAAAGTTTTGTTCTGTTTGACTTTACAGAGCACAAGAATGAGCAGTGGATCAAAGGTGGGGATGGAGTAATAGAATGTGACTTGCTGCAAAATAAAATAAAATACCTTCCTAACAATTGGAATTCTCAAAATAGTAGATGGATTACTTTTTAGGAAATGGTGGGTTCCTTCCCATCGAAGAGCTTTAATTAAAGACTACTTAGGTACATTCAGTCATATTGTTCAAGGAGATTTTGATTCTAGCAAGAGTTGTGCTTCATGGCCTCTGAAATTCCTTTAAGATGTACAATCCTCAGAGAAGGCAGAATAGAAGATGGACCTGTAGAAGCTCCCCTCTATAGCCTGTAAAAATGACCCTAAACAAATTCTAGAGCAGCAGAAGCCACAAAATGACAGAGTGAAAGAGATTTCCAGCCCAAGACAAATGGGAAGGCCTACAGGAAAAGACTATTGCACTGGGCACAGAACAGAGCTCAGCCTGCCCTTAGCTGCAGTACTACAGGGACAGGAGTAGAACAGGCTTCAGGTAGCAGAATTCCCAGGGGCAGCTTCAGTTCCCAGAATACTAAATGCCCAAATGACAAAAGCAGGTTCAAAGGTCAGTGAGAAAGCTCTTCCACCTGTGCAAAAAGGCAATAGGATTTGGCCCAACTTGCAACAGCAACTACAATGGAAGATTTCATTTTTGAAGCCCTTATACTAAAGCCGCTGGGGGCATTGAGCCAATGATCTGGATCTCAGCCCTAAGTAGCTCTCCTGGATTGAAGAAGAGCACTGGCATCGGAGACCTAGAGGTGGTTGTGGAGAGAGAATTGTACTTGCAGATCCTGGGGAGAACAGAGTGTGTGGTTGCTCACAGACAAGAGCACAGGCTAGGAGAGGAATAAACTCCTCTCCCTTGATTGCACCACCTTAGAGGAACTGAGAAGTTACAGTTCCCCAGCGTATACCCTCCACTTGACAGAGGCCTCAAAAGTCATGTAATTGGCTGGAAAATGCCCCAAAAGGGGAAAAAAAATAAGACTATAGAATACTACTTTATTGGTGAACAGGTATTTTCTTCCATCTTTCAGATGAGGAAGAACAATGCATAGCATCAGAGGAAGACATAAGTCAAGACTTCTGTATCCAAAACCTCCAAAATAAATATGCAATGGTCTCAGACTATGGAAGAGCTCAAAAAAATTTGAAAATCAAGTAAGAATGGTGCAGGAAACATCGGGAAGAGAAATGAGAGAGATGCAAGAAAAGCAAGAAAAATGAATCAACAGTTTGCTAAAGGAGACCCAAAAAATGCTGAAGAAAATAACACCTTTAAAAATAGGCTAACTCAATTGGCAAAAGAGCTTCAAAAAGTCATTGAGGACAAGAATGCTTTAAAAAGAAAAATCAGCCAAGTGTAAAAGAAAGTCCAAAAGCTCACTGAAGAAAATAGTTCTTTAAAAATTAGAATGTAGGGGAGGAGTCAAGATGCAGAGTAGAAAGATTCACAAATGCTGGCTTCGAACCCACAGCCCATAAATTACCTGTAAAAAGGAGCTCCCAATAAATTCTGGAGCAGTGGAAGCCACACAACAATGGAGTGGAGGAGATTTCTGTTCCAGAGAGCCCTGAAAAACCATCACCAAAGGGCCATCATGCACAGGACCCAGAGCAGAGCCCAGCCTGGCCTTGGCTGCGTGGCCCCAAGAGGAGCAGATCCGAGCAGGCTTCAGGGAAGGAATCTCCAGTGGCTTCGAATGTCCCTCCACCTAGAGGTGCTACAGGTCAGTGAGAGAGACTTCTGGGCTGGCCGAGAGGGGAGTGGGGAATCTCCATAACTCGGGCCCCCTCGGGAGGAAGCAGCAGGGGAAGCAGAGGACAGGGGCTCCCAAAGCAGGCAGGATCCAGGGTACATTGTTGAAGGACTCCGCATAAAACCCCTGAAGGAACTGAGCCCTGTGTGGTGGCCCTGCCCTAACCTGAGAACATGAACTTAATCTTACATTGATTAGCAAACCCCCCCCCCACTGAAAGCCCTGAGGCTGGGAAGCAGCATTTAAATATCAGACCCCAAAAACTAGCTGGGTGGATCTAGGTAGGGGTAGAGAGGATTCTCAGAAGTCAAGTAAATGCATGGAAAAATGCCCAGAAAAGGGAAAAAAAATAAGATCATAGAAGGTTACTTTCTTGGGAAACAGATATTTCCTCCTTTCCTTTCAGATGAGGAAGAACAATGCTTACCATCAGGTAAAGACATAGAAGTCAAGGCTTCTGTATCCCAAACATCTGAAATAGATATCCAATGGGCTCAGGCCATGGAAGAGCTCAGAAAGGATTTTGAAAATCAAGTTAGACAGGTGGAGGAAAAACTGGGAAGAGAAATGAGAGAGATGCAAGAAAAGCATGAAAAACAGGTCAATACCTTGCTAAAGGAGACCCAAAAAAATGTGGAAGAAAATAACATCTTGAAAACTAGGCTAACTCAACTAGCAAAAGAGGTTCAAAAAGCCAATGGGGAGAAGAATGCTTTACAAAGCAGAATTAGCCAAATGGAAAAAGAGGTTCAAAAGCTCACTGAAGAAAATAGTTCTCTCAAAATTAGAATGAAACAGATGGAGACTAATGACTTTGTGAGAAACCAAGAAATCACAAAACAAAACCAAAAGAATGACAAAATGGAAGATAATGTGAAATATCTCATTGGATAAACACCTGACCTGGAAAATAGATCTAGGAGAGAAAATTTAAAAATTATGGGACTACCTGAAACCCATGATCAAAAAAAGAGCCTAGACATCATCTTCCAAAAATTATTAAGGAAAACTGCCCTGATATTCTAGAACCAGAGGGCATAATAAGTATTCAAGGAATCCACCCACCACCGCCTGAAAGAGATGCAAAAAGAGAAACTCCTAGGAACATTGTGCCCAAATTCCAGAATTCCCAGGTCAAGGAGAAAATATTGCAAGCAGCTAGAAAGAAACAATTCCTTGTGGAAATACAATCAGGATAACACAAGATCCAGCAGCTTCTACATTAAGAGATCTAAGGGTGTGGAATAGGATATTCCAAAAGTCAAAGGGACTAGGACTAAAAGCAAGAATCACCTATCCAGCAAAACTGAGTATAATACTTGAGGAAAAAAACTCGTCTTTCAATGAAATAGTGGGCTTTTAAGCATCTTTGATGAAAAGACCAGAGCTGAAAAGAAAATTTGACTTTCAAACACAAGAATGAGAAGCATGAAAAAGTAAACAGCAAAGAGAAGTCATAAAGGACTTACTAAAGTTGAACAGTTTACATTCCTACATGGAAAGACAATATTTGTAACTCTTGAAAGTTTTCAATATCTGGGTAGTTGGTGGGATTACACACACACA
>CM053771.1:529185332-529234398 GCA_028658325.1 Potorous gilbertii | reverse complement strand
GAAGGGAGGACAATGGGAGGAGGGAAAATTTGAAGTCAACACTAGGGGAGGGACAGGATCAAAAGAGAGAATAGAAACAATGGGGGGCAGGATAGGATGGAGGGAAATATAATTAGTCTTTCACAACATGACTATTATGGAAGTCATTTGTAAAACTACACAGATATAGCCTATATTGAATTGCCTGCCTTCCCAAAGGGAATGGGTGGGGAGGGAGCTATGGAGAGAAGTTGGAACTCAAAGTTTTAGGAACAACTGTCGAGAATTGTTCTTGCTACTAGGAAATAAGAAATACAGGTAACAGGGAATAGAAAGTTATCTGGCCCGACAGGACAAAATAGAAGATGGGGACAAGGGAAGGGAGGGATGATAGAAGAGAGGGCAGATTGGTGATAGGGGAAATTAGAATGCTTAGTGTATTGGGGTGGGGAGAGGAGATAAATGAGGAAAAATTTGAAACCCCAAATTTTGTGAAAATGAATGTAAAAAGTTAAATAAATTTATATAAAAAATAAAATTTGGAATCTAGCAGATGGAATCTAATGATTTTATGAGAAACAAAGAAATTACAAAGCAAAAGAATGAAAAAGTAGAAGATAATGTGAAATATCTCATTGGAAAAAACAATTGACCTGGAAAATAGATGCAGGATACACAATTTTAAAATTATGGAACTACCTGAAAGGCATGATCAAAAAAAAGCCTAGACATCATCTTCCATAAAATTATTAAGGAAAACTGCCCTGATATTCTAGAACCAGAGAATAAAATAAATATCAAAAGAATCCACCATCACTTCCTGAAAGAGACCCAAAAAGAAAAACTCTTAGGAATATTATAGCCAAATTCTACAGTTCCCAGGTCAAGTGGAAAATACTGCAAGCAGGTAGAAAGGAACAATTTGAGTACTGTGGAAATATAATCAGGATAACACAAAATCTACCAGGTTTTGCATTAAGGGATCGAAGGGCTTTGAATACAATGTTCCAGAAGTCAAAGGAACTACGTTTAAAACCAAGAATCATCTACCCAGCAAAACTGACTATAATATTTCAGGGAAACAAATGGCCATTCAGTCCAATAGAGGATTTTCAAACATTCTTGATGAAAAGACCAGAGCTGAATAGAAAATTTGACTTTCAAAAATGAGAAACAGGAGCATGAAAACATAAGCAGCAAAGAGAAATCATAAAGAACTTACTAAAGTTGAACTGTTTACATTCCTTCATGGAAAGATAATATTTGTAACTATTGAAACTTTTCTCAGTATTTGGTTAGTTATAGAAATTATACAAACACACACATATTTTACATGTATATATATATGTATATATATATATATATATACATATATATGTATATATATATATATATATAGAGAGAGAGAGAGAGAGAGAGAGGGTGGGGGAGAGAGAGAGAGAGAGGGAGACAGAGAAAGTATCAGAATACACAGCATTTTGGGGTGGGGCAAGGGGAAAGATGAGCAGAAAATGTGGAACTCATAATTTTGTGGAAATGAGTGTTGAAAATTAAAAATAAACAAACATTAAAAAACAAATAAAAATATACAATTCTCTGAGTCTCAAAATGTATTGCAGTCATGGCTGGTCCTTAATAGAGTACTTTGTAAAGGATCTACAGTATTTTTGTTTCTTATAGTTACCTGGTTTATAATTTAAGGGGATACCATCGACTTGAATGTATTTTCATTTCAGCTAAATGTGTCAAAATCAGTATTTGAGCCCAGTTGTGTTTTTTCTCTCCTTTCTCAAAATATAACATCTTTATACATCTATGTAAATGCCATTAAGTTCCCAATACAATGTAAGGTCTGTGGAGGGAGTACCTGTGTGGGCGCATATGTGTGCATGTGGTGCTATATATTTGTCATTACGTTATCCTCCATATTCCTTTATATAGAGAATGTATTTAGTGTATTCTTATTGAATTATTGAATCGGATACTCTTTTTCTATCTCTTAGGGGTGAATTCACTAGAAGAACATGAATTTACTCTTTTATGATCACAACACTTTTTCACTATTTCTTCAGAAGTAAAAATAATTTGTTCATTTTCAAATTCCTAAATTTTAAACATATAATTTAGATTGTGCCCTGAGAGCCAAAATAAAATATAAAAAAGTAAATAAGCTAATAAAATAAATATTTCATTTTCCTGTCTTTATTCAGACAACACTACTTCCTGAAACACAGATTAGATTTTTTATCTTTTCCTTAAATGATATGCAGCCTTTTTAATATAAGCCTAATCCTCGTAGAGGATAGATTATGTGCAAATAATCAGTTTCAGAAATACCTGAGTTTCAGTTTTCTATTCAACATTAATAAAGGATGTTAATTTCATTGCAAGTCCATTCCCTATAAACATTCTTCTTCAAACAATTAATCTGGAGAGTAAAATGTCAATGAGAAAATAAGAATCCTAAGAAAAAAACTCACTCCTGTTATTCTTACCCCAAGGCAACGAATGTTTGTTTCTTCATTATTTTTCAATTTGGCTAGCCCACAGACCTACTTAAAAAAAGAAAAGTAGAATTTTAGATTTATCTGGTTATGAAGAAGGAAGAAATATGACCATTATATAGATGTTTTAAAATAGAATCGCGTGTCTTATGTATCAGAGGGAATAACAGGTACATTGGTTGTGGAAAAGATAAGGCCTGGTACAGTATAACCTAGCTGTCCATTTGAACTATTAACTGTTTCCATCAAATGTAAAGATAATTAAAATCATTACAGAGAATTCTGTCTATCACAATGCCTTTACAATTTTATTATTCCAACTACTCGAAAAGAATTTCATTTTGAAGACATCTATGCTGTATTTACTGTGCTATGTCAGCTGGAAAGATAGATCATAAAAATGATACAGTTGTACCACCAGCCATAGTAATGTTTCAGGGTTTAGCATAAAATCCAAATGAGAAGTATGTTTATCAAAACAATTCAAGTGATCTGAACATACGGACAACTACTAATTAATTAAGGAAAAATAGGAAAAGTTAAAAGAGAAACCTTTGAACATGGAAGCAGGAAACATTCAGAAAGACAAAGTAACATTTATTAAATGCATACCATGTGTCAGGCACTGTGTGAAACATGGTAAAGAAAAACAAAAAGCAATCTGCACTCTCAAGAAGCTCACAATAAATATAATGAGTTAGCAGTGGCAAGTAAAATGCTCAAAGAAACTTGTCAGCATATTCTAAAAAGTGATTGGAGGCAGATGGAAATACTATCTGTCTCTTCTATTGCCAGTGCATTTAAAGTTGCTCAGTTATAGGTCTACTGCTACAGCACTCACAAGGTTGTTTCCTCCAGTTTATGTGTATTGATGAATGAAAATTAGACAATAGATTTGTGGAGTGAATTTGATGACATGTCATAGGCATAGATATGTCTCAGACATGTTTGTCTGAGACATAATCATAGTTTTCTCTTTTTGCTTTCTCAAGAAAAAACACTTCTCAATTAAGACAGTTGCTACCACATAGTAAATAAATAAAAATTTTACTGTGAAAGATTCTTTTAAAATGCATTTTATTGACATACTTTTTTTGTTTTCAATCAAATATTGCTTCTATTCTGTCCTCTCCCCTGACAGTTATGCTTAA
The DNA here is from genome assembly GCA_028658325.1 of Potorous gilbertii. NCBI lineage: Eukaryota > Metazoa > Chordata > Mammalia > Diprotodontia > Potoroidae > Potorous > Potorous gilbertii. The sequence goes on along the minus strand of CM053771.1, from coordinate 529,230,764 downwards.
TAAGAACTTTAAAACAAACAGGGGGAGAAAGGGAAAAAAATCATCAAAACCTCGTAACACACACAAAAAATTGATACATGCAGTGGTGCACACATCAACTCCCCTCTACCTGCATAAAGGATTATGCTTAGGGTAGCTTCATGGTTTTTCTTCGAGATTGAATTTATTCATTTCTAATTTTGCAACATACATTTTCAATTCTTTTAGAATTATTCCTTCCATGTAGATTGCTGCAGGGCATTGTTCATACTATTTTCTTGACTTTTCACTCTGCAGGTTTTCATCTAGGTCTTTCAATGTTTCTCTATATTTATTACCTTGATTGGTATTTTCAGCACAATATTACTCCATTACATCAATGTTGTATAATTTGTTAGCCATTCACCAATCAATTTACAGCTACTTTGTTTCAAGTTCCTTGCTATCACAAATAGTACTGCTATAAATACGTTAGAGCATATGCTTATATAAACTATATGTGTGTATGTTTGAGTACTGGGTGTACATGTAATTTATAAATATAGGGAAAGAAAAGAGAGAGGAGAGGCAGACAGAGAGAAAGAGAAAGAGTTACAGAGAAAAAGAGATGGGGGGGAGAAGAGAAAGGGAGGGGGAGAGACAGAGAGTATCTTTTTTGATTCTTTCTTTATTTCTCAATGACCTTCTTGTAATATATGCTCAGTAGTACTATGTGTCACATGATTTGAGATTTCTAGTCATTTCCCTTCTGTATTCTTTCCAAATGGATCGACAGAATGATTAAACTCATGCTGTGAAAGTTTCTTTTTTAAATAGGAGCACCTGGAGGAAGATGGTGGAGTAGGTCAGAAAATTCCTAGCTCTCAACATTTCCCCCCACAAGAGTTAAACAGCACCTTAGGGCAAACAAAGAGTGGGTAGAGATAAATAAGAATAGGGGAGCAACTTGAGTCTTCCTGGGACAATTTGAGAAGATCAGAAGAAAAATTCCAGAAAGAGGTTTGGTCCTTGTTAAGAGTAAACACTTCCAGGCCAGGGTCCACTTTAACCACAAGCTGCAAGCCCAGGAGTTAGTTGGTTTGAGAGGCTGCCTTGCCCCTAACCACAGGTATATTCACCCCTGAGAAAGTGGAGGGAATCCTCTGCTAATAAGAAACTCCAAACCCAGCTGTGCTGTGAAGAGTAGTGGGGGCAAGGAGGATCCAGCATTAACCTGGTGAGTGCACAAGCAGTCGGGCAGAAAGCCTCTGGTTCTGGGCACTTACAGGAGTCTGGAGGTTTGACTTTGGTTCTAAGTTAGAGGGGGGAACTGAAGATGTAGGGCAAGAGGCACCATTTTTCATACCCCAGGGCTAGAGGTGATTACAAAAATTAAGATATTATCACAACAATATTCAAAAGCAAAGGGTAAAGAAACCAAGCATAGAAAGTTACTATGAGAATAGAGATGAGTGGGGCTCATCTTCAAAGGAGGATAATGAAGTGAAGAAATCCCCAAAGAGTAACATCAAATGGTCACCTGCCCCAAAAGAATGTATAGAAGATATTTAAAAAGACTTTAAAAATCAAATGAGATGGAGAGCAAACTAAGAAAAGAATAATCTAACAAAACAAGAAAGTTATGAAAGGAAAACAACCAATTAGACAAGGAAATTCATAATCTTCAGGAAGAAAATGACATCTTGAAAATTAGAATTAGAAATTAGAAAGAGCAGCAAGCAAAATTATAAGAGATCAAGAAATAATTAAATAAAATGTGAATCATGAAAAAATAGAGGAGAAAGTGAAACATCTTTTAAGAAATACAACAGAGTTTGGGGAATGATCAAGAAGAGAAAATATAAAGATAATTGACTAACTGAAAGTTATGCTCAAAAAAGAATCTTCATAAAATAATACAAGAATAACAAAATCTCCTGAAGCATTAGAATGTGGGGAGGAATGGAAGGGGGTAGAAATAGAAAAAAAAACATCCATAGATGAAAAATTAAAGGAAATCCTATGAGGAAAACTCATAGGAATATCATGGTCAAATGTCAAAACCCCCAGCTGAAGGATCAAATATTAAAAGCATCAAGCCAGGCTCACCAAGTGCTGTGCTTGCCTTTGCTCTACCTCAGCTAAGGAGATCTCCCATGACCAGAACACCTGTCCCCTCCCACTTAACAAGTTAGCTCCAGGGTTAATCCTGGAAACACAAACAGAATTAACCTTTGTTTTCTCACACTAGCCACTGACAACAGGTTCTTTATCATCTAGTGGAAAGAACCAGAGCCCACAACATACAAAGCCTCACCATCATGAACAAGAAGCAAAGGAGGAAGGGAAAGACCATAGAATCTTTCTATGGGAACAAGGACCAAAACACCAATACTGAAGAGGTCAGTATTGAGACTGTACTCGCATTTGAAACTTCAGAAGGGACTATGAACTGCTCACATGAACAAAGAGCACTCTGGGAAGAACTGAAGAAGGAAAAAAAGAAGAAGAAATGACCAATGATTTTAGAAGTATCAAAAAAGAATTCACTGAAGATAACAACTCTTTAAAAGAAAAATTGAACAAAAAGAAAAGGAAGCACAAAACCTAACTGGGAAAATTTTAAAAATGGAAAAAGAAATACAAAATCTAACAGGGAAAATTGGACAAATGAAAAAGGAAGTACAAAAACTAACTGGAGAAAATAATTCCTTAAATGGAATAATTGGACCAATGGAAATGAAGATGCAAAATTAGCTGAAGAAAACAATTTGATGAAAATTAGAACTGGGCAAGTAGAAGCTAATGACTCAATGAGACATCAAGAATCATTCAAACAAAATCTAAGGAATGAAAAGATAGAAGAAAATATAAAATACCTCATTAGAAAAAAACAACTGACCTGGGAAATAGATCCAGGAAAGAATATTTAAGAATTATTGGCCTACCAGAAAGCCATGATGAAAAAAAGAGTCTGGATAATCTTCCAAGAAATCATCAAGGAAAACTGCCCAGAAATACTGGATCCAGAGGGCAAAATCGTCATTGAAAGAATCCACTGTTCACCTCCCAAAAGGAATCCCAAATTAAAAGCACCAAGAAATATTGTTGCCAAATTCCAGAACTATCAAGTGAAGGAGGAAATACTATAAGTGGCCAGAAAAAAAACATTCAAATATCGAGGAACCACAATCAGGATCACACAGGACCTTGCAGCTTCGACATTAAAAGATCGAAGGAAATGGAATATGGTATTTCACAAGGCAAAGAATCTGGGACTACAACTGAGGATCAATTACCAGCAAATCTGAGCATAACATTTCAGGCAAGTAGATGGACATTCACTGAAATAAGGAATTTCCAGACCTTCCTGATAAAAAGACCAGAACTCAATAGAAAATTCGATCTTCAAATGCAGATCTCAAGAGAGGTATAAAATGATAATCACGGGAAAAGAAATCTTGTATATACAGAGATAGAAGGAAAAGGCATAAAGTAAATTATGGGATGATAAAATGTGATTTAAGCATGTGAAGGGATTACAACAGGAGATGAGAAAAGGAGGAAGAAGAAAATGGTAAATTACATCACAAGAAGAAGTACAGAATTATATTACAATAGAGGGAAAGAGGAGAGGGAGATGAACGTTACTTGAGAGGTATTGATTTCGTTCAAGGAGGGAACAACAAACTTAATAAAATTTATAAATCTAACTAGCTCTATAGGCAGTAGCAGGGGAAGGGGGAAAGAAAAGGGAGGGGAGACAAAAAAGGTGGGAAGAAGCAGTAAGAGTAAAGGGCAGTAAAAGGGAAGTGGAGTTGAAAGAAGGAAGGGAAGACTGTGAGAGGTGGTGGTCAAAAATTAAAGCTCTATTGTGGAGGAGAAGGGAGAAGGGAGAACTACAAGCTCAAATGGTGGGAAAGAGGATGGAGGGAAAGACATAGATAGAATTCATAACTGTGAATGTAAAAGGGATGAATTCTCCCATAAAACAAGATGGATAGCAGAATGTATTAAAAGTCATATCCAACAATATGTTGTTTACAAGAAAGACATTTGAAACAGGTGAAACACACAGGGTAAAGGTAAAAGATTGGAGCAAAATACATTATGATTCAACTGATGTAAGAAAAGTAGGGGTGGCAATTCTTATCTCAGACAAAGCAAACATGGAAATAGTTCTAATCAAAAGAGTTAAGGAAATTATATCCTGCTGAAAGGCACATATAAAATGAAGCAATGTCATTATTAACATGTATGCTTCAAGTGGTATAGCATCCAAATTCTTAGAGGAGAAGTTAAGGGAGTTACAGAAAGAAATAGATGGCAAAATTATACTAGTGTGGGGCCTCAACCTTCCCCTGAAAAAAATTTTAAATAAGATTTCAGCAAGAAAAAAATACAGAAACTTATCATGAGAATAACACATTATGATGAAGTAGGATTCATGCCAGGAATGCGGGGCTGGTTCAATATTGGGAAAAGAATTAGCATAATTGATCATATCAACAACAAACCTAACAGAAACCACATGATTATATCAATAGATGCAGAAAAAGCTTTTGACAAAATATTACATACGTTCCTATTAAAAAAACTGGAGAGCATAGACATAAAGGGAACTTTCCATAAAATTATAAGCAGTATCTATCTAAAACCTTCAGCAAGCATCATATACAATGGAGATAAGCTAGATGCATTTGCAGCAGGATCAGGCATGAAACAAGGATGTCCATTATCATCACTATTATTCAATATGGTACTAGAAATGTTAGCTGCAATAGTTAAAGAAGATAAAGAAATTGAAGGAATTAGAATAGGCAAAGAAGGAAATTAAATTATCACTCTTTGCAGAGGATATGATGATATACTTAGAGAATCACAGAGATTCAAGTAAAAAATTACTTGAAATAATAAACAACTTTGGCAAAGTTGCAGGTTACAAAATAAACCCACACAAATCTGCATCTCTATATATTACTAACAAATTCCAAAAGCAAGAGATAGAAAAGAAATCCCATTTAAAGCTAGGGTAGACACTATAAAATGTTTGGGAGTCTACCTGCCAAAACAAATCCAGGAACCATAGGAACACAATTACAAGACACTTTTCACACAAATAAAGTCAGATCTAAGTGGAAAAACATCAGTCGCTCGTGGATAGACCAAGCCAATATAATAAATAAATGACAATTCTATCTAAATTAATTTACTTATTTACTGCCACACAAATCAAACTACCTGAAAATCATTTTCAAGACCTGGAAAAAAATAACATCAAAATTCATCTGGAAGAGCAAAAGGTCCAGAATAACAAGGGAACTAATGAAAAAGAAATTGTAGGGAAGGTGTCCTAGCTGTACCAGATCTCAAATTGTATTATAAAGCAGCAATCATCAAAACCACTTGGTACTGGCTAAGAAACAGAAGGATAGACAAGAGGAATATGCTAGGTATTCAAGACACAGTAGGCAATAAATATAGCAATCCACCATTTGCTAAAACAAAGGACTACAGCTTCTAAGATAAGAACTCAGGGTTTGACAAAAATTGCTGGGAAAACTGGATAAAAGTGTGGCAGAAACCAGTCATAGAAGAAATATCTGATACCGTACACAAGAATAAAGTCCAAATGGATACACGATCTAGGTATAAAGATTGGTACTATAAACAAATTAGTGGGGCAAGGAATAGTGTATTTATCAGATTTATGGAGAAGGGAAGAGTTGTTGACTAAAGAGAAAGAAAGCATTAAGAAGTGCAAGATGGATAATTTTGATTACGTTAAACTGAAAAGCTTTTGCCCAACCAAATCCAATGCAATCAAGGTTAGGATGGAAGCAGAAAACTGAGAAAGAATGTTTTCAACCAGTGTCTGTGATAAAGGCCTCATTTCTGAAATATATAGGGAACTGAGTCAAATGTACAAGAATACAAGTCATTCCCTAATTAATAAATGGTCAAAGGATACGAACAGGCAGTTTTCAGAGGAAGAAATTAAAGACATCTATAATCATATGAAGAAATGCTCTAAATCACTATTGATTAGAAGGCTGCAAATTAAAACTACTCTGAGATACCACATCACACTTATCAGATTGACTAACATGACAGAACAGGAAGATGATAAATGTTGGAGAAGATGTGGGAGAGTTAGGACACCAATTCATTGTTGGTAGAACTGTGAGCTGATCCAACCATTCTGGAGAGCAATTGGGAATTATTCCCAAAGTGCAACAAAAATATTCATACCCTTCAACCCAGCAACACCTAGGACTGTATCCTCAAAAAATCATAAAGAAGGGAATGGGACCTACATGAACAAAAGTATTTATATCAGCACTCCTTATGATGGCCAAAAACTGAAAATCAAGGGGATGCCCATCAATCAGGCAATGACTGAATAAATTATTGCATATGAATGTAATGGAATACTATTGTGCTATAAGAAATGGTGAATAGGAAGCCTTCGGAGAAAGACTTACACGATTTGATGCTCAGCGAAAGGAGCAGAACCAGGAGAATTCTGTATACAGCAACAACCACAGTGTGCAAGGACTTTTTCTGGTAGACTTATAACTTCATTGCATTGCAAGGACTTAAAAAAATTCCCAGTGGTCTTTTAAGGCAAAATTCCTTCCCCATCCCAAGAAAGAACCATGGAATTCAATCACAGATTGCAGTAGATCATTTTCTTTCATATTACGTTTTGGTTTGTTGTACGATTTCTCCCATTAATTTTAATTCTTCTATACAACATGACTATGGTGAAAATGTATTTAATAGGAATGTATTGTAGAACCTATATAAAATTATATTCCGTCTCTGGGAGGGTGGGGGGCAGTGAGGAGGAGGGAGGGGAAGCAAGAAAAAATATTAAAACATCAAGATTAAAACAATTTAAATATGATGGAGCCACAATTAGAATTACACAAGACCTAGCAACAGAGATATTAAAGGATCTTAGGTCTTGGTACACAGTGTACAGAACAGCAAAACTGGCACTCTGGCCAGAAATATCATACCCTGCAAAGTTAAATATTATGTAGAATGAAAAAAATGGACATTTGATAAACTCTCAGAATTTAATCACTTTGTTAACAAAAATCTTGAACTTAATAGAAGATTCAACATACCAGAACAAGAGAAAGACAAAGTATATACCAAAGACTTATTGTAAGAGAGTCATAAAGACAGACTGTTTACCTTTTATATATGTACAATATAAAATGTATGTCTAAGGCTTATTAATAATTGGTAAGCTCATAACAAATACTGGGGTAAACCCAACTATGATATTAATTTTAAAAGTAAAACCATTTAGGAACAGCTTAAATAAGCAATTATTTTATACAAATGAGGTGCAAGAGGAAGAACTAATACAGAAGAATTAGATGGGGAGGAGGACTGATAGTCCTGGTAACCTACTTTCATGGAGAATGAGTTTAAGAGGGAACAATGCATATATATATAGAAGAGTATGAAAGTCTTCTCAACGTAGAAGAAATAAAATGGCAGGGGCATAGGGAGGAGGGAGAGGACAAGGGAGTAATCATTAGAGGGGAGGGTGAGGGGATACGTAAAAGGGGAGTATAGAAGGGTGTTTAGATTTATGGGAATGGGATGATAGGGGAGGGATCTTTGGAGGGGGGTAGGCAAGTAATAGGAAGACAAGGTAGTGGGTAGAAGTAAAGTAGAGGAGACAGGAGGGATAGGAAGCAAGAGATATGCACAAACAAAAGTTAAATGTCAAATATATGCATATATATACACACATATATGTATATGTATGTATTTGTGTGTATGTATATATCTATAACTATAGAGAAGCATATCTAAACTTCATTGCATCCTTCTGGGGGAAGGGGGAGGGAAAAAGAACAAAGTAAAAAAAGTGCACAGCAAAGAACAAAGGAACTCACAAGGAAACGAAGAAAAGATGGACAATTTTTAACACAAGTATGATTTATCATAAGAGCATTTTTGAAATGAATATACATTGTTAAATGTTTGAATCCTCTAGTATGTTCTGATATGCACATGATTTTTTTTCTTTTTAACTTTGCATTTCACTTCCAATATTTAAGTTTGGGAATTTGTTTTTATTTTCACTATTCTGTATTGTGTCCTGGTATTTGAATCTAAGTAATTTTTTTTAAATGGGCACCTAGTTAAAATTAGTTTTCTTTCATTAATCCTTTCCTGTTAGTGAAGGAGAAGGAAAATTCATACTATGCTTGCATAGATCAATATAAAATTTTGATAAATTTAATTTTGACTCTGTTCAACCACAATGCAATGCGTTGCTGAGTTGTGGTAGACAACAACAACAACAATACAATTTTGCTTAAGATGAAAAAAGTTCATTCGGGGTGAATGTAAAGATTTGTATTAGAGCCCAAAAAGTCACCTCCAGAAACATAAAATGGGGAAGCATGGATAGACAGGAGCTGTTTTGAAAAGAATATGGGGTTTTAAGTGCTCTGAAAACTCACTGTGATTCAGGAATATGATGTGGCAGAAAACAATGTTAATAGAATTTCGAGGAGCATTAAAAAGTTACAGGGAAGTGAGAAAATCAGTTGATACCACCCTTTTCAGAATTCATCTGTAGTACCACGTAAATTCTGGGCACTATAGAAGAACACAAATAACCTGAAGAGTGTCCAGACGAGGGCATGCTGAAGTGCCTTGAACTGCAGAAATTTGAAGTTTGGATTCAAGGCGCTTTTATGCAAATTCAGTCCAATCCCCTCATTTTACAGAGGAGCAAAGTGAGGCTCAAAAAGGATATGATTTACCCAGTTACGACAAATTGAAATTGATCCAGTCAGGATGTTAAATCAGATATTTTGACCCTAAATCTGCTTCTCTTTCCAAAGTGTCACCCCTATTGATTTCCATTTTTACTTTGTATCTACCTAACTTCAAGCCATTATTCCAAATCTAATATATATTCTAGTTTCTTGTCTGTCCTCTGTCTCGGTCTCTGTCTCTATCTCTCTGTCTCTTCCTCTCTCTCTGTCTCTGTCTGTCTCTGTCTGTCTCTGTCACTGTCTCTGCCTCTCTGTCTCTGTCTCTCTCTGTCACTGTCTCTGTCTGTCTCTGTCTTTCTGTCTCTCTGTCTCTCTGTCTCTCTGTATCTCTGTATCTCTCTCTCTCTCTCTCTCTCTCTCTCTCTCTCTCTCTCTCTCTCGCTCTCTCTCCTCTCTGTCTGTCTCCTCTCCTCTCTGTTTCTCTCCTCAATGTTTTTTGGCAAAATTATTTCCTATAGTGAAGGATAAACAGCAAACTGTGAATAGTAGTGTCTGCCCCACTGGAGACTCAACTGGCCCATTCCATTTAGGCAAAATTTCTGCTTCTTTCCCTCCTTGATTCCTTGCTTCCTTCTCTCATTCCTTCCTTCCCTTCTTCCTTCCCTCCCCTCATTCCCTGTTTCCCTCCTTTGTTTCCCCTCCCTCCTTCCTCTCCCTCCCTCCTCTCCCTTCTCTCCATCTGTTCACATGGGGAATCATACCCTTACCTGCCAGTGTTCTGTGCAAAGGAATATAAATTTTGATCACTGAAGCTTCCGAAGACACCTTAGAGTTTATGGGCTAGATTTCTTTCTTTCTTTCTTTCTTTCTTTCTTTTTTTTTTTAATGATCATGCCTTAAACTCAAACCACTCTGGCTTTAATAGATTGACCAAGAATAGGTCCAGTTGAAGCCTCACTTGGTTATTCTTTGAGTTCTGATGGCACAGAGTGAGTGTAAATAGCAATTGTTTCTGTTTTGACCAGACACCCTGAGGGTCTTTCTCTCAGTAATTTTTTTTCTTGACTAAGCAAAAGAGGCCATTATTTGCCTCATTACTTACCTAGCCTTAACCACTAAATGACTGTTGCTTCAGACAAACTGAGACCTGGGAAGGAATGACTTAAAAAAGTCAAGGTCTCCTTCTGCATCCAGTCCAGCTGATCTATACATTGCCACTGGACCCAGATGGTTCCAGAGGAGAAAGTGAGGCTGGTAACTTTGCCCAACCCTCTCTTATCATTATCTATTTCAAGTCATGACATTACCTTCCTGATGTCATCAGTTCTCTTACAGAACAAAAGACAAACAACATATCCTTCTCTATACTTCATTTTTGAGCTTCCATAGATGAGGAGAGATAGACAGGGTCAATCACCAATGGAAAGCCCCATTGAAATGGTATTTTCTCCCTCTTATCTTCCTAATTTGCCATCCCACTGAAGCCTTTTGGGGATAAGCTCTAGGACTCTAGGAGTTGGACCATTACATCCTTATTCAACTACACTTCAGTGGATAGTCCAATGCTGCTCTGCAGAACTCAGTACAAGCTCTATCAATACATCACTCTTTTTATGTCTTTACCCACTGACTGAATTTTCCCTGAATTCACTGTCAGTCAATTATTTCTCTGGTTTGGGATCAGCTTTTAAGATCCAGCAAACTCAACCTTTATTAGACATCATTGACTGTATAAAAGATTACTAAGAAACCAAAAATATTAGATAATTATATTGAAGTGCTTTGTTCTTTTAATATTTTTATGAGTATCACCTTTATCGGGATGTAAACTCTCCCTGAGGACCAAAAAAAGGGAAAATATATAAAAAATGTAAATATAACATTTTTACAGGCAACAGACTGAATTGATGCCCTTAAATTCTTATTGAAATAAGAGTAAAAGGGAAAGATAATTTTTGAATACATGAGGAACCTTGTTCAAATGGGGTTTCATGAAAAATAGTCCATTGTCTGACAGTTCACAGAGGTGTGGTTATTTTTTAAATTATACCAGGCAGAGAATATATGAGTTATTTTGTCACTAGAGCTATTGAGGCTGAAAGAGCTTTTGATAGGATGAAATGGATTAAATTTTTGTTGTTATTAAAGAACTGGTGATCTAGGGAGTTTTTCACTAATTGGATTTAAAAAATGAAACTTCAAACCTATGGTTAAGACACATTCCACATAATGTGGGCTCAAATTAATTTGAGGGTTAATTTCACACAACTGAATCATGTTTCAGTATGCCAAAGCTGTTTCAGGCATGAAATAAGAATGCATAGGTGGCTGCTGATTTAATTAAATTCTACTTAATGATAAATATAAGGTAGGTTCCAGAGTGCTGTCAACTCTACAAGAAATAACTGTACGTTGCCCCAATTGAAGAAGTAGGTACTTAAAAGGTAAGGACCTCTCGTTAATTGCTCTTTAGCAGTTATCATTGGATCTTATTATATATTGTAATTGTGGTATGTAACATACAATTGTATAATAAATACAGTATGTGTTATATATTATAATCAGCATTTATTATATACTTTAATGCCATGATGTCCAAATTGATTTTCCATGAATTTCTCTATTTATAAATTTCTATACCATGACAGCTTAATTAAAGAAAACATGGTTTCATGACTGGTGCTCTTGAGTCTGGGGTCTGTGATTTTGTAAATATAGGAAATTCTTGGTGTAAGAATCCTTGATACAAGTGCAACTATCAACCCATTTGTGGCTTAGTAGATGAATCCTAGGCTTTTGACTAAGCCACTTAAGGGTCATGTGATCTGTCCAACTTCACACAACTGATGAGTTAGAGGCAAGATTTGAACACAGATCTTTCTGACACTAAGCTCAGCTCTGTATCCATGCTGCCCAACTGGTACAGGAAAATCTGAATGAAATAAATTGTCTTGTATTTCTATTGGGTAAATTTACATTTGGGATGTGACAATGTTATGGTGGGGGCAAAGATTTTAAATAAAAGTGTGACTAGATCTAGAAAAATAAACTGGAGTGTATTTATTTGTGTAACTACTAGGCCTGGTAGATAGGTCTTATATTTCTAGGTGAAATAGCTGATAAGATTGCTAGAAATAGAATCAGGAAGACACATACTGATAACTCCAACTCAGAGTCTCTTCAGTGTCATCAACCAAATTCTTCCTCAGACACTTTGCATACTTTGAAGCACTATGTAAATGATACCAAGCACTAGCCTTTATTCTCTTGAATAATTGAAAAATTAACAGTTAAAATATGAATTCAGAACGGAATATTGAATCTTCATCCAGAATATAAACTCCATCCCTCTTATTAATTATGTTGTAGAATTCATCTGTCAGAAATTGTTTTTTACTTGAAGGCTCTTTTAGCATCAGCAGGAGGTCCAACGTTAAAGCTAGAGAATAACTTCCCTTTTGTCCTCCTCCAGTAAACACATGTGCATTGTCTACTTTTTTTTATCATGCCCTCACTTGACACATAATAAAAATCAGTTTATCTTTTCTGAAGAAAAAATATTCCAAAAGTCCTTACTGGGCCTTCATTCTCAAAGAAGACTAAGGACATCCTGAGGGTGATGTGTTGAGTTGTTAATGAATTGGGTTGAAGTGAGGTAGCATTGCTCTAAGTCATCAGTTTTGCTCTCACCGTTAGGTTAGGTTGTGGTTTCAGGATGTGTTATGCGGGTTATCTCAAAAACGATCAGATTCAGACCATCTCCAAATCAAGTAAAGGAATTTATTAGGATAGAAGCCTCTTAGAAGTGGGTTGGCTTCCAAGACAAACTTCAATAAGCAGCTTCAGTAAGAGAAGACAGACAATTTCATAGTGTAATGATGCTGATCTCACAACAGAAATTATTAATGTTAAAAAGACAGGAGGAATTTGTCAAGGGATGAGGTGATGGGGGGAGGGGTCCTGAACTCAAAGGAACTGTGCATGTGATTACTCATAATGCATACAGAAAAGCCCAAATAAGGAGGTATTAGCATATGATAATGATATTATAATAACCCTCTCTACATCATAAGTCAACCCAAAGGACAGTTTTTGCTATCACAGTGCAGGTGCCTCGTTAGGGAAAGTCTCTTCTATTGTTTTGTGGTTCACATCCTGCGCGGGCATCCTGGTGGTGCTGCTTTCTGATTGCCTGGCTATTATGTCTGAGATTAGATGATGTGGTTGTGCTTGAATGTATGGACACACATGCTGCTTCTGTGAAAAACATTAGGAATAAGTCTGGGATCAGTACCTAGCATTGCATCAGATGAACGTGTCTACCATGAGTGAGTTCATAGACACACTTGCTGTCCTAGTGAGGCACATGGGAGGAAGTTAGAACATTGAATTGGGGGAGCAGTGGTTGGGTAGGGACAATGAGCCTGTGGTTCAAGGAGGGCTATGATTGAGTCTGGAGTCTGTGGCATAGTTAAAGATACATTGTGTGTTCAAACCAAAACACTCCTCCTGTTCAGTGAGGTCAACAAGGAAGCAATAATGTTCAGACTTGGGGCAGCTTTAGTAGGATTTCATCAGTTATATATATTAGTACAATTTGTCCTAACTAAAATACGTCTAAACATTAAATTAGAATAATTTAGTGAACCATCATTGGGCAAAAGTTGTTGCAAATAGATAGTATGGACCTCAAACTGAGCAAGGAATGGATTATGTTTTTAATTACCTATATTCATTTCCCTGGGTATGCCTTTTCCTTTATTAACCTAGATAATACACAATCTCAGAAGGTTTTATTGATCTTGAGAAATTGAATCCTAGTATACCTACTGAAATTTATCCTTTAAAATTAAAAAAAAGAATAAAGCTCACTAAAGTTATTCATAGCACTTGCATCAGCATCTCCTGTCACAGGGACTCAGGTGAATTCGAAGAGTTAGTCAGGCTTTTCTGGCTTTAACCCCTTTGCAGATTGCTTAATGGGGTCAAAAAGGGGATATCCTGAGAAAGGGATAGAAATTTTTCTGACATTCTTTTTTTTTTAACACAAGAAAAGCACAAAGAGAAAATGTCATAAAACCACAAACATCACTATTTCCAGGAACTCCTCATGAGCCCCCAAACATGCCTTATTCTCAATAATTCTCCTTTGCAAATTAACGACTTAAAGGTTCCCTTTCTCCTGATTTCTACACTTCCTTCTCTTCCACTTCTCACTTGGAAGGGAGAGAATCAGATGTGGGAGTAAAAGAACTGCTTTCACAAGAATTCCAGGGAAGCAAGTGATTGTAAATGAATCAAAGAATGAATGACAGATATAAAGAACAAATGGAGCACCTGTATGCCAGGTACTGTTCTAATAGGTAGAGTACAAATAGAAAAAGAAAATCCTAGCTCTCAAGGAGCTCACATCCTAATTTCATTTTGGGGGGGAAGAGTAGATAAGTATTTGTCCAAGACAGTTTAGTTTCAGGGTAGACAGAAAGGCCTAAAGTTTCTAAGAGTATCCCTATAGGACAGGTAGCTCAGTTAAGGAGTCCTTAAAATGCATCAAAGTGCATGCTGCCTCAGACATTAGCTGTATATATGTGTGTAAAAATATGTATGTATATATACATATATACCCATATATATGTACATATACACATATATAATATATACATATGCCTGCACACATGAATATACATTTATATTTATATAGTATGTCTCTGTATGTATGTTGTTATACCCATCATGCCTACACATAGTACATATTTTTAAAAGGATAATAGATTTGGATTGGATAGGATACTTAGAAGGTAAAGTTTTGAAGTAATATAACTGACAATTCTATTAACCATGAATCGACAGTGAGGATAACCATTGACCATGTAAGGTGAATCCTTGATAGATGTGAAAGGTCAAGAAATTTAAGAAATATAGTGGAAACTCTGTAGAATGTTGCATGGACATGCTGAGGAAGCTTAAGGGAAGGATGTGGATGGGAGTCACACAGCATGGAATGAAATGTCTAGGTTACATGGTATATCTTTGAAAGGAATATTCACATTATAATCACAAAACCATTGAAATCTGACCAGCTAACAGTGTTTTGGGGGCTTGTAACATTTAATATGTGACTCAAAAGAAATCTTAAAGAGTGACAATGAATGATTGTCAGGAATCAGTTTTTTAAAGGTCATCAAATATTGTTTATTAAACCAAATTAATAGATCAGATTGTATCTGCTTAATATATTACATGATGACATAGTGGACAATGTCACATCTGAAGTTAGGAATTATGGTTGACACTCAATAGCTGTGTGATCCAAGAATGGAATTTTCCCTCTGTCTCTCAAATTCCCAAATTTTAAATTGAAAAACATGATACCCAATATGTATTTTATGGAATTGTTGTGGAGATCAAATGAGGTAATATATGTAATAGCCTTTGCAAACATTTATATATAAATGTCAGCTATTATAATGAGCTATTAGCTTGGCAGAGGAGAGTCTTTAGAGCCTTGAATTTTTAGTCAGAGAACCAAGATGAAAATTCCATCTCTGCCCGTTACTAGCTATATTACCTAGGACAAATTATTAAATTCTTTTGGGCTTCAGTTTCCTCATCCCTCCTCCCTCCCCCCTAAAAAAAAAAACCTGTCTCCCTATCTTGGCCAGATTGAAAGGACAAGAGACCATTACCACTACCAATTTGCATGGAAAGGAGTTTTGACCAGCTCCAGTTCCAAGGTGGGACATTTTGTCCCACATTAGTCAGTCTAGTGGACTCACGCTAACAAGATCTACCACCTCGGTATTGAATTTAACATGGCCATCTACTCAGTTAGCCTACCTCAGCTCAGAACTCCCAAGTTCAGGTGATCTGTTAGCAGTGCCAGTAATAAAGTTTGAATGCATGCATGCACCACCACCTTTAGTTCCTCAACTGTAAAGTGAAGAGTGATACAATATAAGTTCTATAGTTTCTGTGAGCTCTTAATTTGTATTTATATTTTCTGACAAGGTCATATCAGCAAGGTAAACAAATCCCAACACTATAAGGGTCAACCATGTTTTCCACCAAACATAATCATTGAATCCTTCAATATAGTAGCAGTAGCAAACTGTCAACCGAACAGTAACTGGGATAAGAAAAATGTATACACTTTAAAATGTGCGTTTTTATTGGTTTTCCTACTTTAATGATTATATTACGTTAACTGTTTTCTCCTCCATTCCATTACCAATGGTAAATAGCTTGCCACTATAGAGACCTAACCTAAATTGGATTTAGTGTCTTTCTTCTGAAAGCTTACTTTCCTTCCTGTTATCTTATTAATCTCCCACCAACCTCTGCCTGAGAGCAGATATTCATATCCTCATGACCCAGATGTGGGCATTGAAGTTATGACTTTCCTAGGGCTGGCAACCTCCATTTCCCCGACTAGAGTGTATCCCACTAGGCTGCTGTGTTCCCAGGGGATATACCAAGTAATGAAGAAAAGGAAAAGGTCAGAAATACATGTACTGTCAATATTGTCTTACTCTTTCAACCACTTTTTTAAATCTAGAGAGACAGGTGGTTTATGAAAAAACAAAATAATCCATTGATGCCAACAGGATTTTGAAAGAAGGGTAAAGGAAAGGAGAAAGATGAGACATAGAAAGAATGGAAAGGAATGAAATCTTCCTTAAAAAAGAAAGGCTACAGAGATTTTAAAGAAAAGGACCAGGAGGTGACTCCATTACATGATACTGACAAAATGACAAAGACGATTCATTTTTTTTTTTTATAATTTTTGAGAAAGCAGAAACACAGAATTTCAGAACTGGAAAGGGACATGTGTCCAACAGTATAACTAGACAAGAATTTCCTTTGAAATATATACCAGGATGATTGCCTGACTTTGTTGAAAAAGCCCCTGTAATTGGGAAGCCATAACTTCCCCAAGAGGCTTTCAGTCTACCTTGGAGAAGGACAGCTCCTTCTGTTCCAACGCAGTTTAGAGCAATGTCATAAGAAGAGCATTAACTTTAAAGACAGCTCCTGAATTCCAAATATGACTCTATTTCGTAGCTTTTGACAAGTTATATCCTGACAAGCCACATCCCTTCTTTTCAATTTAGTAAATGAGGAGATTGGCCTACATTGTGTTTAAGATCCCTTCCAAATCTAAAGTCATTTAAAGTTAATATTTGAAGAGAAAGTTTAATATATGAAATTATAAATATCTATTCAATATATTTCATATATAAATATGTGAAATTATAATTTTATATTTAAAACTATTCTTAAAATTATTTTGAAAATTGTATTTAATTTCCTTCTTTTATTCTTTCCTTCCTTTCTTCTTTCCTTCCTTCCCTCCTTCCTTCCTTCTTTATTTTTTCCTTTTCATCTTTCAAAGAGGTATATGTCATTGTTTATTTAAAGCAAATTAATATCCTGTACCAAACTATTGAGTTTCCTTTCTCAAGTGCTTCAAAATACCATTCTATTTCAGTATACTTTTTAATAAATATTCAGAATTCCTATGTGCAAAAAGTGATTTATCCTTCATATGTGATAAATTCTCTATTATTCTAGTGTCAATCCTATATCTACAAATATTTTGAGAATGGTCCATTTGAGACTGACTTTTGAGCAAGCTCTATATATTCTAATTTTAATTATCCTTTGTCCTTGGGGAATGGATATGAATTTTTTTAAGTAGTTGAGTCATTCCTTGCTACACCTGATAGATAAACTGAGTTACAAAGCTAGTCATAAATAAGGAAGATAAAACACCAGTGATTGGAAAAACGCAAAATCCAGTAATTCTAGAGTAACATTTCAAACTATTAGATTAAGAGAGTTGATAAAAGGAGAAAACAGTGCATTTTTGAAGGACTGCAGAAAGCACACTGATGCACTATTGGTGAAGTTGAGAATTGTTCTAGTCATTCTGAGAAGTAATTTGAAAGTATGGTCAAAGATCAATAGACTATGTATATCCTTTAATCTAGAAATAACACTGTTCCAAAAAGCAAAAGGTCCCATATGTCAAAAAAAAACCTCTCTACAATAGTTCTTTCACAGGAACCAAAATTGGAAATTAAAGGGTGCCTAAATTTTGGAAAATGGTTGAACAAATAATTCTATATGAAGGTGATGGAATAATATTTTACCATAAGAGGTGTGAAATGGAAAGTTAAAGAATAAAGTCAGTAATATCATGAAATGAAGCATTTAAGTAAAACAAAATAGAACATTCTATATACTATGTGATAACAGTATTGTAAAGAGAAAAAAAATAAGCATTTGGAATTCTGTTCAAAGTATTGCTGAATCATACTACCTATCTCTTGCCAGAGAGGTGATTGATACAAAAGGCAGAATAGAAATAATTTTGGATATGATCAATATAGGAATTTGTTTAGATTGATTGATAATGCATATTTGTCATGAGGTGCATAATTCCAGGGTAGGGATAGGAGAGAGAGAAAATTAATTCTTCTTTGTTGTTGTTGTTGTTGTTTTTTTTAAGTAGGGAAGCTGCTTTCATGTAGACAATAAATCCTCTCTGAAAAAGAATCCAAAAGGAGATTCCAAGATATTTTAGTAAACATTTAACCTTTTTCAATATGGTCTTTTGATGTAACTTCTACCTTGAGATCAGCAATCATTTACATGTCTAATATTTAATTTTTAATTAATGTTAGGAAATCATGCTTTAAAAATTAAAGTGTGGTTTTAAACTATTGTTTCTAAAATAAATATTTAAGAAACTATGACTAGGATATAGATTGGTGAATGACAGATAGATAGATAGATAGATTCAAGATTCTAGCTCTCTCTGCAGTCCTATGTTCTTACATATTTTGTATATGTGTATGGTTATATACATATATAGACATATATGCATACATAAAGACACTTGCATATATGCATGCATGTATGCACGTATGTGTTTATGTATGTATCCCAGAATAAATTGTCTGACCACTGATGGCAAATACTATTCCATATATCCCTGTTTTCCCCAAGCATCTAACAGAATTCTTGGTATAGATCAGTAATGAAAAAATTCCTGCTTGTTTAAGTAATGTATAAACTGAGGTATGTGTCTTTTCACATTTAAGTAATTTATATTTATTTATATGTGTACATGAAATGTGGCTCTATGGGAATGCAAGCTTCTTGAAGATACAGAATGATTTGATTTTTGTTTATACAGTGTTGAATCCAGTATTTATCACATGGTAGGAACTCAATAAATGCATTATTTTCTGTTTTAGATTTTGGAAGTTTCAATTGTTTTCATTTTCCTTTTAAAGTACAATCTCACTTATCTTCCAGTCACAAGCGTGTGCTAAGAAAAGAAAGAACCTTAATTCCCTTCTTTCTAGGAGCTTGTTTATTTTGTCTTGGGCATAATGCTACTGCAATAATGTTGTAGATTGCTATGATCTATCAGAGTAGCAATTGCCTTTTAAGGCTAAAGCTGCTCCTACTTGCTCTCACACTCTGGAAGGACAATTTTGTAACCTTTCAGAGAGTCTATAGCTAGAGGAATAAAACAAAATTTTAATCAAAGCTTTTAAGAAGCTTGTGTAAAATTTCAACATTTGATCTTAACATGTTGGTAAACTAAGACGTGTTGCTTTCTCTAACTTTTCACTGTCACTGACAAATGTCCCTGGTAAAAAATCTTATATCCCAACAATAAATAACAGAATCCAAGGATAAATATCCATGTCATCTTCCACCATAAATGAATGATAATTTGAAAGTTTTATCTGTACTACCTAGTTCATGAGGACTTATAGGTCTCTAAGCCATTGAAACCACCTTCCCCTTCTCCAGTTCCCCTCTGTATGTTGTAATCCTCAATTAGAATGGAAGCTCTATTTAGGGACTATAACTGGGACTATTTAGTTTATTCTTATTTATAACTCAGCACTTGGTTTGGTGATTGACTCATAATAACTAATACATGATCTATATATTTATTGTTCTAGGACCTATCTTATCTAACTATCCATTTATCAATCTAACATCCACCATCTGTCTATCTATTTATCTATTTATATCTATCTATCCATCTATCTACTTATCTCCTATCATTTATCATCTATCCAGCTAGCTAATTGAAGAAGGATATTTAAGTCGGTTTTGAGAAAGCAGGACAATATAAATAAAGTGAATTCACTCTGTATTCTGAGAAGTAGCCATGGTATTGTCCTTCAAGTTAAGCAGGGGAAAAGTTGAAGAAGATTAGAATGCTTATGTGAGTTAAAAATATCTCTACTGTCAGAAACAATATAGACTGGTGAAAAGGGAGCTGAGAATTGGGAGGTGACTAGAGAAGACAATAAAAATTACTTCAAAATTCCAAATTATCTGTTATTGTTTTGTTTATTCCAGCATGTACATTTCTTCCAGCATTGCAGATTCCATTCATTAGACAGGTTAGATGTTCTTTGCGTGTCAGTGGAAATAAAGATTTGGAAGCTTTGGGACAAAGAGCCTGTTCATGAGACTTCTGCTTTTACCTCATATCTCATTGAAAACGAGAAAAATCTAATGTCAATTTCACACATGAAACCTTTCCAAATTGATAAATTTTTCCAGAGCTTTTCCTCAGTGGGCATAGCCTTCAAGAATTCATGCACACTTTCATGCCACAAGGAACCACAGAAATAAGCCTCAGATGGAAAAACACATTACCACAAAAGTAGAGAGTTATCATGATTGTTTGGTAAACCATTTGTTAAAATTTTGATAAATTGTGCATTGTTATAAAATATGACAGTTCAAAGTCACCAAACAAACATAATGAGATAAATAACATTTTATAGAAATTGAAAATAAGCAGATGAGATAATGGTTCCTTTATAGGATCAATTATACCTTTTGGAGTTCATTGACAGAATTTCCTTTCCCTTTTTTATACATGCTGATTAAAGGATTTTAGTGCATTAACTATGGCATGTAGATGAACTTGAATGAAAACTAATGAACCAAACCAGAACCCTGAGCCCAAATGAGTTAAAATATTCTTTGCTTCCACATTGCAGACAAGCATATGCAAATCGCCTAATGCTTTGGAAATCCCTCTCCATCCAAAAATCAATTTTCCATAGCTTCTGGTAATATACTTTTATCCAATCAAACTGAGCATTATTAAAGCTCTTCCATAAAATAAATTTGTTGCCATAATTTTTGCATAATATTCAAATATAAATGAATGTCAAAATAAGAACTTAGAATGTGAAATGCCTGAGATCTAAAAGGCAAAGTTCTGTGAATTTTTCTGAGCAAAAGAAAATATATTTTTCTTCACTTTTTCATCCACCTCATTACATCTCCATATTCTAATTTTAATTTCTAATATATGTTACAAAAATATAATTATCTACATTGCCTCAAACAAAATAAGCATTTGTGGTGGCTGACACAGACTGAACACTTCAAAAAGATTTTTATTTTAGTTTATAAAGCTTGCCATATTTACCAGACTTTCACAAATATTCAGCTAGTTTTTCTCATTGTTTTTTTTTAGGGAATGAACATTGTTAACACAAAGAAAGAGGGATAAGTGTATTTTCCCCTACTTCTCATAGAGGTAAAGTATTGAAAATAAGGGAAGTAATAGTTCATTGTTCTTTGCCCTTATGCCTTATTTCAGAAAAGATATCTGCAAAATAGACCCTTTCCATGGGGAATGACTATAATGATGAGATGACTCAAAACAAAAACAAAACATATTTAAAGGGCATCAATTGGAGATACTATGGATATTTATCCAGGACAAAAAAGTAAAGCAGAGGGACATGGGGGAGAAATGATAGCTAGATAAGATATCTAGAAATTTAAAAAAAAAGAACCATTAGAGTCTTCCTACTAGGACTTAAAAGCCCAGGCTTTATTGTGACCGTTATTGCTTGTACCCTAAGGACTACAAGCCTTGGGCAGGTAATTATACTTTTATTTATCTATTCCATCCTGAGTTCTGTTTTGTCTTTCTGGAGTTCAGTTGCATGTTTTAGTTGTGATTTCATCCTTTGTTCTTATAACACCTAGAGCCTTCTCACCCTAAAACAGTGTTCCATCATGCTTGCCTCTTTTTCCATTGGTCAAATTCTCTCAAGGGCTTTGATTTTGGAGTACGGGCCAGGCTAGCCAAACTTCCTTCCTCTCCTAGTTTTATTTATAACTTTCTGTACTTCAGCACATTGACCCAAAGAGGGTAACATTTCATCATTTTCAGCTCCCTTTTTCAGTCAGCCCCCAAGTTCATTACGGTCTCCACTGCAAGGACTATTGGTTATTTTGTTTATATTTGTATCCCTCAATGGTTAGCACAGTGCTAGGTCCATAACAGATGATTGGGAAAATACTTGTTGATTAAATCATTTTTTCTTTGTTTTCCTGAAAATACCCTTTCATTATATGTGGTCTCATAGTTAGAATGTGAGCAATTTTATTGGAGCTCATACTCTAATTTACTAACCTTATGTCTTAGCATAATTAACCAGTAAATCAATAAGCATTTATTGAATACCTTCTGTGTCAGGCACTGAGCTAAGAACTGGAGATACAAAAATAGTTAAAAGACAGCCCCTCCCCTCACGGAATTCACTATCTCATGGGGTTGACTACATGCAAAGAACTATGCACATCAAAGCTATGTACAAGACAAAGAGGCAAAACTTAACAAAGGGGAGGCATTTGTTTGAGGAAGGGACTAGACTAGAATTGGAAAAGGCTTTCTGTAGAAAATTGGATTTTATCCTGGATTGGAAAGAATCCCAGAAAGCCAAAGTGAAGAGTTGGAGAAAAGGAAACAGAATATTCTAGGCATGATGGACAGTCAATAAAAGTTCCCAGAGCTAAGATATGAAGTATTTTGTTTGAAGGACATAATGAGGGCTGTGTCACTGGTTAAAGGGTCTATGAGAGGTCTCATAAGGCACATGAAGATTGGAAAGGTGAGGGTAGAGGGGGTTAGCTTATGAGGAGCTTTAAATGACAAAATAAAGTTTAGTATTTGATTCTGAAAGTGACATGGAATCAATGGAGTATATTACATATGGGAGTTACATGGTCAGACCTGAAAATTAGGAAATTTTGGTGACAATGAAAAAATGGTTTAGAGTGGGAAGAGACTTCAGTCAGGCAAATAACTGAGAGGTTATTGCAGTATCTCGGGTTTGAGGAGATGAGATCCTACACCAAGATGGTGGCAGTATCCAAGAATATAAAGGGTTATATTTGAGAAACATTGAAATTGGCAGGTCTTCACAACAGATTGGACATAGGAGGAGATGCATGCTTAATGAATATTTATTCCATCAATTTATTCAAAGTGCTCTTACATAAAAGAATGATTAGTCTTACCCTGCCTGCCCACAGATATCAAAAGAAAGAGGCTTGGGTAGAAATCACTAGAAAGCACATTCAGTTCAGAATGAAAAAAAAAAAGCACCTCTTAGAGCTCTAACAACTAGACATGGGCAGTGTCATTGAAAGATTTGAAATGGGAAGAGGCCTTCAAGGTCATCTAATGCTAACCACCTCATTTTATTTATGAGAACTGAGTGGAGGAGAGGTGAAGCTATGCACCCAAAGTTACACAGAGCCTGGATTTGATCCCAGGTCCCTTAAATTTAAAGCCAGCACCTATTTAAATATAGCTTCCTGTGAAAGGGTCCTAGTTATAGAAGAATAATTTCAAGTGAATTCTGAATAACAACTTTGAGCTTATGTTGCAGAAGTAGATATTCAAATAAGAGGTTTATCTTAGTTCTAAGATTATCTAGTCTATCATTGTTTTGTTCATCCACCCTTCTTGGTAGGCAATAGGAAAAAAACCAATTTGGCTTCCACTGCAATCATGGATAAACAACAAAAAAAGTTTAATCTGAAGAGTGCCCTTTGTGAGTATATGTACATTCTTACATACATACATACATACATTAATATGTGCATACAATCATAAGGCATTAGCAAATGCAGTTCAGAATAACCTTGAAAAGTCTACTTTCTAGCCCTAAAATATTATAGAGAGAAATACATTTTTCTAGTGTTATTTTTATCACCAAAAATAAGCCTTTATTTTTGCAGGGAGTTGCTACCATTAACACTTTCAGGAAGCTCACTCACCTTCATTTTCAGACATCCGACTAGCACAGCTTATGAGATTAATCACATTATACCACAATGAATTTAATGCATTTACGATTGATTCTGAAGATGCCTTAACTCCATGGAAACCAGAGATTAAAGTTTATTTTAGAGCAGCACCTGATGACATGCAGCAAATGCCAACAAATGTGATTCCCACTCAGAGTCACTGTCATGACTGTTTTATATACCTCTCTTACGTCCTGACCTGATTCTTCCCCAGTACTCTGTGGAAAGGCTCAAATTATACAGCGTGGAAAATATAAAGCTATGAGGTGATTTAGTATCTTCAGTATGTGATGGTCTCTTCTGCCGGGGACAGAAGCCAGCTCAGTTTCATCTTCAGAGAGAAGAAAACAAGAAAACATAAAAGCAAACTGCACAAGATTAAATATTCAAGAAAAATATTGTAAAAAGAATTAGAAATTTTCTTTATATAACAGCAACAGATTAGAAGAATGATATTAGGAGGGGAAGAGCCAAGATGGCAGAGTAGAAAGATTCACATATGCTACCTCTGAACCCACAGCCCATGGATTTCCTCTAAAAAGAACTCCCAACAAATTCTGGAGCAGTGGAAGCCATGCAACAACAGAGTGAAGGAGATTTCCATTCCAGAGAGCCCTGAAAAACCGATCCCAAAGGTCCATCGCGCACTGGACAGGAGCGGAGCCTAGCCCTTCCCTGGGCATGGCACAGAGAGTAGCACATACGAGCAGGCTTCAGGGACGGAATCTCCAGTGGCCACAAAGGTCCCTCCACCCACAGGAGCTACAGGTCAGTGAGAAAGACTTCTGGACTGGCTGGTGTATTGGGGTGGGGGGAGGGGACAAATGGGGAAAAAATTTGGAACCCAAAATTTTGTGAAAATGAATGTAAAAAGTTAAATAAATAAATTTATATAAAGTAAAACAAAAGAATGATATTAGACACCTTTCTTCAAGGTATATAATTGTAGTAATTGTAGAAGTAGTAGTGGTAGTACTAATACTAGTAGTAGTAGCAGTAGTAGCAGTAGTAGTAGTGGTAGTAGTGGTAGTAGTATAAATAACAATAGAGCTGTTGTTTCTTGAAGTGACAAAAAAGGTCATCTTTAAGGATCTTGGAATTATTGATTTGACAAGATTCTTCAAGATGGTAGAAAGTGTGTGATTTTTTGCTGTAAATTTTTCCAGCTACTGAAAGACACTACTAAGTGGCCAGAATGATATATCAGAAGCATATTACTCTTCCTAAATCAGTGAAGAAGAAATTCAAAGACTAAAAATATCTGTGAAATATTCAACATAATTGTACCAGAACTAGAACAGCATCACAGGCAAACAAAAGTCCATGTCTGCCTTAACCAGACATTGACTAATAAAAATTTAAGATCAATATTTTTACAAGATATTGCTCATAATGACCAGATAGTCATAACTTCTAAACTACATGCAATGAAAAAGTCTCACAGTTTGGAAACCTACCAGAAAAAATCAAAACCATCTGGGAATAAGTTGAGGTCCTTATCTTCCCCATGATTCTGTCTACTTTGGGACCTGTCCAACAATGCTTCCAGTGAACTTACAAAGTATCAGCTTCATGAAAATAATTTTATTCATTTTAAAAAAAAGCATTTTAGCAATCTGTGTTATAATCTGCAAAACTTTATGATGAAAAGAAAATCAAAAGCAACTGGTCCTAGGATCATTTCAACTACCATAAGAAAAAAGAATGAAATAATAGTACTTATAACCACAACAGCAATTAGATTTTTAGCACTTTGATGGCATGAACTGCCTTTTGCCATTTTTTTTGTATGCCGGAACTTAACACAGTGAAGGATACATAATGCATTACACATACTTAATACTATGTAACACTTAAATGTTTATCAATTAATTGCTTCAACAATGGCATGGATATTAACAATAGCCCATGATGACACAGTATATTGAAAAGGACAAAGTGCTTTGATCACTTTGTTTCATCACTTAACCTCTCACTTTCCAAGAAATTAAGAACACAGGAAGAAGTCTCTCCCCAGGAGTTTCCCATACCAATGAAATTCAAGAACCTAATTTCCTTCCACTCTTCAAAAAAATGACTAAGATGTTACTTTCATGATCACTACTTCTGAAGAGTAATGAACTTTACATGGGGCTTCACAGACATAAGCAAGTGATCCTTTATAAGAACTTTTGATGGTTAATCATAGAGAAGAGCTGGAAATGACCCTACATTTAATCTAGTCTAGGGGTTAGGATAGAGTAGATAGAGTTCCAGGTCTAAAGTTAGGGAGACTCATCTTCTTGAGTTAAAATCCAGCCTCAGCTACTGTGATGGCAATGAAATTAGAATCTTTTTGCTGTTTTTGTTTTACTGGAAGTACCTCTGATTGATTAATGTGATTAAAAAAGACCCTTCCCACCCACTGATGGGCCTGCCTATGGTGAGAAGCTTGATTATGGGAGTTGTTTTGTAGGAGGGTCTCAAGTATCTTTTATTATTGTTTTTTTTTTCTATTGAAGTACTGGGTCAGAGGGTTATGCCCTCTGACTCTAAAAAGTGTATAAATACTCTGAAGGTGAGGTTTTATTTTGGGCCTTACTGACTGGAAATGTTTGTTTGACCTGGGAAGCCACCACAGGAGAGCCATTTCCCATGCTTTGAAAACTCAGATGTCATTGCTTCCCTCTCTAATAACTATAGTCAGACAGTTGGAACCCAGTTGTCCGTTGAATTCAGGCAAAGGAAGCCATGTGTGTTGAGCTTTGATTTCTCTTGTCTTCTTGTTGAAGTTCAGGAGCTAGCTCCTCTGAACCAGGTTAATGATATATATGTGTGTGTGTTTGTATGTGTGTGTGTGTGTGCTTGATTAAAGAGATTATTAACCCCTCAAAATTTCCCTTTCATTTTATGAGTGCAGGTCTAAGAACCTGTGGTTGCAGGCACCCCCGTGAATATTGGGGTGCTTACTGTTACAGATACTTACCAGCTGTGTGACCATGGACAAGTTGCTTTACCCTGTGTACTCCAGTTTCCTCATCTAAAAAATGAATGGGAGAAGGCAATGGAAAAACTGCTCCAAGATCTTTGTCAAAAAAAATTCCAAAGAGGGTCATAAATTGTTGGACAAAACTGAAAATGACTGAACAGCAACAACCAGGGGTTCTTAATCTAGAAATCCATGATAGATTTCAGTGAGTTAGCAAAGCTGAATAAGAAAAAATTCATCTTTGTTTTCATTAGCTTCTCATTAAAATTTAGCATTTCATTTGATTGAAAAAATAAACAGTACACTATTTATCTGATGAAGTGGACATTTTTCCTCCCTGGGGCCCCTAGGTTGAAAGGTATCTGTTAGGTTGCTGGGCAGGGTTGGATAACCTTGCCTAGCAGTAGCATTTCTGTTGGGCCCCTGTCAAAATAGCATTCCCTCCTGGGTTGTGAAGTATCTGTTGAGTTGCTAACAGCCATTTTCCTGTTGAGTCCCCTTGCATGGCAACAATTGGGCCCCCCTTGCCAGAACTGTTCATGTTAGACCCCTTTGCCAGGCAACAACCTTCTACTGGGCACCCCGCTTCCTTACAACCATTCTCTGATTGGGTCCCTTTCCTGGCACCTACTTTCTGTTGAGGTCCCTTGCCTAGCAGCACCCTGACAACCACTTTCAGAACTATGTTTATTGTAGAAACTGCAAGGCTGTACCGAGAAGCGCCAAAATGCTTAAATGCACACACACACACCTTAGTTTGGGGCTGTCTCCTCTGGGTTTCTCCATGAGGCAGCCACCAACCTGGCTAATAAAGACGTTCTTGAAATTCCTAATTGACTCTTGCATGTGGATTACTTACTCTGTCCATTTCACTGAAAGGGTCTATAATTTCATGAAACTAAAAAAGACACACAAAAGTTGTTTAAGAAATGCTAACAAAAATTCTTCAACCCAACATGACTGTAGTGAAAATGTTTTTAATAAGAATGTATGTGTAGAACCTACACAAAATTTTATGTCGTTGTCTTAGGGAGGGAAGAGGGAGGTGGGGGGAGGGAGGGGAAAAGTAACAATCAAAGTTATATGGTAGTTATTTCTGAATACTTAAAATAAATAAAATTAATTAATTAGAAAAGGAGAAATGCTAATAGAGGCATTAAGGTGACACAGTGGATGTCCTCTGGATCTCAGCTCAGAAAGACAGTTCAAATCAAGCCTCAGAAACTTTGTATCTGTGTGACTCTAAGTGTGTCACTTAAACCAACTCTGCATCCAGGTCCTCATCTATACAATGGTGTCATGTGGCACAATGAGTAGAGTGCCAGACCTGGAGTTAGGGAGATTCATCTTCCTGAGTTCAAAACTGACCTCAAATATTTACTAGCTTTGTGAGCCTCAGGAAATCACTTAAGCCTGTTTGTCTCATTTTTCCTCATCTGTAAAATAAACTGGAAAAAGAGATGACAAAAAATTTTGGTATCTTTGCCAAGGAAACCCCAAAATGGTCACAAAGAGTCAGAAATAACTGAAATACAACTCAAAAACACCAAGTGCAATAATAGCACCGATCTGTTGTTAGGATAGAACTAGGTAATATTTGCAAAAGTCCTTTGCAAATCTTCCAATGAAACAGAGCTAGCTATTATTAAAGTTGTGACGGTCCATTTTTTAAACGAAGGACCTGAGCACCAGACAGAGCACATGGCTTTTGTAGTCACATAACTAAGAGGCAGTGGCAAGACTTGAATTCAGGTCCCCTGAGTCTTCTACCACAGCATTTTCCACTCTGTCTCCCTGCTTCTCTTACTGTATCTTAGTATCATAAATGCAGCATGTGTGTTGAATTGAGCTAGAGAGGGGGAGAAATGAGATCAGTGAATACTAAATTCTGTCATAAGTTTTTAAATGGCTGAAATGCAACAGAAAGTTCACTGAATCCCCATGTGCATGACATTTAATTACCTATTTCAGTTTCTTAAAAATTATTTGTTATTTATTCATCAAGGCTCAATTTACAAATAATTTAGGGGGAAAATTCTGATGAAAAAGTGGAGGAAGTAAGTCTCCCCCTTTCTCATATCAAATCCATGCTTGGAGACTTATTAAAAGTCTCTAGAGTCACAATGCTCTCAGTAAAAATTCATCACCTACTGTAGCAAATGCCACTAATTGACCCTCTTGTTGGCAGACTCAGCAGAAGGGCCAGTAATTAAAGAAACATTGAAATGTAACTCTCTGCTAATCCTGTGCAGATCTTCTAGCTAAGTGTCACTACCTCCCGAGAGAGGGTTTGAGGCAATTCTCATTGACATTACTCGTGTTCCTTTGCTTAAATAGATGGACTGGATATGACCCAAGCTAGACTTGTCCAGGCATTTCTTAATCCTTTAAATTCTGGGGACCATGTGCTATTATTAATTTTCAGGATAAAATAATTTTAGTTAAAGTGAAAACTCAATGGGAAAACTGCAAACTAATACATCCAATCCAAAATGTTTATTAAATGCCTACTGTGTGCAGTGCACTTTACTAGTCAGTAGAGATAATCAATTTCAAAACAGCAAAAAATAAACTAGCCCTGCTCTCTGCTCAGTCATTCAGTGGAGAGAGTGCCAGACCGAAAGTCAAGGTCAAATTTGTCCTCAGACATTTACTAGCTGTTTGACTCTGGACAAGTCATTTAGCCCTGCTTGCCTTAGTTGCTTAATCTGCAAAATGAGGTGGAGAAGGAAATGGCAATCTATTGCAGTATCTTTGCCAAGAAAATCTCAGATGAGGACACAAAGTTAAGTATGACTGAAATGAGTGAATAACAACAATCCCTCAAAGAGCTTTCATTCTAGTGGGGAGGCAGCATGCAAAGAGGAAAGTGTGTGCATAAAACTTGAAGTAGAATAACTGGGAGAAACAAATCAGAAAAGGAAGACTCTAAGATCTATTCATTAAGCCTTGAACCACCTCAAGGATTCTAAGGGGTGGTGGTAAAGGGAGAGTACAATCAGTAACATCTAAAACTAGGATGGTGGAAGATAGAACGACAAGTTTACAAAAGAACAAGTTGGATGCTTGACCAAATCACCACCATATTTACGACAGCAACAACAAGATTATTAATATAATTACTTCATACAATTTTAGATTTCAAAAATACTTTATCAGGAAGACCTGAGGCCAAATTCAGCCTCAGAACCTTACTAGCTTACTTACTTACTAGTAAGTCATCTTAATGTGGATTAATGGGGTTCAGGAACCCTTCAAGGACTGAAGCACAGAAGAGGGTTTTCTGGAATGAATTTATAGACTCAAGCATTCTTTATGTCAAGGAGGAAAAGGTTTATTGTAATATCAATATTGTGGGCAGAGTTCCTTAAGGAAATTGCCACTTAACAGGAATGATGCTGAAGCTTATGTAGAAAATGTAGTGAATTATCTGGCAGATATGCTAATTAGGTGATAACTTACAACACTGATCCCAGATGTCATTCACTACTGGAAACCAAGGAAGGGGTTTCTCAGGGGTATGTTCTTGGTCTATTATGTCTGTAGCATGATAGCTTTGAGTGCTGATGTCTACAGCTTAACTTCTGGATTGAATATGATAACTTTAGGAATCAATACATGATCATTCTATAGTTAGAAGATAACCTTGGTTCTACAAGAGAATTTCTTCAGAAGTCAACTTGTTCTTATGATGGGGAAAGAGTTTGTTTTACTGGGCCCATTCATGAGTTATTATTAGGCATAGTGTCCTTGGGCTAGGGAGAAAATGGCCAGGAATAATGTTTGTAAGCTAAATTGAAATGTGATCTTGACCACAAGACCAGCCCCAAGCACCCAAGCACCCATCAACCTGAACACATCATTTAACTTCTGTTTGCCCCAGTTTTCTCATTTAAAATGTGGATAGTACTAGCACTCACCTCCCATGGTTTTAGTGAAGATCAAGTAACAGAATAATTTTAAACCCCTTAGCACAGTGTCTGGATAAGCATTAGATACTATTATGATCTATTAATATCTCATGTAATGCTCACAATAAGTTATTGAGGCAGCAGATATTACTATCTCCAATTGAATTTTAGAAATAGTAAGTGACTCACCAAGTATAATACAACTAGTAAGTATTAAGGCAGAATATGACCTCAGGTTGGCCTTGGATTAGAAGAAGAAATAGGCCAGAAGCTAATAGAGTTTTGTCAAGATAACTCACTAGTCCTAAAAATGACTTTCTTTTAACAACCCAAAAAGTGATTCTATATATAAACATCATCAGAAGGTCTATATAGAAATCACAATGATTATATACTTTGAAGCTGATAGTGATAAAGCAGTATACAGTAAATTAAAACAATACCTGGAGCTGACTACGGATAAAAGTTCTTTTATTGCAACATTCAAACTTAAATTGAAAAAAGTAGGAAAAAAATCATGACTTAAATAATACGCTTTGTAAATATAAAATGGAAATGATGAATAGATTTAATGGATTTGATCTGTTAGGTAGAGTGCCTGAAGAATTATGGATGGAGGTTCACAATATTGTGCAGGAAGCAGCAACATAAAGCATTCTAAAGAAACAGAAGAGAAGGAACAAAATGACTGTCTGATAAGGACTTAAAAATAACTATAGAATGAAAGAAAGGGAAAGGAGAAAGAGATGAGTATACCTGAATGAATGCAGAATTCAGGAGAATAGCAAGGAGAGATAAGAATGTTTTCTTAAATAAGCAATGCAAAGAAATAGAAAACATAGAATGGAAAAGACAAGAAATCTTTTCAAGAAAATTAAAAATATCAAGGGAAAATCTCATGCAAAAGTGGGCATAATAAAAGGTAAAAATGATAGGGATGTACCAGAAGCAGAAAAGATTAAGAAGAGGTGACAAGAATTAACAAAATAACTATACAAGAAACATCTTAGCATCACAGATAATCATGATGGTGTTGTTACTGATCTATAGTCAGACATTCTGGAGGATGAAATCAAATAAGCCCTAGGAAGCACTGTTAACAATAAGGTTACTAGAAGTGATAAAATTCCAACTAAGTTTTTTTAGGGCTACACTCAATATACCATAAAATTTGGAAAATACAATATTGGTCACTGAATTGGAAAAGATAAATTTCTCTCCCAATCCTGAATAATTGCAGCACCAAGGAATGTTCATATCGCTGAAGAATTGTGATCATTGCACATTCCGGGAAGATTGTATTTAAAATTCAGCAAGCTGTACTAAAGCAATATGTGAAGCAAGAATTACCAAAAAAAGAAGGCTGGTTTTTGAAGAGGCAAAGGAACTGGAGACCAAATTGCCACCATCTGCTGGATTATGGATAAAACAAGAGAATTACAGAGGGAAAAGCATTTACTTCTGCTTCACAGATTATACTAAACCTTTTGACTGTGTGGATCATAACAAAATATGGCAAGTGCTTAAAGAGATGATAGTACCAGATCATCTCTCGTGTCTCCTGAGCAACCTTTATGAGGGCCAAGAAAGAATAGTTAGGAACAAACCAGGAACAATTGATTGGTTTACAATTGGAAAAGGAGTACACCAAGGCTGTGTACTGTTAGCTTATTTATTCAACCTTCATGCAAATAAATATATTTTTTAACACATATACACACTGTGAAATGCCAAGCAGGATGAATCAAAAGCAGTAACAATGTCAGATATGCAGACAATACTAGTCTGATGGCAGAAAGACAAAAGGAATTAAGAATCTTCTTAATGAAGGTAAAAGAGGAGAGTTTAAAGTCTACTTATAACTTAACATAAAAAAAGCAAAACTAACATCTTGGCAACTGCTCCCATCACTTCCTCACACATAAAGGAAAAAGAAATTCAAACAATAATAGATTTTATATTTTTGACTTCAAAATTACTGCAGACTTGACTGCAGCCATGAAAATAAATACTTGCCCCTCGGAAAGAAAACTTTTCCAAATCTGGACAGAGTACTACTAAAACAGAAGAGATGCTGCCTTGATGATAAAGGTTTAGTTAAAGTTATGTTGTTCTTGTTGTTGCTGTTTCTGCAGCAATGTTTGGTTGTGACAATTGGAGTACAAAAAAGTTAAGGATTTCCCAGAGCTAAGATGTTGGAGTAAGCAGTAAATCATCTGAAACTCTCCCAAATTCACCTCCAAGCAATCACAAATTATGACCCCAAACCAAACACAGAACACTAGAATCAGCAAAAAATGGATAAAGCAGTCTTTTAGCCCAAAACCTGGGAAGATGAGAGGAATAAGATGGAGGCAAATACAGTTAACAATAGTAACTGTGAAAAAAATTTTGAAGCAAGGTTTTTTGATAAAGGCCTCATTTCGCAAATATATAAAGAACTGAGTCAAATTTATAGAAAAATAGGAGCCATTCTTCAATTGATAAATGATCAAAAGATAGGATGAGTTTTCAGATGAGGTAATCAAAACTATAGATATATGAAAAAATACTCTAACTGACTATTGATTAGAGAAATGCAAATTAAAATAATTCTGAGCTACTACCTCATACCTACTGATTGGCTAGTAGGATAGAAAAAGTAAATGACAAATGTTCAAGGGCATGTGGGGGAAATGAGACTTTAATGTATTTTTAGTGGAGTTGTGAACTGATTCAATCATTCTCTAGAGCAATTTGGAATTGTATCCAAAGGCCTATAAAACCTTTGAGCTAGCAATGCCACCATTAGTTCTCTAAAAAGAGAAAGGAAAAGGACCTATATGTACAAAAACATTTATAGTGACTCTTTTCTGGGAGTAAAGAATTGGAAGTTGAGGGGATGCTCATAAACTGGGAAATGACTGAACAAGTTATGATGTGTGATTATGATGGAATATTATTGTACTATAAGAAATGATGAGCAAGATGCTCTCAGAAAAACCTGAAAAGTTTTGTATGGAATGATGCAAAATAAAATGTACTGTGTACAAAGTAACAGTACTGTAAGATAATCATCTATGAATGATTTAACTATCCTCAGAAATACAACAATCCAAGATAACTCTGAAGGACTTAAGATGAAAAATGTTACCCATCCCAGAGAAAGAAATGATGGTTTCTGAATGAGGATTAAAAAATAATTTTTTAACTTTATTTTTTGAGTTTTTTTCTTGTCTATGTTTCCTTTCACAACATAACAATTGTGGATATGTTTTGCATGACTACCCATATATAGGAGAAAGGAAGAGAATTTGTAACTCCAAGTGTTAAAAAGAAATAAAAATTGTTTTACCTGTAACTGGGGAAAAATAAAATACTTTTAAAATAGGAAGAAACTTGGAAGATTGGCAGGAAAGGATTTTCCCATTCAGGTAAAATAAGAGCACCATCCAAGACAGGAAGCATTTTAGCAAGCCAACAGCAAGCTCCACCTCAGCTGACGAGTGGGAGATTTTGAGCCCCAATGTGATGGAACAAGAAAATGCAAACAACAAGACTCTCCATATGCTCCAGCATAGTCAGGGAGATAAATGGGCAGACTCCAGCTCCAAGAATCTTCACCAACTTCAGTGCTACAGTGTAACCTGAAGCAAACAGGCAGCCTCCAGAGGACAGACCTCCATGTGCTTCGGTTTAGCCTTGAAGAAATACAGAAACACATCACCAATCTCGCCACAACACCAGACATGAGCAATCCTTGTGGGCCTCAGGACAACATCAGTATAACACCAAGTAAACAGCCAGGGTCTACAGTCCCTGGTACAAGAAACCCAAGAGTATGCCCCTTCCCCTTAAGGAGAAAAGCTCTAATTTAAAAGGAAGGAAAAAGACCCAAAAAAAGATGAGCAAAAAAACAGCAAAAATAAAAATAATCTGAACATAAAATTATGGTGACAGGGAAAGTCAAGAAACTCAAACTCTGAAGGAGACAATGATGCCAAAACACCTATGGAAAAAAATTCCAAATAAAAATGGGAAGAAGCCTCAAGCCCAGACAGAATTCGAGGAAGAGTTCATAAAGAAGTTTAAAAATCGTATAAGAGAGGTAGAAGAAAAATTGGGAAAAGAAATGAGAGTGATGCAAAAGAATTATGACAAAAGAATCAACAGCTTGGAAAAAGAAAACAACTGCTTAAAAAGTAGAATTGACCAAACGAATAAGGAAGTATAAAAGCTTACTGAGGAAAGCAATGTCTTAAAAGATAGAATTGGGCAAAAGGAAAGAAATGAATCTATCAGACAACAAGAATCACTCAAACAAATTCAAAAGAATGAAAAAAAACGGAGAAGAAATGTAAAATACCCCATTTGAAAAACGGTTGACCTGGAAAATGGATGCAAGAGACCCAGCATCAGAATCAATTAATTACCTGAAAGTCATATTCAAAAGGAAGAACTGGACAGTATCATTAAAGACATTATCAAGGAAAACTGCCCAGATATCCTGGAACAAGAGGGCAAAATGAGCATTGAAAGAATCCACTGATCATCTCAAGACGGATATCCCAAAATAAAATCTCCAAGGAATATTAGAGCCAAAATTCAGAACTATCTGGTCAAGGGAAAAATACTACAAGTTACCATAAAGAAACAATTCACCTATTGGGAAGGCACAATCAGGGCTACACAGGACTTCGCAGCTGCAACATTAAAGGATTGGAGTACGTAGAAGATGATATTCTGGAAGGCAAAAGAGCTAGGATTTTAATGCAAAATTACCTACCCAGTCAAAATGAACATAATATTTCAAGAAAAATAAAGTTCATTCAGTGAAATTGAAGGATTTCAAGCTTATAGAGACCAGAAATGAACCAAGGAATTGTTATCTCCAATATCAAGACCCAAGAGAAGCCCAAAAGGGTACAAAGGAATAAAAATAGAAGAGACTCAATGGAGCTGAACTGTTTATGTCCCTACATGGGAAGATGGTACTTGTAATTCTTAAAAACTGCACCACTAGCAGTATAGCCATAAGGAATATACATAGAGGGAGGGCAAATTACTTTACATGAAGTGGCATAAAAAATCTATTACAGTAAAAGGAAAGATAAGAAGGTGAGCGGTGGGCATTGTTTGAACTTTACTCTCATCAATACTGACTCAAATAGAGACTCATACACATAGTCAATTTAATATAGAAATCTATCTTACCAACTGAAAAATAGGAGGGGAGGAGATTAAGTAAAGCAGGCATTGGGAAGTGAATTGACAGAAGAGAGAGCATACAGGGGAGTCAATAGAGAGAAGGAAAACCCTATTAACGTGGGAAAGAGTGAAAGAAGAGAGGTCACAGGAGGAAAAAATAGGATGGAGGGAAATATCATTAGTAATCATAACTGCGAGTATGAGTAGGACAGATTCTTGTATAAAATGGATCAAAATAGGAGAATGGATCAAAAACCAGAATCTTACAATATGCGCTTACATGAAACACACTTGAAGCAGAGACACACACAGAGTAAAGGTAAGGGGCTGCAGCAAAAATGTATTATACTTCAGCTGAAGAAAAAGAATATGAGTAACAATGCTGATCTTAGACAAAGTAAAAACAAAAATAGATCTAATTAAAGGAGGTAAGGAAGGAAACTACATCTTGCTTAAAGGTTCAAATGACAATGAAATAAAATCAATATTATACAATATGCACCAAGTGTTAGAACATGCAAATTCTTAGAGGAGAAGCTAAGTGAGTTACAGGTTCATGGCCAAATTGGAGGTAAAGAGTGTTATTAAACATAAAATAGGTAATTTTGATTACACTATTTTTTATATAAAACTTTTGCACAGAGGAAACCAAGCAACCAAAATGAGAAGGAAAACAGAAACCTGATAGACAATCTTTACAGTGTCTCTGATAAAGATCCCATTTCTCAGATAGATAGAAAGATAGATATACAAAGATAAATATAGAGAGAGAACTGAATTTATAAGAATACAAACCATTCTCCATTTGCTAAACAGTCAAGGGATATGAACAGAAAGTTTTCAGAGGAAGAAATAAAAGCTTTCTATAGGCATATAAAGTAGTGTTCTAAATCACTTTTGATTGGAAAAATATAAATTAAAACAACTCTGATGTACCACCTAACACCTATCAGATTGGCTAATATAACAATAAAGGAAAATGGTAAATTTTGGAGAGGATGTGGGAAAATTGGGGTGCTAAAGCATTGTTGGTGGAGTGATGAAGTGTTCCAACAATTCTAGAAAACAATTTGGAGCTATATCCAAAGGGCAACAAGACTATACATGCCCTTTATCCAGCAATACCACTACTAGGTCTGTATGCCAAAGAGATCATAAAAAAGGGAAAAAGTAACTTCATGTGCAAAAATATTTACAGCATCCCTCTTTGTGGGATTTTGGATATTGGAAATCGAAGGGATGCCTACCAATTGGGCAATGGCTGAACCAGCCATGGTATGTTAATGTAATGGAATACGATTGCACAATAAGAAATAGTGAGCAGGCAGATTT
The DNA here is from genome assembly GCA_028658325.1 of Potorous gilbertii. NCBI lineage: Eukaryota > Metazoa > Chordata > Mammalia > Diprotodontia > Potoroidae > Potorous > Potorous gilbertii. The sequence goes on along the minus strand of CM053771.1, from coordinate 529,193,490 downwards.
CAAAAAAACCTGGAAAGACTTGTATGAACTTGTATGAAAAAAGTATAACCAGCAACACATTGCACGCAGTATCAGAAACATCGTAAGATGATCAACTATGAATGACTCAGCCCTTCTCAGTAACACAGTGTTCCCAGATAAATACAAAGGACTCAAGAAGGAAATGCTATCCATGTCCAAATAAACAACTAATGAACTCAATACAGATGGAGGCATATTTTTTCATTTATTTTATTTTTATTTTTTTCCTTTTGCTCCATTTGTTCTTTCACAACTGTGACTAGTATGAAAGTATGTTATACATGATAGCACTTGTGTAGTCTATATTGAGTTGCCTGCCATTTTGGGAAGAGAAGAGGGGAGGGAGAGAGAGAGAAGGGTTTTGAACTCAAAATCTTATAAAAATCCATGATGAATATTGCTTTGATATGTAATTAATTGGGGGAAAATGAGATATAATTTTAAAAAAGAATTTGCCAAACCTGAAGAGAAAAAAAAATAGAAAAGCTGAGCACTGCCAAACTGACACTTTCAAATTGTGTTGCTAGAGAAGAATTTTGCAAGTCCCTTGGAACACAAGGAGATCGAATAAATCAATTCTTAAAGAAATTAACTCAGGCTATTCACCAGAAAATCAAATAGTTAAGCTGAAGCTTAAATACTTTGGCCACATAATGAAAATATAGGACTCATTGGAAAAGACTCTGATGTTGGAAGAGGTTGAAGGCAAAAGGAAAAAGGGATGGCAGAAGATGAGATGGATAGATAGTGTCACAGAAACAATGAAAATGAACTTGGATTAGACTTTGAGAGATAATGCAGGATAGAAGGGGCTGGCATGCTATGGTCCATAAGGTCAGGAAGACCTGAACATGACTGACAAATGACCAACAACAACAAATCAGTATCTGAATACAGGTCTTTCAACAAAAGATCACATTCTTAAGAAAGAAAGTTGCTATGTATTTTTGCCTTCTTATCTATCTCAACACCTAGGACTTCATCTACTACAGAGTAAATATTTAATAAATGTTGATTAAATTGAATCAAATTTAACTGTTGGTTGAAAGCCCAGTAATGCTACACACATTGTCTTTACAACTCCCATTTTATGAAATCAACCTTAAAACCATTTAATGAATAAGTACAATGTAAATAAATCATTTGGTAATCCTTTCACCATACTTACTCAAAAATATCTTAAGATTGGAAAAACATTCATCTAATATTTTCTCTGTGATACCAAGGTTTGGTAAAGACTTGAGAATCCTAGACCCTCAACCAAAGTAAAGGAAAGATTTTTGCTAATCCCTGTGAACTACTCAGAATTTGAATATCAGTCGATTGATAAGCATTTATGAAGGACTCTGCCTGTGTCTTGAAAGACTGGATTTGACAATTGAGATGTTTTGAGTTAAATGAGAAGGAGAAGTTGAGGTTAATTTTGAAGTTACAAACCTGACAGACAGAAGAATGAAAGATAAAACAAACAAATCAAAACATAACAACATGAATGAGCTCTTTTAATTCTTGCAAATGACTTTGTTCTTGGACATAATCATGATAGGAGGGAAGGGAAGGGTGGATTACTGAGGAGAGAAAAAATGGAAATTGGCAAAAGGTACATGACTTCTGAAACCTCTGGAAGAGTTTTGATGGTCCCACAAATCCTAGCTGAAATTTTCACTAGGGAACAATGGAAGAAAATCATTTAGAACCTCTTTGGACATTTTTTGATTATTAGAAATTGGTAAAATATGTCATTGTGAGGGGAAGATACTAAAAAACAAGTTTAGTGTCAAAGCAAGACAAATGTACTAATAAGACTGAGTAGTGGAAAAAAAGGAGTCAATGGTCATGCTAACGATATCAATTTTCATACCAAGGAAGAAATGTAGAAAGCTATTACTATACTTCATTATTAATTACTTTAACTGCTTGTCCAAATGGGATTCTCTTTCTCCCCCAGAAATAGTTCATATTTATTATAATGATGTATCTAGTCTTTGGACTTAGTTGCTATAGCATACTGAAGATAAGATATTTGAAAATGTCATAGAAACTACTCAATGGTACTTTGATGCATCTATATGATGTCGTTATATTTGGATAACATAAACTCAATTAACTGAAAATCATCTCCAATTGAAATATTGTTTGTGTTGAAACTGTTCAATTAAACTTAAGGGACAAGAGTGTCATGCAAGAGAGGCCAAGTTATTACGTTCGAGTATTTCTTTGTTATTTAAGTCACTATTATATAGCATTTGAATTTAAAAAAGAAATAAATATGACATACGTACAATTTTATGTTTGCATTTATTACATTTTCTCATATATGAGCATCACAGAAAATAGAAAGTCTCGAGATTGATGTGAGTAGCATTCATTTTTGTGTTGAAACGATGATATTTCATTAAATGGTGCTTATGTCTTATGCTGTCCTTACTCTGATTCTTAATTCATTTTTATTTGTTTTAGACTCCAAACTGAAAGCAATGTAACATTCTGATGAGCAAAAGCAATGTATGTGATGAGGCAGTAAAGCGGGGTTTTGTATAAAGAGACTCATGTGGATGCACAGGGAACTCATCAGTCAACTCTGATTTCAAAATATGTGTACAGAAAATGAAAGTAAGGTCAGGTAAATGATGATATCACAAAAAGAAAAGATGCTGAAAACATGACACAGTAATCTCAAAATTTTATCAGGTTAAGAACAGAAGAGCATTGAATGAGATGTCTACTAATGAATACTTAATGAAGGTAACAAGCCTTGCTTGAGTGGATGGGTGGATGTTTCAATGTCTGGGCAGATATGATGTGAAATTGATATTAGAATAATTCAAAGTTGTTCAGACATTATACATTACAAATCTATATGATCCAATATCATTGAATTTCCCTTATTTCCTAGACAATCTTTTTACTCTCTCAGGTTGACTAGAGTCATGAAATCCCTGGCCTCAACAGCTTTCACAGACAATCTATTACATCAGAAGGAAGGACACACATTGATTAAACCTCAGATCCTTGAGTTTTTGAAACACAAAAATTTTCTTTGTCATTTTAATACATAAGATTGTTTTTCTTTCGCTTTGTTCTCTCTTCAAGGAATATATATACTCTTCAGATTTTTACAGTTCATCAATCAAAGGAGTCACCATAGTGAAAATATATCCAGAGATGCCAAAAACATGAATACATTAATGAATAAAAATTTCCTCTTAAGCAATTACATGTCAACTACTGCGGTAAGATCTTGAGATTACAAATAAAAACAGATGAGATAATTCCTGCCCTCAAAAAGTTTATATTCTAATGTAGAAGAAAACACTTACAGGGGAATGACAGTCAGAGTACAGTTATGTATGACTTAGTGTGTCACAAAGATTGGGAGGCGTTTAATTGACATGTGCTTTTCAGAAGTATATGGTTATATTGAATTGATTAGAATTCTCAGAGTGGGATGTTAGGGAAAAGAGAAGGAGATTTTTCCATTGAAGCAGTCATCGCCAATGATGGTGGAAGATTCCAAGTATCCACAATAATCTTAATTGCAATGTTATTATACTATTGTAATCTGACTCTGGCCTGATGACGTGAATGAGACATTTCCTTGTTTTCTGTATATAGTTAGATGTCAAATGAGAAGGTTGTTCCTATAATTCATATTCAATTGGCTGCTCTCCCTGCCCATTGTTTACAAAAATTCAGCTTTCAAGTAAACACATCCCAGAGCTGTTCTGTTCCTGACCTCTGGGATCATGCCACAAGATCATTCCATAATAGAATTTTCTTCCATTCAGATCCTTTTAGTATTTCAGTAACTACAAAGCACTGAATTGTGTCTAACATACATCAACTATATTCTGAATCCTTGCCTATAGTAAATCATTTTGTAAGATACATTCATTTTTGGACCTTTACTAGTTTGACTTCTGTTATAGTAAATCCAGTGATGAACATGGAGTCAGGTAAACTAGGGTTTAAAACCTGCCTTTGTTATTTTGAGAGAGAATATACATTTGTTGAGGGATGACTATATCCCAGGTCATTAGAATCTTAGAAATATTATTTCATTTGATCTCCAAAACAACCCTGTGAAGTAGATACTATTATTGCCCCTATTTACAATTTGGTAAACTGAGGCAGATAGAGCTCAAGTAATCTGTCAAGGATCATACAGCAGGCAAGTTTCTGAGGCTGGATTTGAACTCAGATTTTCCTGACTTTCAGTCTAGCATTCTGTCCACTAACTGTGTAGACATAAGCAAGTCACTTGACCCTTCTGAATCTCCATTTCCACAGCTGCAAAATGGTGACAAGGAAATTTGTAGTACCTATATCACATTTTGTGAAGCATTGATTAGATTATGTTTTACAGCCCTATATCAGTGTCAATGACTATTATAAGAATTAGAAGATCTTGATGTTTCCTACTAGCTCTAAGATCTGCTAATTTTATGTCTCCAAATTAGTCATATCTCAATAAGCAAAATGGCAATCTGATTTTAAAAGAAAATTAATTTGTAATGCAATCCAGAAGATTACAGAAACACGTAATTGACCTAACAAGCAATTAGAATTGATTTGTTGTCTTTTCAGGAAAATAAATCATTTATTAAGGTGGAATATTCCCCTCTTTTTTGTTCCACCCCACCTAATTTAAATCAGAAAACAAAATTGCTAAAATGTTTTGTTTATTTTGGAAGGAAACTATGAAGACTGGTTATTAAACAATGTCAGAGTGAGGAGTTGTCAGTGTTTGCAGATGTCTTAAAATCAAACTGTAGAAGTCATTATAGAACGTCAGAGCTGAGCAGAGGACCAATGGTAAGTCACATTGTCGAACCCACTTATTTTAGATTCAATTCAATCCAATTTATTTGTTTGTTTGCTTAATTATGTATTTATTTTTATCCAATTAATTTATCAATACAATAAATTCAATTCAATATAATAATTCTATGTAAAGGCATGGAGCTTAAATAACTTTTTTTGAAATCAGAGAGAGTGGGAAGCCATCAGAATTAGAACCTAGGTTTCCCAGTTTCTAGACCAGTATGCCTGTCCACCACATCACATTACTTCACAATCTTTAGGAATCTGGTAATAAGAACTCTTATAGCATGTGATGCTTAATACACTATGTTGAACACAAATGATGGCTGATAATATCTATATAACAGTTTGAATATGCTATTTCATTTTCATTTCCCAATAATATTGCAAGGTAGGTACAATAATCTCCAGATTACAGATGAGGAAAGTGAGCTTCAAAAAGAATAAGTAGCTTGTGGACACATGATAAATCAGTATCAGAGGCCAGTTTTAAACTCATATGGTTCCCATTTCAAATTTAGCCATCTTTCCAATATAGAGTTGATGGTAGCTGACAGGTTTTAACAACTCAACAGCAGGAGATTGTGTGCCAGCATCCATATTCCAAACCCAATTCACTGATAAGTCAAGACATCACCCTGTGATGTCACTTGTGTTCCTCATAAAATGAAGGACAAGCAACAAGAACAACTATAAATATACATGTTGGTCACAGACATTACACAAGAACATTTGGAATAGAGATGGCTTTAAATATGTGCGTCTCTAATCTTTCTGAGCTACTACAATTTTGCTTCATTCATAGAGTACATCTTTGATGACGGAAAGTCATATCATGTGTCTCCAACATCACACAATTCATTACAAAGATCCAAAAAGGATTTGGATTTAAACCCTGACTCTTACATTTATTCCACATGTGATGGCAGGCAAGTCATTTCAGCTCTATTGGTCTTAGTTTCTTTAACTTTAAAATTAAGGGGGATAACCTTGAAATACTCTTCTACCTCTAGAGTTGAGAATCCATGATTTAATTTGACCTGAGCTTGAATTCCAGCACTGTACCAGTAATGTAACCATGAATTATTGACCTGATTTTCCTTCTTAGTAAATGAAGGAAGTTTTCCTAGGATGATAATTAAATCTGTTTCATCTTTGCATCTATTTCTATGACTTTTCCTACAGTAAGACAATGAATTGGAATATTGAATTAAATTCGAGGTACAAGAAATGTCAATGGTGCATAGATGTCATAACATTTATATGTCATATGTCATACACTGATAATTGGGGCAATACATGCAATATCCATTCAGGTTAATTCAAATTATTCTCTTCAAGTGATGATCCATTTCTTCTTTGATTTCCACAATTTCTCGCTCTAATTATGGTTAGGGTGCTGAAATGAAAATCAATGGAGGGGGCAACAAGGTGGCACAATGGGTAAAACACCGGCCTTAGAGTCAGGAGCACCTGAGTTCAAATCAGACCTCAGACGTTTGACATTTACTAGCTGTGCAACCCTGGTTAATTCACTTACCTCAGTTTAATTGCCTCACCAAAAGGAGAAAAACAGAGAGACAGAGAGAGAGAGAGACAGAGAGAGAGAGAGAGAGACAGAGAGAGAGAAAGAGAGAGACAGAGAGGAAAGAGAGACAGAGACAGAGAGAAAGGGTGAGAGAGGGAAGGAGGGAGGGAAGTATGGAGAGAGGGATGGAGAAATGAAGGAAGGAAGGAGGAAAGAAAGGAACAAAACAAGATAATCAATGGAACGAGTAGGGTAGGTGAGTGCCTAGTGAAATAAACAGCAGTATGTGATACATGATTGAATATTAATGTACAATAAGGAGCAATAAACATGACAAATTCAGCCCAACATGCGAAAACTTGTATGAACTTAAGAAGAGAGACTTTGAAGAAAAATAAATACAATGACCACAGTAATATAAAAGAATACAGCATTTAAAGACATTATAATTACTACCACTTCAGACTTCAGGGTAATGATAAAGAAATGCAGTCCTTCCCATTGTTGAGGAGTTCATTACATAGAAGTGGAAAATGAAGTATATGGTGTCAGAGGCAGGATATGTCTCAATTTATTTGGGAAAGATGTTATTTGAAAACAGTCATGGGAGGAGCCAAGATGGCGCAGTAAAAAGACATACCTATGCTAGCTGCGAAACCACAGCCTATAAAATATCTGTAAAGAAGAACTCCTAACAAATTCTGAAGCTGTGGAAGCCATAGAACAATAGAGTGGAGGAGATTTCTGTTCCAGAAAGACCTGAAAAACCCTCACCACAGGTCCATCACACAAGGGACCAGAGGGGAACCCAGCCCTACCTTGGCCAAGCAGCTGTGGGAGAAGCAGATCTGAGCAGGCCTCAGGGATGGAATCTCTGGTGGCCACGGGGGTCCCTTCACCCACAGACACACAGGTCAGTGAGAGAGACTTCTTGACTGGCCGAGAGGGGAGCAGGGTGTCTCCATAACTCAGGCCCCCTCAGGAGGCAGCAGCAGAGGCAGCAGGCAGCCAGAGGCTCTCAAAGCAGGCAGGAGCTTGGCAGGAGCTCCATTACTGAAGGTCTCTGCATAAACCCCTGAGGGAACTGAGCCTGGGAGGCGGCCCTGCCCCACCTGAGAACCTGATTTCATCGTACCCTGAATATCAGCCAGGTCCTGCCCCTGAAAGCCCTGAGGCTGGGGAGCAGCATTTGAATTTCAGACCCCAAGCACTAGCTGGGCAGATCTAGGCAGGAGTGGACAGAAATCTCAGAAGTCAAGTAACTGGCTGGGAAAATGCACAGAAAGAGGAAAAAAAATAAGACTATAGAAAGTTACTTTCTTGGTGAACAGATGTTAGCTACTTTCCTTTCCGAGGAGGAGGAACAATGCTTACCATCAGGTAAACACATAGGAGTCAAGGTCTCTGTATCCTAAACATCTGAAATAGATATCCAATGGGCTCAGGCCATGGAAGAGCTCAAAAAGGATTCTGAAAATCAAGTTAGACAGGTGGAGGAAAAACTGGGAAGAGAAATATCTCATTTGAAAAACAACTGACCTGGAAAATAGATCCAGGAGAGACAGTTTGAAAATTATGGGACTACATGAAAGCCATGATCAAAAAAAGAGCCTAGACATCATCATTCATGAAATTATCAAGGAAAACTGCCCTGATATTCTAGAACCAGAAGGAAAAATAAGTATTCAAGGAATCCACCTATCACTGCCTGAAAGAGATCCAAAAAGAGAAACTCCTAGGAACACTGTAGCCAAATTCCAAAATTCCCAAGTCAAGGAGAAAATA
>CM053771.1:529153873-529184832 GCA_028658325.1 Potorous gilbertii | reverse complement strand
GGTGATATGGGTAATTAGAATGCTCAGTGTATTGGGGAGGGGCGAGGGGACAAATGGGGAGAAAATTTGGAACCCAAAATTTTGTGAAAATGAATGCAAAAAGTTAAATAAATAAATTTATTTAATAAACAAAAAAAATTAATCATGATACTTAAAAGAATCAGTAAAACATTTTTATACATTTAAAACATATTTCTGATTTTTTTACCACTTGGTAATAATATTTTTATGAACTTGTTCCTCAAACACTCAAACATCCTTAACCAGTGATTCTTTTGCCTTGTATGAAGGTTGATCATCAATAGCTTTTAAAGACTAGCTATTACTTGTTCTCCATACATATATTCCACTTCTCTCCAACATGCATTTACCACAGTGTTCAAGTATGTTTTCTTTAAGGTAAGTTAATTTGCATGATCTATAAAGTATTACAGGATTTATTTTCAACAGAATGTCACTGCTTCATCACTTTACATACTGTCACTTGGTGACACCAGGCCTGCCAATTCGCACGATAATGTTTCTGAATCAGCATGCTTATCTCCATCTTCTATACCTGCATAGTCATCAGAGTCCAGAGTCAGGATAGAATCAAGGAAGATTCTGAAGATCACCTGACTGGCTAAGGTAACAGACACTGAGGTCCTTACTCCGACTACACTGCCAAGCATTTGCACTCTGCTTCAGAGAGCCAGCTCTGATGTTGGTCACATTGGTCGAATGCAAAATGTATGCTTGCCAAAAATAAAACAAAACAAAACAAAAATCTGTTTATGGAGAACTCACACAGGGCAAGTGTTCTCATGGTGGTCAAAAAGAAAGAGACAAGGACGCTCTCAAGGTTGCTCTTAAGTACTTTGGAATTAATTTTGTGATATGGAAGAAACTGGCACAGGATTTCTTAGCATGGTATGCCCACATCAGAGTAGGTGCTGTGCTCTATGAGCAAAGCAGAATTGAGATAACTCAGAGGAGGTACAGTATGCACAAGTTTAGAGTATCCATTCCAAGGGCTCACACAGACCATATGTGCCCGACCTGTGGTACAGCATCCCAAGCTCATATGGGTCAGCCACAGTCAGACCCGTTGAAACTTGACTCTAGCATAGGAATGTCATTTTTGTCCTCTTCAAAAATGAAGGGCAACAACCACCCAACTCGGATACATTTTCATTTTTCTTCTGAACTTCTATCTCTATTAACCACTGGTATAATATTTGTATTCATTGCTGATTCATGTATTCATTTCAATGTAGAGAACTGGCCCTGAGCTATGTGAGATGATTTGATGAAATTCTTGTTGTGAATGCTCTGTGGACATCTCTACTGCCATGTATCCAAAATCAGGGAATCCTAGGATAAGACTTAATATCATGGCAGATTGACATGTGTTCCTACCTTCTATTCTTTGCCTAGTAAGTAGCCTGATTTGATCGTTTAGTGGTGAGTGTAATGATATCTTTCTCAACTTAAATCCCCAAAGTCAGTTTGATGTAGTGAACAGATGTTGGACATAGAATTAAAGAGACATGGGTTCCAATTTAAGTCTTAAACATTTACAAAAGAGGGGAGTTGCCTCCCCTTCCCTTCCTTCTCCTCTCCAAAGGAAGGTAAATTTGGATGGTCAAAAGATGCTTAGTTGACTTGTGTTTTACTGGCTCCTGTCCTGTCCTGTCCTAGAACCCTTAAATCTACTGCACTCTGAAACTGGGACTCCAATGGGCCCCTGACTAGGGGCTCTTCTGGACCCACCTAACTTTAGAGTGATTATCAATAGTAAGTGTTGCTGGTTCCCACCCAGGCTGATGTCTTTCTTTTTCTTGACCTCATTAAAGGGACAATGCCCTGGCTACTTCTTAAACAGGCTTATTCAATGAATGGGTCTTGCCTCATCCTAAGTGATTACCTGCAAAGACCTTGGCCTAAAGGGCCCAAGGCCTCCCACCGAATCCTGGGTCATCTCCAGTCATCCTGAGGAATATCAGGTCCCTGAATTCAGACAGCTCTGGAGGAGAAGTGAGACTGGTGACCTGCATAGCCCTCTCTCACTCAAAACTATGTCAGGTGCAAGTCGTGTCATCATTTCTCTGATGGCATGATCTTCTTCGGTAACAAAGGACAAATGCAATAAACATTTACACCCTCTGTGAACCTGAGGTAGTATATCTCCTTCAATCTTATTTTCATCAAATGTAAAGTACAAATACTGAATAAATAATTATAGAGTCCTTCTAAGTTCAAGTCTATAATCCCACAAAATATTGGTCCTAACAGCCAAACCTCTCTCTGCCCCATAAAGATGTCATCCTCATTTCCACCTCTGGACTTTAACTCAGATCATCCCCATATTTAGAAGTGAAAGGAGAAGGGAATACACATTTATATAGTACCTACTATTTGTCAAGCACTGTGTTAAGTTAAAAAGGTTTGCTTTAAAAAATGTTAGCTAATTTGATACTTATAACAACCCTGGGAAGACGTATCATGATTATTCCCATTTTATAGTTGAGGAAAGTGAGAGCCACAGAGATTGCGTAACTCGTGCGTGGTCACATATCCAGTAAGTTATCTGTGGACAGATCTGAACTCAAGCTTGCCTTACTTAATTACCAGTGTGCCATACACACTTCACTACCAGCTTCCTCTCCAGGGATACCTCTTTCATGCACCTAGTCAAGTATTCAGAAATCTACCCTCCCCTCTTCAATCCTAGTTCATATTTATATACTTATTTTCAGGGAATGAGGGAAACAGGACCTATGGTTTCATTGGTGTGGGGAGTCCTCCAGCAAGAAGTTTCTAGGTCATCCTTATTTGAATTGTATCACCTTATAATTTGTGCCAACTGCTGCTTTCTTCTTCTTACCCTGATTTATGCCTCTTTTTCTGAGTTCAGAATAACTTACTTTCTCGCTTTTTCTCATACACTTTATTTTATCTCACAGAGCTGTATGTACCTTTTCAGACTTTGCCCATGTCTGGAATATACTACCTCCTTGACTTAGAATACATAGGTTTCTTCAAAACTCAGTTAAAACTCAGCTTTCCATATGATATTTTTCTGAATGCCCCCAACTGCTAAACACCACCCTAGATATAATCTATTTATGAGTAGAAAATTTTCATTTTTGTCTTTGTTTCCATAATGTCTGGTACCTAGCACATAGTAGGGATTTGATAAATTCTTGTGGATTCATCTTTATCACAAAATCGTGAACTTTTATCCTTGGCTTCTTTAGAAAGTGACTTGTATGTTTTCTCTATTTGATAGCATAGAGTATAAAGCTGAGCAAAATCCATTCTCAATATGCATTTGCTGGTCTGATTCAATAGGAAAAAAATAAAGAAGTCATTTCAAGCAGAAGCCCCAGGGTTCTGATTGCTTATGTCACCATGGAGATGGTACAGATCTCTCCTTGCATCAGTTCCACAGTTTTGTCTAGACCTGGCCAACATCCACATTAATTACACAAATTGGTAAGTGATTAAATTTTGTTCTATGGTAGAATTAGTTACAGAAGGATATCATGAGAAACTCAAAAGGCATACTCAAAGTCAGATTTCATAAGGATTTGCCATCACTAACAGAACAAAAAGATTCCATAATTTATGGAAATAAGTTTCCCAATCATCTTCCTTGAAAATAAATGAAACCATAATAGGCACTATATTAACCAATAAAAGATGGTAAAGTACTTCTCCAGTTTATGGCACTATCAAAATGCTAAACAACAAAAAATAGACTCTGACGCCATCAACATTATTAAAATGGTAACTTAATAGACTAAGAATTGCAGGAAAGAAATCAGACTGGTGAAAGCCAATAACTTTAAATGAAGAAATATCCCCAGTGTGCATGATGAAATCTAATTGAAGATGGCTTTATCTTACTGAGAATTGGTATTTACAATTTCCAACATACTTATGACTTTCTGTGCCTTCAAATTCTATAGCATTTCAAAATCCCCCCTTTTCATGACTACATATCAATTCAACTCATTAGTTTGACAGCCATTTATTAAGCATCTACTGTATGTCAGTTTCTGTTTTGTATAGAAGATGTAGAGAGATGAAGGAAAGCAGATCCCTACTTTAAAGAGGTTTCCATTCTATTAAGGAGAAATAAGATGCAGAGAGATAAGCAAACACACAATATGCAAAATAATTACCATACTGAAATGTCACAATCATGCATATTGTAGTTGAACATGGGTAAACATACCAATGGCCTTGGTCATCCCATTGCACCACCAATACACAGTTTTGGTGGACTTTTCATCTTTTATTTTCCACATGTAGCTCTGGGTCAGGAAATCCAGTCAATAAAACCATTCCTAGAAAATACAAGCTCTATTGTTTACACATCTTTTCTGTGACTTTACAGACAAAAGCGTTTCCCACCATGCCTTGGACCTCACTCCCTTATATGTAGTATCTTCTGATTATTGGAAGCTAAGGTTCTTGAGAAAAGAGATTGTCTTGATTTGAGCATTTGTGTAACACGCATTGAGCACAGTTTCTGGCACATACTGACCACTCCAAAAGTTGTCTTTGATTCATCCACTTAGCACTGGAGACAAAAGAAAGTTTCTGTTTCATGTTTTCAGTGTTTCAACAAGATGCCTACTGAATGGTGCAGACTTTTGAATGACAAAGAGAAAACGTTATCAAAACAGTCAATGTAGCCATAGTTAATTTATTTCTTTAAAAACTATAATTTAAACCCTTCTGGAATATATTTGCTAGTAGATGGGACAGCAATTTAAAATGTCATCTAAGTTATGTGTAAAAGGATAAATGGAATCAAAGTGATCATAAATTCAGATCTGGAAGGACTCATTCCAGGTCATCTTGATCAATCACTTATCGTAAATGTAGGGAATACAAGCTCCAGAGAGATTTCATGAAATTCTTAAGAACACACAATTTACCAAGAAGTGGCCAAATCCACCTATGAACCTGTGTATTTTGACTCTAAACCCATCAATTTAAACTTCAAGTTTATTGATTTTTTAAAATTTCTCAGTGGATTCTTTTGGTATCCAAACATCATCTTTTGCCTACAAAAGTGAGTCTTTTTCAATCATGTTTTCCTGATGGTAGCTATCATTTTATCTCTTCAAAGTTCTTTGTGTATTAGACAGTATGTGTCAGTCTTGATCACTGACCTCCTCATTGCATTCTGGGAATTTTTATTTTAAATTCTTGTAATCATCAGAGTCCCAGAACTGGAAAAGACTTCAGAAATAATCTAGTTATTTCACAGAAGAATAAACTGAGTTTGAGGGGAGGAGTTCTACATGGGGTGAGGGAAGGAAGTATCTAAGCAATTACATAGAGCCTCCCATGTGCCAGGCACTGTGCTAAAAAACTCTTACAAATATTTCATTTCATCCTTACGACAACCCTGAAAGGTAGGGGCTAGTATTATCCCTATTTACAGCTGGTGAAACTGAAGCAACAGATACTGAGTGATTGACTCTGAGTCACACAGGAGGTGAGGAAATTGAGGGGGAAAGAGGTTAAATGAAACCACACATGATCATAGAGCCAGTGCCTGATACTTGATTTGATTTCTAGTTTTCCTGACTCTAGGTTCATGACTTCATCCACTGTGCTACCAGCTGCCTCTTAGGGACTCATCCAAGGTCAAAAAGATTATCAGACAGCAGAGGTGGGGCTTAAATTCATGTCCCATGACTCCAGAGTTAGCACACTTTCCACTAAGAGGCAAACACTGAAGTCCTCCATTCCCCTGGGACTAAAACGTTCCATGTCACAGAATAGAGTATTAGTATCAAAGGCAAAGTTTCAAGGCAAAGTCTAGGTTCACTAACAGAATTCTGAAATTTCCTAAAAAGACTTTTTAAAAGCTCGGTGACATAATAAGTAGAGCCTGTTATTGTTCAGTCATGTCCATTTGAGCCTGTCTTGGCAAAGTTACTGGAATGATTTGCCATTCCTTTCTCTAGTCCATTTTACTGATGAGGTTTTGAGGCAGATAGGGTTAAGTGACTTGCCCAGGGTCATACATCTAGTAAGTATTATTATATTATTGTACCCAAGGACAGGAGTCTTCCTGACTCCAGGCTTGACAGTCTACTCAACCCTCCACCTAGCTGCCCAAACAGAGCCTAGATTCACATTAAGGAAGATCCGAGTTCAAATCAGGCCTTAGATACTAGTTGCATGATCTTATGTGATGTCACTTAACCTCTTTTTTCCTGTTTTCTCACCTATAAGATGGGAGAAGTAATAGTACATACCTCCCAGGGTTGATGTGCTGATAAAATGAGTTAATATTTTAAATATATTTTACAAAACTTAAATTTCTATACAAAGATTGTCATTGCTACTATCATTGTTATTTTGAAAAATCGAGCTTGCTTTTCTTAATTCTGGTGCCAAATTTCTATACATTTATAATGTCAGTTTACACTGATACATGAGATCTATGGGTTGGCCATCTAAACTTCATGTCACCATCAGAACAACGGTAATTGTTAATGATTTCGTTTTTCCTATGTACATGCTTGAGCCAATCTCTTAACCAGCTTCAAGTCTTTTGCAATCTTCTATGGTTTATGCAATGAACATAATGTTATCTATTAACAGGAATTTTTGAAGGACCTCCTCATGTACAGGGAATCCCATATTAGTGTGGTATCTGTTCTAGATATCCTTCAGCAGAATGACCAATATCTTTGGTGAATAGATATATCTATATTTATATTTTAATATTTATTATCTTACATCATCAAACAGTGATACTTGTTATATGTTTCAAGGATTCAAAATATTTTGCTTTGCTGAATTACATTTTTTTTCCTTTTTAAAATGACAAGAAAAAGAGTGGGACCTTGTTTTCATTATATCCTTTTGTAAATTCAGGTATAATAAGTAGTTCTAGCTTAGAAAACTATTTTTGCTACACTATGCCATGTATATAGTTTACCCCTTTAATTACTCTTTCCTCCCCTCTCTTGTCCTTACCTTCTCTTCTCCTCGCCTGATTCCTTTTACTCATTTTTTCCTTCACTTTCATCTTCTTCTGCTTATGCACTATATTTTTCCTCCCATTTTTCTCTGTTACTTAGCTCCTTGTCCTAATAGATTACTAAATGGTTTTTGTTTATTTTTCCAGCTGCTAAGCAGTCACTTGTAATTTCCCTTCTCTTTTTTACTCAGGGATACCCAGGAATTAGCAGAAATTCCATGGGGGTAGTGAGGAAGGAATAGAATTGGACCATACTTTAAAGGAAACAGAATATTCTCTCCCCATTAACCAATAGCACCAAGTGAAATTTTTATGTGTATTGACTTAAATATTTCAGAAAGCTTTTTAATCAAACATTTTAAATTATATCTCAAGACAAAATATTACTTGAAAGTCCTTTACTTCTTGTGAATTATATCTACTATATGGATGCTATAAATATAAACTATTAAGCCAATTCCAGAGAGATGGCTCACTATGAAATGAGCAGTGATGAGGATCAAGTCATTGCAGGCCTGTGGCTGGCCTCTCTAGAGGTAAGGACACATGCATTTGGAAGGGTTACATCAGACTTACTGCATAAGCTTTCATTGCATATAGAGAGGATTGGGAAATACGACTTTTTGATTGACTCAAGAATTCATTATTTTTTCATAACTGTTTAGATGCCATAATTACATTCCACTTTGGGCTTTAAAGCCTCTCAGACTGGTTTTGGTGAAATAATATGCATATGAAAATTTAAATAATATACATATACATAATAATATATGTTGAGAAGGGAAACTACCCACAATGAGGAGATACTGAGGATTAACTGGGCAAATGAGTGATTGCTTTTCATGCAGAAGAGAGAAAATTTTAAAAAGTAAACATTCAGAAATGGAAAAACAAAGTTTCTGGTAGAGTTTTTTGGGGGGGAGTGGTAAGAGATGTTGAGGGTGGTATCAGAATCTGAGACTGTCCACTGAGTCCCAGGTTATACCACTGTCCTGAGCATAGGTATGAATAGTATCTAAGCATTCCCTACCATATTGGAAGAGAAGGACATGAGGGGGTACAAAAGGACATTAACAACTGAAATAATGTTATTTTTTCCTACTGTTACCACTGAATCACACTAATCTTTACTTATTTTACTTAGGTTATAGTACTAAAATCTAAGAGAGTGAGGCTAAGATTTTCTCCATTATTCCCCAGAATTTTTGCTTGGGGAAAGGATAAATAACATATGTACATGTACATGCATACACATATACATATCACATGCACATACACATAAAATTTCGATATATATATATATATATATATATATAAATTTCATATGTACATATGTATACACATGTTATCAGTAAAAGTCTTTCTGGACATCCATTGCATTTCAAATTTTATTCATTTTTTTGAAATTTAAAAAAATCTTATCTAGAGCTAGTATTAAATGGAAACAACTGGGAAAAGTTTTAGAGGATGAAAGAAACATTTAGCAGTAACCTTGGCTTGACCACATATTGATAACAAGGAAGATACAGGAACAGACTTGGTTCACTGGGAAGCAGAGCCTTCTGCAGGTAGGTATAGATATACTCATTTTCTTAAAGTGGATAAGAGAACCAGGTAAGAAAACTCTAGACACTACAAGACTTAGATCCATTCTCCTAGAAAATGCCTTCTATCAGCTATGACCACCCCTGGTGCTCTCCTGTCTTCTCTCAATTCACTCTCTCCAGCTCTTTCCAGACAGATTTTAAAATTCTACTCTCCAACGCCAATCCAAGATAGTTTCAGTTTTTCACAATAGAAAAAATAAGGGATTGATGAGGTCTGGGTACCATACAATGAGGTCAGGTAACCATAATGCTGAGTTTTGGGGTGCTTGGGACCCCAAAATACTGATACTCTGGGTCCTGTCAAATGAATTCAACTCAAGCCTTCTTTCAGCCAAAGTAAAACAAAGCTTATTAAAGGTTGCCACATTGGGTTGACTCTTAAGGAGCCTAAGTATTTGTGATATTTGTATTGACAAGTGGGTCAGATGAAATCTCAACTAGACAGAATCACAACTGGATTGAATCTGAGCCTCAAATTTCGTTATTTATGATGTATCATATATAACAAGGGGTCATCAGCATTTAAGGTTCTTTGTTGTTGAAATCATTTCAGGTTGGTGACAATGGATGTTGGATTTGGCTCAAAACTCTTGTTAGAATAGTTCTTCAGTGGTTCTGCTGAGTATATATAGCCTCTTGGTTACTTAAATTAGTCCAGTCACCTGCATTCATGCACTGATGAAATAAGTAAGCACTCACATGACATGAAATCTGAGAATCATTGGTATATTTCATGCTGCTTGAATTTCATTATTAAAGATATGTTTCTTTAGTTAATAAGTGCTTAATTAGCAAATTTTAATCTCTCCTCTAAAATGTAGCAGAGCGTGAGGTGATGGCACTGCATTTGTATTGCTCCCAAGCCACACAATGCAAATGGATTTCTTTCAATAAATCTCTACCGGTTTAAGATATTTGATTTTTCATTTATCCAAAAAATAAAATGATTTTTAAAATCAATTACATTTTTCTCTAATTTCTTCCTCCTCCCAATCAGCATGGGAAAACCAATCTGTTCCATTTAACTATGGATTTCATATATGAGGCAGTGTAATGTTTTCTGACTCCAAAACAATTTAAACAATGAGATCTATGAACAAAAAATATTTAGAGAATCTATCCATGCATTAAAAAAAATCAATCTTTTATCTGGGCATTATGCTATTTATTTCAAATATTTTCAAAAAAATTCATTAATTTCTTCCTATGTTATAAGTCCATGATGAAACATTCTATGTCCTCAAAGTGCTTACATGCTGCTGAAGACTTAGATGGAAATATGGACATATGGATCTATACATATTAGAAGTAAAACTTGAATCTATGCTTCCTAATTCTTAAGTTACTCTTTCATGCAGACTGCCTCTTATTTAAAATGAGGATATCAATGTGGTTGTGACTCAATGCCTCCAAGGATATACCCAATTGGAAGTGATTGAAGAGGTTACATGTTAAGTAGTAACAACAGAATTAATGTATTTGACCAGGGCAGGGGAACTTGTTGCAGGTTCCACATCCCTGTTTTAGACTATTTAAGGACTGTGTACGTTTTTGTTTGTTTGGTTTGGTTTGTTGTTGTTTTTGACATTCTCCAATCTCTTTTAAGTCAGTTGGTAACATAACATTGTTGTCATATAGGACTCTGGATTTTATGTTCTTTTTTTTCCCTATTTTATGATAAACCCTGGGGAAAAATCACCCAGTTATCCAAACTTCTTTTCATGTGTGGTCATGAGTCATTAAAATATTTGTGAGCTTGTTCTTCAAATAACAGATATATGGACCTTTACTAGGCACTTACACAAAGTTTTGCCATCTTATAAAACTTGATCAGGCTTATGCACCATTGTCATAACCTTCCTGAGCATGACATAATAACC
The DNA here is from genome assembly GCA_028658325.1 of Potorous gilbertii. Taxonomy (NCBI): domain Eukaryota; kingdom Metazoa; phylum Chordata; class Mammalia; order Diprotodontia; family Potoroidae; genus Potorous; species Potorous gilbertii. The sequence continues at coordinate 529,174,348 of CM053771.1, read as the reverse complement.
AAACCACAAGGAGTCATCAGACCAGAACTTCTATGGTAAGTAGTACCTGTTCCCAAAGATATAATTTTTTGATTGATGCACATTGTTATGTGGTCCAGTAGCTGCTTTTAAAAGTCTCATAAAGTGAAAAGAAACTTGAAATCAAAGCCAAAAACTGTAATGAGTTTAAAATATTCTTCCACTAGAAGGTTATTGGCCACTTTTCAAACCTCAGTCAGTAGCTGGCAAACTCTCTTGTGATTTGGTGTTGATGACTCCATTTTTATAGCTCTAATGTCTATCTGTTAGTGAACATAGCTCATCATCCCTGGGAACTCTTCATAGCCCTCAGTGGGCACAAATGGCTTTATTGGCCAGCATACTACTCCCTGAAGTACAGGACTCTTCTGGAATCATTCAAGGATTTGCTGGTTATGTGCTAAGATTGAGACAGCTAGATGTTCCACAAGAATAAAGCACAGACTCTCCCCATTTGCAGTTAATTTCTGTTGCTTTGATAATGCTGCCACCATGAGTATTGAAAGCATAAATGGAAAACCAGCAACTGTTGTCAGCAATGACAATGAACATAAGAAAGCTTAGCAAAAGACGTTGCATGACAAGATGTGGCAGAGCAGAAGGACAAAAATGACCTACGCTCCTGAATCATGAGCCTACATTCCTTGGTACATAAGAGGAAATTCCCTAGGAAGCTTTTGGTCATGGCATAAATCATCCTTGCAGACTTTTCACATCAATAACCTACTTGCTAAAGAATGTTGAAAAGAGATAGAAAACCATGGCAGCCTGTGTATTTTCAAAGGGTTGATTTCATCAGGACATATGTACTGACTCTGTATACCAGCTCATGACTTCTCAGGATGCCACTGCTGGTATAGTCAATGAAAAATAATATTATTTATTTTTATATCCCCTTCCTAAATATATCATTTTCCCTTCTGCTCAGAGCAATAGCCATTGATTGTAAGAAGTAGAAAAAGGTAGAATCAGAGAGATGGAGGAAGAAAAAATAGATCCAGAGAGAAACAGAGACGGGTGGAGACAAAGAGATAGAGACAAAAACAGAGAGGCACAGAGACAGAGAAAAATACAGAGGTAGAAAGATGAAGACAGAGAAGCAAATTAGCCAAATTAAAGCACCACCTACATGTGACAGAATATGCAATGTGTAGAAAGAGAGCAAAGTGATTTCTTCTTCAAGCCCAACCTTGATTATTATACTTGCACAGTGTTCCAGTTTGTTTTGTTTTGTTTTGTTTTTTAGTGGTGATGGTTGTTCCCATTTATGCTATTGGTTTTTTGTAATCTTTGTATATATTATTTTCCTGATTCTGTTTACTTCATTTTATATCATTTCATATCAGCTTTCTGGGGTGCTTTGATGGCTCTAATATTCTCTGTTCTTTAATATTCCATTATATTCATATGTCATAATTTGCTTAGTGATTGCCCTATCAATAGTTCTGTACTAAGTTTCTAATTCTTTGGAAGAGTAGGAGAAAGTAATAAGCATTTATGTAATAACCACTACATACCAGACTACATGCTAAGAATTTTGCAAATATTAAATGCACAACTTGCAATTCATTATGTTGACCTTATGCATGCATTATGCTTCTGTTGTGGTTGTTCAGTCATTGCAATCGTGTCTGACACTTTTTGACCCCATTTGTGGTTTGTTTGGCCATGGTATTTTAGTGGTGAGCCATTTTCTTCTGTCACTCATTTGCCACATAAGGAAACTGAGGTAGATAGTCATGTGACTTGTCAAAGGTCACATACCTAATATGTATCTGAGGTCAGATTTGAACTCAATTCTTCCTAACTTCAGGAACAGTGTTCCATGCACTGCACCTTTTAGCTCCTGCTCTGCCCATTCTACCATTGAGGAAACTGAAGGAAACAGAAGTTGAATGCCTTCTCCAGGGTCCTAGAGTAACAAATATCTAAGCCAGACTGGAATTCAAGACTCCCTGATTCCAGGATCCAGTACTCTATCTATTCTACCATCTACCTGCCTATAACTAGTAGTACAGAAAGTGCTGCTATCATTATTTGGGATCATTTAGTCTTTTCTTTCTAACTTTGATTTCCTTGGGTTTCATATTCAGAAGTGGAATCTTTGTGTTAAAATATATGTAAATCATTTTCGTAGCAAATTAAAATTGTTTTGAATAGTGACAGGACAATTTCACAGTGAAAGGAAAAATATGTGCTACTCCTTTCTTGTCACAACCTTCTCTCTTCCTTCATTGATTAGTCTCGTGGTTTGACATTTGGTTAACGATTGGATATGGGGTGCAAAATTCAGGAGTCAGGAAAACTAATTTTCCTGAGTTCAAATCTAGCTGCAGTTACTTGTTAGCTCCATGATCACAGGCAAGTCATTTTATCCTATTTGCCTTAGTTTTCTCATCAGTGATCAATGATTGATTTCAGTGAAAGTATTTTCAAACTTCCAGAATTCAAATCCCTGATTCTTCCTGATATTTCATCCATCTTTTACAACCTCCCCCACCCTAAACCCTTTCCCTGTTCCACCTACTATTATCCTTCTTACCTAAGTTAGTAGAGGAAAGGAATTATAAAGGTCTGTTAGCTCATGAAAATATTGGTCTCAAAAGCACAATCAGAATTTGGTGAGACTGAGTTAAGGAAAATGGGAAAGAAGGAGAAGGTGTAGAAAGAAGCAGGAGAAGAAAGGAAGAGAGAAGAGGAAAAGGAGAGAAGGAAAGAAAGAGAGAAAGAAAGAGAAAGCAGAGAGGGGGAAAAGAAGAAAGGAAAAAATTAGCTGTTAAGAATAACAAAAAGTCCTATAGGTATAATATGAATAAAGAATACATTAATCATTACAGCCCCCCAGGTATACAGTTTCCCAAAGAAAGGCATCTAGGTCAATTGCAATAGCAACCCACCTAGGAGTGAGAAGTCCTTCAGAACCCGGTATCAAGGAGCTATTCTCGCTTCCAGACTGGGTTTATATGCAAAGGGTTTCTCATATTACCAAAGACAGATATGCATTTCTACATTTAGCATTTAGCCAGCCATTGATGTAGCTGCTATTCCTTTGCCTAATTAGGAACTTGAGAAGTCTATGTGTCTCTAAAGAGCCATAACCTATTATGGTGCTTCCTCCTGTCTATTCTCATTCTGAATCTCTGACTAGTGGCTGAGCATGCACTTTAACTCTGCCATGCAGTCAGCAGTTTAGGACTCAGGGACTGAGAAAATTATTTGGTATCCACTGCAAGAGCTATTATTTTATCCTTTGTAGCATCCCTCCCACCACAAACAAAAACAAAAACAATCCAAAAAAAGCTCTCAGGGGTTCCCACATATAAATGAACACATACATTTCTTCTCTAGAAATTATCAGAAAACAGTTCAGTCACTAAGCATTTAAGTGTCTACTACATGTCAGACTCTGTATTAAGCACCGGAAAGGGAAGGAAAAGAAAGTATTGCTCTCAAGGAATTCACAGTCTAGAGACAATTCACAAACAACTATGGAAAAATAAGCTACATACAGGATACATTGAAAAAAATGTAAAAGAAGGAAGACACTAGAATTAAAAGGTATTGGGAACAGCATCTTATAAAACATTTTTTTCCTGGGAAATGAGGGAAGATGAGAAAGCAAGGAGGCAGAAATGAGGAAGGGGAGTATTCACAAATGGGAGATAATCAATGAAAATGCCTGTAGTGAAAAGGTAGAGTGTCTTATTCAAGGAAGGGCACATCTAGGTAGCACCGTGGATAAGGTGCTAGGCTCGGAGTCAGGAAAACTAATTTTCCTGAGTTCAAATCTAGCTGCAGTTACTTGTTAGCTCCATGATCATAGGCAAGTCACTTTATCCTATTTGCCTTCGTTTTCTCATCAGTAAAATAAGATGGAGAAGGAAATGGAAACCACTCCAGTATCTTCACCAAGGAATCCCAAATGGAGGTATAGAGTCAGATGCAACTAAAACAACTGAATAATAACCACAGCAGTTTAAGGGATAGCAAGGAGAACAGTGTGACTGAACCACAAAGAACATGGGGGAAGGGCGTTGTGAGGCATGTGAACATGGAAAGGTGAGGGGGATGCAGGTGATGAAGAGCACTCAATACCAAACAGTAGGTTTTCAATGTAATCTAAAAATCACATGAAAGAATATTCCAGTTCACTAATAATTATTAAAACAGACATTAAAGTTATTTTTAGGTAATACCCCACATTTATCTGATTAGATAATCTGATAGAAAAGAAAATGACAAATTTGTAAAAGATGGGGAAACCAGTACACTAACCCATTGTGGGTGGGTTTGGAAATTGGTCTAATTATTCTGGAAAATAGTTAGGAACATTGCCCATAGGGCTATACAATTTTACACAGAAATACCACCACTAGATCTGTACTCAAAAAGATCAAAGGAAAAGTAAAAGTTCTTTTTGTGATGGCAAGGAACTAGAAACTTAAGGCTGTCCAACAATTGAGGAGTGACTTACCAACTTACCAAGTAATGGAATATTACTTTGTTAGAAAAAAATGATGAAAATAGTTTCAAAAACACCTGGGAAGATCTATATGAACTAAGGCAAAGTGAGCTGAAACAGATGGACAATATACATAATACCAGGAATATTATAAAGATAACCAACTCTGAATTACTTAGCAACTCTGATTAATACAAGGAGCATATTCAAAAATAGGATCCAGAGAGAGAACTGAGTGCAGATTGCAGTATAATTTCTTCTTGTTATTTTCTTTCTTTTCATTTTTCTCAACATGGCTACATTAACCATAAAATATGTTTTGCATGATTTTATATTCAAAGTAGCTAACAACTTTGTTGGTCTTTGAGGGAGAGGTAAAAAAGACAATCTGCAATTGGAAATAAAATTTCTTCAAAAAGGAAGATCACTTAGGTAGCTGAGCAGAGAATAACTAGAGTGAGGATTGCCTTCTGCCAAACAGACCAACCAACAGGATATTTAAGTAGTTCCAGTGTGAGGAGGTGAGCGCCATCTCAGGTGGTGGTGGCAGTGTCAGAGAAGAGATGTTATGGAGGTAAAACTGACAGACCTCCATGGATTAGATATGAGTGAGTGAGAGATAATGAGAAATTGCAGGTTTATACATAGGTTGTGAGCCAGGTGTTGGAAGATGTTACACTTAACAGTAATTGGAAAATTAGGAAGTGGGAAGAATTTGGGGGGAAGGACAATGAGTTCAGTTTTAGAAATGTCGACTTCAAGATAGCTACAGAACGTCCAATTTAAAATCTTCAATAAGAATTTGGAGATACAAGACTGGAGGTCAGTAGAGAGATTAGGAATGCATAAATATATTTGCAAATAACCAACATAGAAATGATAATTAAATTGATGGGCTCTAATGAGATCACCAAGTTATATAGCATAAATCAAGAAGAGAAGAAACACCAGAATAGAATATTTGGGTATATCTATGGTTAGTGGGCATGACGCGGGTGAAGATCCCACAGTAGAGATTGAGAAAGAGTGGCCACATAAGTAGGAGAAGAATTATGAGAAATCAGTGTCACAAAAACCATTTGAATGGTAATTGGCAGTGTCAAAATCTACAGACAGTCAAGAAAAATAAGGATCAAGAAAAGATGATTAGATTTGTCCAGAAAGATAACTTAGCTAGTTTAGAGAGAAAGGCTTCAAACCAAATCAAAACTGTAAAAAACTAAATATGAGATTGAGAGGAGAGAAAGTGGAAGTACCTATTATACCTAGCTTTTTTTAAAGATATTTAGTCACAAAAGGCAGGAGAATGATAGTGTCAATGGATAGATGGGGTGGTTGATGATGGGTTGTGGGCCACTGGAATGCTTTTAGAGAGGAAGTTTTTTGACACAGATATAAGATAAGTAAGAGAACGAGGATGATTGAAAGGAAAATTTCTGAGAAAATAATTTAGAATAAGATTACCTATACATATACAAGAGCTTACCTTGGCAAGAAAAAAGATCATTTCTTTGTATGATGAGATGACTGGAAAGATAGTAGAAAAAAGCAATTAGTTGACCTGAATTGAGAAAGAGTGGAGAAGACCAGGCTCTTGTGGAATGGCTTCATTTACATTTTTAAATAAAAGCCAAGGTTCCCAGGTGAGAGGGCATGGGAGTTGCTGAGGGTTTGAAGAGAGATTTGAAAAAGTGAATGGGATAAAGAGTTAATTAGAGATGTGTAATAGGATTAACTTGTAACTGTGAGATCCAAGTTGAATTTATGTAACAAAAAAAGAATATTGGATCCTGTCAAAATGATTTTGTGATTTTCTCCAACATTTTTCAGCACTATAAGTGCAGGAGTGAAGGCAGTTGTTTATAGCATTTATAGAAACCTGAGGCTTGGGAAGGGTAAGAACTGTGATATGAAACTGTAGCAACAAACTCAAGGAGAGTGTTGAGTAGAACTATTTAACCAAGAGGAGGATGATTTAGTTATGAGCATGATGGCCTGGGAGAGATCTGATGAGCCAAAGGAGGTCACAATAAGGTCATAGTGTAGAAAAACACCAGGGCTTGGTGTTGGAAGGTAGTAGGAGAGGTGATAAGTCAATAGATTGGAATTTTAGATTTCATAAATGTGGAAGGTGAACATTTGTAAGGATTTGCAAAATCAAATCAAGGTTGATTATCATTGTATGTAGTGAAGGAGAGGAAGAAAAGTATTTCATGGGAATTGAATAAGATGAGGATTTGGGAGGTTAGATTCTCTGAGGAGGTGTCAGTATATATGGTGAAGTCTCCTAGGATCACAGTAGCAGATAGAGAGGAGAGAAACATGGGGTGAGGGTTTGGGGAGCAGCATGCCTTGAATTCGTTGAGGAAATATTTGGAGTAAGTGTTCTGAAAGGTGATAGACAATAATTACCTGAATTTGGATTGAGTAGTAGATATGGACTGAGTGAACTTCAAAGGTTGAAAGGTTGGTGAAAATAAGTGGTAAGGGGTGAACCTAGAAAGAGTAACATACAATAAGAAGTTTTGTAATTCCCCAACTGAAAAAAAGGTGAGTCACAGAGAATGAGTAAAACTGTATCCAATGATGAAAAAGGAAGTTGGGGATTGTATAATAAGGAGGGAGCCAGGTCTATTAGAGTCAGAAAGTGCATAGAGCGGAAAAGGAAAAGAATTAAGATAAAGACATTTATCTTAAATAAATAGGCAAGTATTCCATAGAACACAGAGCAAGAGGTGAGTAGCTTTGGACTGGGACATTGTTGGGGGTGTGGTAGTGAGGAGGTGAGTGGAAGGGTATAGGGTGTGTGTGTTTGTCTTTCATTGCCAAAGAACACAGTGCCATCAGAGAAATAATGACATGACTTGCACGTGACTTTGTTTTGAGGGAGGGAGGGCTGTGAAGGTCACTAGCCTCACTTCTCCTCCAGAGCCATCTGAATCCAATGACCAGATATTCATCAGGATGACTGGAGATGACTCAAGATGAGGCAATTGGGGTTAAGTGACTTGCCCAAGGTCACACAGCTAGTGAGTGTTAAGTGTCTGAGGTGAGATTTGAACTCAGGTCCTCCTGATTTCTGCACTGGTGCTCTATCCACTGCACCACCTAGCTGGAATAGGGATAAGTAATTCGACAGTAGGATAAGGAGTATGCCTTTTGAATAATAACCCCTGGGGGTTCAGAATCACTTCAATGTAAACAGTTTTATGAGGAAGGAGTTTTTCATCATTAAGGGGAAAATTTAGATAGGTTTTCATTGTCAGTAGGACTTTGGACCCATTTTAGGGCCTTAGACAATGCATGCAAAGCAGAAAGAAGAAGAAACTGAAGAAATTACATTACATCCCTTCCCCCAAGGCAGGACACCAAGAGAGAGGTTTTATGAATGTCCTTTTCTAGGCTGCAGAGGGTACAGTGGAATACCATTCTATCCCTTCATTACAAAGGCAAGAAATTAGTGTCATTCAAACTACCAAAAATTTATTTTATAGAATTAGAAAAAATAATCTCAAAATCCATTAAGAAGTACAACAGAATATCAAGAGAATTGATGACAAGAAATGCTAGGGAAGGTGGCTGAGCCATAGTAGCTCTCAAATTGTATTTTAAAGCAGCAATCATCAAAACAGTTTGGTACTGGCTAAGAAACAGAGCAGTAAATCAATGCAATAGGTTAAGTACATATGACACAGCAGTTATATGATTATAGCAATCTACTCTTTGAAAAACCAAAGACCCCAGCTTCTGGAATAAAGATTAGATTTATCAAGTTCAGAAAGAGGAACTATCCGCAAATCAGAGACCCTTCTTTTGCCTTTAATGTTCTGTAGAGTGCTGTAGCTAAAATAATTGCTATTTTTAACTCAGTAAAAGCATTGAAATGAAAGGCTATCGTTGGTTGGCTGATTGAAAATACACATAGGGATAAATTTTCCAGTAAGATCACAGGTGAAATACCAATGTCCATTAAGACTGCTGTTGTTCAATGTGGTACTAGAAATGTTAGCTTTAGCAATAAGAGAAGAAAAAGAAATGGAAGGAATTAGAATAGGGAAAGAACAAACTAAGTTATCTCTCTTTGTAGATGATATGATGGCATACGTAGAGAATCAAGTAAAAAACTACTTGAAATAATAAATAACCTTAGCAAAGTTGCAGGATACAAAATAAACTCACATAAATCATCTGCATTTCCATATATTACTAATAAAGACCAAGAGCAAGAGATAGGAAGACAAATATCATTTAAAGTTAAGGTAGATGCTATAAAATGTTTGAAAATTCACCTGCCAAAACAAACGAAGGGACTATATGAACACAATTACAAAACACTTTTCATACAAATAAAGTAAGATCTAAATAATTGGAAAAACATCAATTGCATATGGGTAGGCCGAGCTAACAAATTAAAATGACAGTTCTACCTAAATTAATTTACTCATTCAGTGCCATACCAATAAAGCTACCAAAAACTGTTTTACTGAGCTTGTAAAAATAATATTTAAAGTAAAAATAATAAAAATAAATAATTTGGAAGAACAAAAAGTCCAGAATATCAAGGAAATTAATGACAGAAAATGGTTGGGAAGATGGCTTAGTCATACCAGATCTTAAATTGTATTATAAAACAGAAATCATCAAAACCACATTGTATTGATTAAAAAGTAGAGGGGATAGATCAGTGGAATAGGTTAGGAACAAAAGGCTCAGTAGTCAATGACTACAGCAGTCTATTGTTTGGTAAACTCAAGGATCCCAGCTTCTGCAATAAAAATTCACTGTTTGACAAAAAACTGCTGGGAAAACTGGAAAATAGCATAGGAGAAACTGGGCACAGAATAACATCTGACACTATAGACTAAAATAAAGTCCGTATAGGTACACAATCTAGGTATAGAGACTAATATTACAAACAAAATAGGGGAACAAGGATAGCTTATTTGTCAGATTTATGGAGAATAGAGGAATTCATGACCAAGCAAAGGACAGAGAACATTAAAAAATGCAAAAGGATTTTGCACAACAAAGTCAAACAAGCAAGATAAGAAGGAAGCAGAAAACTGGGAATGTATTTTTATAACTAGAGTCTGTGATAAAATCTCATTTCTAAAATATTGAGAGAACTGAGTCAAATTTACAAGAAGATAGGTCATTCCCCATTTGATAAATGGTCAAATCATATGAACAGATAGTTTTCAGAGAAAGAAATTAAAGGCATTTATAGTCATACAAAAATGCTCTAAATCACTATTAATAAGAGAGGTGGAAATCAAAATAACTCTGAGGTACCACATCATACTGATCAGATAGGCTAAAATGACAAAACAGGAAAACGATAAATGTTGGAGATGTGTGAGAGTTGGAACGCTAATTCATTTTGAGTGGAGCTGTGAGCTGATCCAACCATTCTGAGAAGCAATTTGAAACTGTCCAAAGGGCTATAAAAATGTGCCTACCCATTGACTTAGCAATAAAAATGGAAAAAGACTCAGATCTACAAAAAATATTTATAACAGCTGACTTTGTACCAGCCAAGAACTGGAAACTGAGGAAATGCCCATCAATTGGGGAATTCCTGAATAAGTTGTGATATATGAATATAATGGAATAGTATTTTGCTACAAGAAATGATGAACAGGTGGAATTCAGAAAAATCTGGAAAGACTTATATGACCTGATGCTGAGTGAAGTGAGCAGAACCAGAACATTGTACACAGTAACAGCCACAGTGTATGATGACTGAGTACAACAGACTTCATCCTTCTCAGCAATTCAAGAACCTAAAACAATTCCAAAGGATTCGTGATGAAAAATGCCATCCACATCCAGAGAAAGAACTGTGGAATCAGAATGCAGAGCAAAGCAGACTATTTTCTTTATTATTTTGCTTTTTTTTCTTTCTCATAATTTCTCTCATTCATCATAATTCTTCCACGTAACATGACTAATGTGAAAAAAATGTTTAATAAGAAGATATGTGTAGAGTCTATATCACATTGCATACCTTGAGGGAAAGGGAGAAAATTTAAAACTTACATTAGTTAATAAAGCAAACTAAAAATAAATTAATTAATTAATGAAAAAAGAAATTGGTGTCATGGAAAATTTTATAAGATCAGATAGGTACCCTGAGTAATAGATGTAAAGCTCTACTTCAGAATTCAGGAGCCTAAGTTTCTTGATTTGGGGTCTGCAATTATAATGTGCAACCTTGCAGAATTTACTTAAACTTTCTAAGCCTTGATTACCTGTTCTCAGCTTGTGAAGAGATGAGTCAGATTTATTGATCTCTGTGAACACTTCCAGCTAAAATATCCTACTTTTCTATGCATTAATAAAATGCATTATAACGCAATTGGAGTTCTATCCATAAGTCATTGAATCACTTCCCTCATCCCTTTTCTCAAAATTTGAAGAGGAAAATAACAGATTTTTTGGATGTTCTTACTATTATAATGGTATTTATTTTTCCTTTTCTAGTTGATTACAAAAGCAATGGATTCCCTGTAATGTCTTGTTAGTACTTCTTTGCTGAAAAGAAGAATACTTGTGTCAAAATTGTATTCTACACTAATTTTTCAGGAGATATGTTATTTGTTCCAACTACTAATAACACACTCACTGGGCTCTTAGAGGAATCCTTAATTAAATTCTCAACTATAACAGGAAAATAAACAAATAAACTATTAATCCAGCATAAATACTGTTATCCATTGACACCTGAATACACAATTTGGATGTTGAAAACACATATGTGAGTTCTGGAATGGGGAAAGAAGAGAGCTATTGACAGAATTTTTAAGTTGATCAATTTGTGTGAAAATTTTTGTTCACAAACTCACAATTAATAGGATTAAATGCACATTGTGTGTTCTTGGAGGGCTAAGTTTATATAGATTTCTGTCTTTCTAATTCCCAGAAATGTACTCAGTACTTTACACCAGTTGTATTAAACTCAAATAAAAATGAGGGCAACTAAACCTTATATAAGTCAATTTGTTAGTCACATGTTGAATTTGGATATTGAAGATTGATATTTCCTATTTTCTTTATATTTTAAATTGTTTTTGTTCAATATTTCCCAGTTTAATGATTCAGTCCATATTTGAGTTACAGCTATGTGTCCTGTGAACTACATTTGGTAGCTCTGCTTAATACATTTTAAGGTTGGTGACCTGTGATTTTACTGGTATGGGAATCAAACTCCATTGACCAATATAGAATAACACGTTCCTTTCATTCTAAGTCTTAGAGAGTTGCCTTAGAAAAGTTTAGTGACTTTCCTTATATGTGTCAGAGGATTGCATCCAAGTCTTCCTGAATCTGCATCAAATTATATTCACTATGGAACTTCTCAATTGACATGAGTCATTGAACACGTTATGAATTTTGTTGAGTTGAATTGCTTCTTGATGTGCTTTTCCCCCCTAATTCATTGCTAGTAATGAACTCCTTCACTAGTGTTCTTGCCTCTCCAATCTAACCTCCTTCCATAAATCTGTTAAAGCAATAATCCTAAAACACTGTTCTAACCATTGTGTTCTAACACCAGAGAATCTAGTGATTCTCTATTCCTCTAGCTTAAATACAAATCATTAAAAGACTTTCACAATCTACTCGCTTCCTACCTTTCAAACTTAGTACACTAATACCCTTCTCAGACTAACCAGACAGATTATGGTTTAATCATAGTGATCTCCTTGCTGTTCCTCATTCAAATAATCTCATTCTGTTCCCTTTGCCTTTAAAAGTATAGCCCCCATTCCTGAAATGTACCTTTTTCTCAGATCTGCCAATTGGCATTCCTAATTTTCTTTGAAACTCAAACAAAATGTCATTACATTAAGCTTACTCTGAATTTATTTTGCATGATTCATATTTATTTATTCATGTACATATAGGTTCCTCAAAAAGACTGTTTTTAAGGTCAGAAAAAATTATGTTTTGTTTGTTTGTCCAGTGTTTCAAATAGAGTCACTTTATAGATAGATAGATAGATATGTGGGTGCATGTGTATATATATATGTATCTTGATGAATAGATAGATATATAGAAACTAAAATATATTAAAGAAATAAAATTGTCTTGAATGTAAAATTATACATAGGCACAAGAAATAAATTTCAGAAGAATAAAATACATGGAGAAAATTTAGACAGTCTTTGAGTTCAATAAAAAAATGGTACAATTTAAGTCAACGTACTGATATAGCAATCATAAAAATCTTAATTTGATGTTTGGATCTAATAAAGAAGGCACAGCATGCAGAATAAATAATCAAAAAATCCCACTGTTCTGTGCCGTAGTGGAGGAATGAAGAATGAAACAGATAGACAGATAGATAGACAGATACATAGATAGATAGATAGACATAGATATAGGTATCTGTAGATTGATAGACATATATCTATATTTATGTCTATCTATATGTATATATCTTCCCACGTATAGATAGGTAGATATAGACATTGATATCTATATCTATATATCACTCATAATGTGCCAAGGACTGTGCCAAACACTTTAAAAATGTTTCATTTGACCTTCTTGACAATTTCAGAAGATGAGGGCTATTATCATTTCCATTTTACAGTTGAGTAACCTGAGGGAAAAAAAAAAGAAATAGAGTGACTTGCCTACAATCACACAGCTGATGTGAGACCTGGATCTAAACTCACGTCTTCCTAACTGCAGACCCTATGGTCTACCCACTAGACCGTCCATGTCTATGGTATTATGCTCAATTTTGGTTATCATATTTTAAGTAGGAGTATGATAAACTAAATCAGGAGTGGGGAATCTTTAGCTTGTTGCCTTCTAGGTCCTCTTTTGACTGAGTATAAATTTTACAGAATATATCCTTTTATTAAGGGGATTTGTTCAGTGAAGTCTAGATTCACTCAAAGAGGTTTCCTTGAGGACACACACAGCCACATGTGACTTTAAGGCTGCAGGTTCCCCATGAAGGGGTTATTTATAAAATGATTACTTGAAGATTCTAGGAAAGTTTCACCAGGAAAGAAATCCTTGCAAAGAACATGGACATGATCATTAAATGGCTCTCATTTGAAGGCTGGATGTGGGGTAGAGCCAAGATGGTGGAGTAAAAACAATGAGTTTTTCCACAAATTCCTTCAGATACCGATTTCTACCACAGGACAGTCCAAAAGATCAATGGGAAGAATCTGTTACACTGGGCTAGGGTAGTGCAGAGTGTGTAGGCTGCAACTGTGCATATTTGGAGATATCAGATAAAGAACAACCCCAGGCAGACTTAATCACTAGCAACAGTGCTAATTCCCAAACCTCCCAGCACAGGATGGGTGTTTGGTGGAGTTGAGTGGGAAACAAGAGCAGGGCCAGTGGTTTCAATAGCAGCAAGTCTGGGCTCAGTCCACAGACTAATTGTTCGAAAATCACCTTCTTGAACTTCTGGGAGTCAAGATGTCAGAGTAAACTGGAAATGCTCTCATCCAGAAAATATTACTCCAGGAAAAATATAGGAATAATGGGGCCAGTAGAAGGGGTACAACAGTCTTTTAACTTGGGAGGCTAATGAGATTGATAGGAAGGGCCCCTCTTGCTGTGGCTGAAGGGGACAAGTGCAGGACTAGAAGAGTTCCAACAAGCCCCACCTCATCAGACCAGCAGGAGATCCTGAGCCCCAGGGGAGAGGAGCTAATAAACACCAACAACAGGACTGGCTTAGCACAGCCAGAGGAATTAGGCAGACACCAGCACAGAAGGGGATCACCAGCAGCTGAGCCTGCCTGTGCATTAGTATAGCCACAGAGGAGGAGACCTCCAGTGTCCAGGCCACCCTTCCCCCACACCTCACTCCGTGAGCTTTAGTGTAACCCTGGGAAAACTCAGATAGACTTCACTTGGCCTCAACCTTAGCACACATCAGCCAGCTCTGCACTAGATAAGCTGCAGCATTATATAGTTTCTAGTTGAAAGAATCAGAGGTCACAGCACACAAAGTTAGTAACCAGGCCTCTAGCTCCCAGCACAAAAAAATGTGAGACAGATCCCCTTCTACCCTAGAAGCAGAGATCCACTTTAAAAGGCAGGAAAAAAGACAATTGTCATGATCAAGAAGCAAATTATGAAAGCAAAGACCATAGAATCCTATTACAGGGACAGGAAATATCAAAATGTGAATTCAGAAGAGGGAAGCATTGACGCTAGACCCATATCTGAAACCTCAAAAGGAAGCATGAACTATTCTCAAGCCCAAATAGCATTCTTAGAAGAGCTCAAAAAAGGTTTTTAAAGCACAGTAAGAGAGGTAGAAGAAAAATTGTCCAGTGACTTTAAAAAAAATCAACTGTTTAAAAAATAAAATTGGCCAAATGAATCAGGAGGTATAAAACCTCGATGGAGGAAATAACTCCTTTAAAAAAAGCAGTTGGACAAATGGAAAAAGAGGTACAAAAGCTAACTGAAGAAACAATTCATTTAAAAAATAGAATTGGTCAAGTAGAAGCTAATGACTCTATGAGGCATCAAGAATCAGTCAAACAAAATCTGAAGAATGAAAAAAGTTAGAAGAAAGCATAAAGTATCTTACTGGAGGAACAAATCACTTGGAAAATAGATCCAGAAGAGAAAATCCAAGAATTGTTAGCCCACCAGAAAACCATGATGAAAACGAGACCCTGGACAGTATCTTCCAAGAAAAAATCAAGGAAAACTACCCTAAGGATCTAGATGCAGAGGGCAAAATCATCTTTGAAAGAATCCACTGATCAGTTCCTGAAAGAGATCCCAAATTGAAAATGCCAAGGAAAATAGTTGCCAAATTCCAGCAGGTCAAGGAGAATATACTGCAAGTAGCCACAAAGAAAGAATTCAAATATCGAGGAACTGAAGTCAGAATAACACAGGACCTCACAATTTCTACATTAAAAGTTAGGAGGAAGTGAAATATAATATTCCATAAGTCAAAAGATCTTGGACTACAACCAAGGAGCAAATATCCAACAAAAATGAGCATAATCTTTCAGGCAAGGAGATGGACAGTCAATCAAGTAAGGGCTTTCCAGATTTTCCTATGAAAAGGTAAGACCGCAAAAGGCAAGATCTTCAAATGTAAGACTCAAGAGAGGCATAAAAAGGTAAACAAGGGGAAAAAGACAAGCCAAAGGAAAAAAAAATGTTATTCAGTATGGGCACATTTTTTACATCCCTATATGGGAGGATGATACTTATTAATATTGAGAATTGCATATTTGTTAAGTCATTTAAAAGGGATATACATAGATAGAGGCTGGGGATATAAATTAACTGAAGTGATAATTTAAAAAAACTAATTAAGGTGTGAAGGCAGAAGAGAAAAGAAGGAGACAGAAAAGGATAAATTATATCTCACTAAGAGGCACAAAAACACATTGTAGATGTAGAAGGAAAGTAGAAGGAAAGAAGGCGCAGAGGTGAGCATTGTTTGAGCTTTACTGTCTTTAGATTTTGTTCAAGGAGGGAATAACACACTTAGTTAAGTATAGAAATCTAATGCCCTACAGGCAGTAGGAGGGAAAAAGGGAAAGAAAAGGGAAGGAGTGGTTAGAAAGGAGAGAAGTAGCAAGAGAAAAGGGAAAGAAAAGGGAGTGGGGGCTGATAGAAGGAAGGGAAGAGTAAGGGAGTTGGTGGTCAAAAGTAAAACTTTTAAGGAGGGAGGGAGAAGGGAAAAATAAAAACATAAATGGGGGATAGGATGGAGAGAAAGACACAGATAATCAAAATTCTAAATGTGGATGAAATGAACTCTCCCATAAAAAGGAGGTGGAAAGAAAAATGGATTAAAACCATAAACCTGCAATTTTCTTTTTGCAAGAAACACATTTGAAACAGGGGAATACACACAGGGTAAAGGTAAAAGGATGGAGTAGAATACATTATACTTCAGCAAAAGTAAAAAAAAAAAAGCAGAGATAGCAATCCTCATCTCAGAGAAAACAAAAGCAAAAATAGGTCTAATCAACAGATATAGGGAAGGAAACTATATTCTACTAAAAGACGCCATAGACAATGAAGTAATATCATTACTAAATATATGCGCAACAAGTGGTATAGCATCCAAAATTTTAGAGGAGGAGACAAGGATGTTACAGGAAGAAATAGACAGCAAAACTATACCAGAGGGGGACCTCAACCTCCCCTTCTCTGAACTTGATAAATCTAACCTCAAAATAAATAAAAAAGGAGTTAAAGAGATGAATAAAAGTTTGGTAAAAGGTAGATAAGATAGACCTCTGGAGAAAAGTGAATGGGGATAGAAAGGAATATACATTTGTCTCAGTGATACATGTCACATAAACAAAAATTGATCATGTACTACTAGGGCAAAAACTCACAATCCAGTGCATCCTTTATTCAGAAATAGTCAATGCATCTTTTTTCAGATGCATAAAATATTATATGTAATAAAGGGCTATGGAAAGACAGACCAAAAATTAAAGGGAAACTAAATAATATAATCCTAAACAATGAGTGGGTCAAACAACGAATCAAAGAAGCAATCAGTAACTTCTTTCAAGAGAATGACAATAGTGAGACAACCTATCAAAACTTATAGGATGCAGCAAAAGCAGTTCTTAGGGGAAGTTTTGTATCTTTAAATGCTTATATGAATAAGATAGAGAAAGAGGAGATCAATGAATTGGGCATGCAACTGAAAAAGCTAGAAAAAACAAATTAAGAATCCCCAAATTTAATACCAAATTTTAAATATTGAAAACCAAAGGAGAGATCAAGAAAATTGATATTATGGAAACTATTGAACTAATAAATAAAACTAATAGCAGGTTTTTTGAAGGCTGGATAGCCAATTGTCAATAATTGATTGATTAACATTGAGAGGGGAATGTTTGTACAGCTATATGAAAACCACATTTAACCCTTAGATCTTTCATCTCTAGGATCTTGTTAAATTTAGCAGACTCAAGTAGTAACATTATTTTATGTGGAAGATTGATACAATTAAAGAGGCTACATTAGAATGAAATTAACCACAATTCTTAAAAAGTCACAACAAATTTAGACTTGTTCCAGTGAGAAAACAAACCACTGAAGGATGTGTAGCTAAGGAATGATATGATGGCCTCCTACTGGAGAATGGCTGTACAAACGGTAGATTATTAATGCAATGGAATATTATTGTGCCACAAGAAATGATGAAATGACAATTTCTGAAGAAATGGGGAAAACCTTTATAAATCTACTCAGAGCAAAGTGAACACAACTTTACAATGATATAATTATATAGAGAGAACGAACTTTGAATTCAGTTAACACAATTACGCAAGGTAAGTTCAGCAGAATGATGAGGGAGATGAAAAATGCCTCTTACCTTGTGACAGAAAACTGATAGATTTAAAATGCAGAAGGAAACATATTTTAAAATAAATAACATGAAAATGTGTTTTTTATTGACTGTAAATTTGTGTTGAGGGAGTTGTTTTTCATTTTGTGTGTTTATGTATATATACATATATACATACACACACACACTTATATATATATATATATATATATATATATATATATACCCACATATACATACATACATACACCCACATATATATATGTATATTGTTCAGTGAAAAGACAGTAGTTGTTAAATTAATAAAATTATGTTGCTTAACACAAATAAGAATACATTTAATAAATTAAAAAGAATTGTATTACACAAAGTATTTTGAGAGTGATGATTCTGGACTTACTAGACAATATAGGCTAGAAATGAGGAACATAGAGTAGACAGTGCAATTATGAGAAGACTATTGTTTTACTGTATATATGAGCTTATGAGAAGGACTATATTAAAGGAAAGAGGTCAAAAGTGTATTTTAAAAAAACACATGACAAAACTTGAATCTAGTGCAATTTCTACCACTACTTAACTAATTAACAAACTGTATGATAGTATGACAAGAAAGTCACTTAACCTCTATAGGCCTCAGTTTCCTCCATTTTTAAAATGAAGGGATTTGACTGATTATTCTCTACTATTGCTTCCAGCTCTAATAAATGTTCAACCTCATTACTTAGCTGAGATGATTCTCTTCTAAGCTACTTATGGCCTTTAATTATGAATACTACTGGCCTTTTCTCAATTTTAATCCTCCTTAAATTCTCTAAGGAATTCGCCACTATTCTGGGTCATTTGACCAATAAGATAACACTAGATATGACAAATACATATATACAAACATCATGAAACGAAGGCCAATCTAGAAAAAAAGAAGGAAAAGCTCTATAGTTTTAACAGAATACATGATCAATATAGAAGTAGAACAGATTGATCCTGAATCGTTTGGCACTATTGACCATTCTCTCTTCTGGGACACTTTCTACTTTCTGGCTCTTAGTTTTTTTGTTCTCTCTTACTTATTCACCTAAATCCTTTTTTTCCAGGCCCTTTATTGATTTTATATCAATGTGATTCCTGTTAATTGTGGTTATACCTTAAATTTCAGTATAAGGAGTTCTTCATTTTTAACTCTCTACTCCCTGTACCCTCATAAGCTTATATGGTTCAATTACCATTTCTATGTAAATCACTCCCAGACATCACCAATAGCTTTTTTTACTCTCTTCCCTAATGTCCATTTTCATATAACCAACTGTCTCTAGAATATTTCAAATTGGACATCGTATAGACATCTCAAACCCAACCTGTTTGAGACACTGTATTTTTCTCAGATTCGTCTGTATTGTGAATTTCTTTATCATCAGGTGAAATAACATTGAGTTGCTCAGTTTAAATACTTCAGGGTCATACTTTATTTTCATTCATCCCACCTATTCAACAAGTTGTCAGTTCTCATTGTTTTTATAACCTTCCCACACATTAAATTCCTTTCTACTCACACAGCCATACAAGATCAAACTTCCATCAGCTCTTCTGCATTATTACCAAGAGTCTCCAGTTGTCCTTTTTTCCTTCAGTGTCTCTCCATTCCAATCCAATCCACTTACTGTAAAGTTGTCCTTTTCCCCTAAGTTGAGTTCTAATAACAGTTTTCTTATATTTAATAAACTCTAGTTATTCCATAATTCCTCCAGAATCAAATAAACCTTTTTATAGGATTTAAAACCCATCACAATCTGCACATTTCCTAGCTAGCCCATCTTAAACATTCAGACTTTCTTTGAATTTTGTGATTCAGTCATACTAACGGATTCATTGTTTGACTCACCCAAAGCTCTGTCTTCCATTTTTGTGCTCTTCAATGGCTCTCTCTTACCACTTCTTGGAATCCTTGTTTTTTTTTTCAAAATTCAGCTTAAGAGCTACCCTTGACATGAAGTCTTCCTCTTCTCCAAGAAGCTTGTGCATTCCTTCCCCAAAGTAACTATTAGTCATTTTATATTCATTCTCTGCATGCTGGTATACACATATGTTGTCTCTCTCATTAGAATGCAATCTCCTTCGAAGCTAAATATTACTTCACTTTTGTCTTTGTACCCTTAGTGTCTGGCAGAGTCCCTGGAGGCACTTACATCAGGATTGCTGATTGGTTGATTGATTCAAGGATTTATGCTTTCATCTCTAATTTCTTTTTCAAGGAAAATTTTAATACTTTTTGATTATAGTCAGTCTGATGAGTTGCTCCCCAATCTAGGCTATAAACCTGACTTCTTACCCTTTCTTTGGTCCTATATTTCCTTTCTCCAGTTTATATCTCTTAGGAGATGCCTTAGATCCAGAACAATTAACCCACTTAATTGTATGATATCTTCTCCCAAATTGTCAATTTCCTAAAGGCAGTGAGCATAAAAACTTGGATTTTGTGGCATTTTGTAAAATACTGTACACACAGGGAGGAACAAATCTCTTTTGTGATTCTAAACACATGTCATCAAAGTTTTATCTTCCTCTTGTTACTCCCCACCTCCCCAAAGATATAAAGTTTACTTTAGGCATTTTAAACAGACTCATGATTAAACTTAGAACAAATGAGGTTCAAAGAAATATAAATATTGTG
>CM053771.1:529134181-529153373 GCA_028658325.1 Potorous gilbertii | reverse complement strand
GATAGAAGAGAGGGCAGATTGGTGATATGGGTAATTAGAATGTCCATTGTATTGGGGAGAGGGGAGGGGACAAATGGGGAGAAAATTTTGGAACCCAAAATCTTGTGAAAATGAATGTAAAAAGTTAAATAAATTTATTTAAAAAAATAAAAAAAATTCAAAAAAAAAAAAAAAAGAATTGCTTTTGCAGTACCTCATAAGTTTTGGTAGCTTTTCTCATTATTGTCATTCCCTTGAATTAAGTTGGTGATTGTTTCTATGATTTGTTGTTTACCCGATTCATTCTTTAGAATAAAATTATTTAGTTTCCAATTAATTTTTGTTCTTTCTACAGTCTTTTATTACATATAATTATTATTGCATTATGATCTGAGAAGGATGCATTAATTATCTGTGCTTTTCTGCACTGGATTGTAAGGTAGTTATGCCCTAGTACACAGTCAATTTTTGTATATGTGTCAGGTACTACTGAGAAAAAGTTAAATTCCTTTCTATCCACATTCAATTTTCTCCGGAGATCTATCATATCTACCTTATCTGGAGTTTTATTCACCTCCTTAACTTTTTATTTGTTTATTCTGAGGTTAGATTTATCAAGTTCAGGAAAGGGGAGATTGAGATCCCTCACTAGTACAATTTTGCTATTTCTTCCTATAACTCTCTTAACTTCTCCAAGTATTTGGATGCTATACCACTTGCTGCTTATGTTTAGTAATTATATTATTTCGTTGTCCATGGTTTAGCAGGACTTAGTTTCCTTCCTTATCTCTTTTAATTAGATTTATTTCTTCTTTTACTTTGTCTGAGATTAGGATTGTTTTCCCTGCTTTTATGTTACATCAGCTGAAGCATAATATATTCTGCTCCAATATCTGACCACTACCTTGTATGTATGCTCTGTTTCACACTTGTTTCTTGTAAACAATATTTTGTTGGATTATGGTTTTTGATCCATTCTGCCATCCACCTGTGTTTTATAGGAGAGTTCATCTCATTCATATTCACAGTTATTACTATGATCTGCACCTTTTCTTTCATCCTATTTCTCCCTGTTTATGTTTTAGTTCCCCCTTTCCCCTCCATAATAGAATTTTGCCTTTATAGCACTGTCTTCCCTCTCTTCTAAAAGGCTCCCTCCCTTTTCTTCCCACTTTCCCCTCTTCTTGAGGGGAAACTAGAGCTAGTTAGATTTCTGTATTAACTGAGTTTTTTGTTCCCTCTTAGAACCAAATCAGATGAGATTAAATCCCAAAGAGTGCTCATCTCCCTCCCCTCTTTTCCCGCTACTGTAATGTTTTCTTCCTTTTCCTGTGATGTAATTTAATTCTTTCTGCCTCCTCCTTTTCACATCTCACATGACAATCCCTTCACACCCTTAAATCACATTTTTTATCATCACATCATTTAATTTAAACTCACTCCCTCTAACTAGTTACCCCTTTTAAATATAAAAATAAATATACAATTATCAAGAGTAACAAGTATCATCTTCCTTTATAGGAATATGAACAGTTTGCCCTTATTGAATAACAAGTTGTTTCTGTTTTTTTTTTCCCATTTACATTTCATGCCTCTGTTGAGTCTGCATTTAAAGATCAAATTTTCTATTGAGCTCTGGTCTTTTCATCACGAAAGTCTGGAATTCCCTTATTACATTAAATGTCCATTTCCTTGCCTGAAATATTACGCCCAAATTTGCTAGGTAATTGATTCTTTGTTGTGGTCTAAGTTCTTTTGCCTTAAAAAATGTCATATTTCAATCCCTCTGGTCTTTTAACGTATAAACTGCAAAGCCCTGTGTGATCCTGGCTATAGTTCCGTGATCTTGGCTATAGTTCCTCTATCCTTGAATTGTTTCTTTCAGGCTGCTTGCAGTATTTTTTCCTTTACTTGATAATTTTTAATTAATTTGGCAACAATATTTCTTGGTGTTTTCAGCTTGGGATCTGTTTCAGGAGGTGATGGGTGGATTCTTTTGATGATTATTTTGTCCTCTCAATCTAGGACCTCAGGGCAGTTTTGCTTGATGATCGCTTGGAATATATTATCCAGGCCCTTTTTTTTTTTTTATCATTGCTCTCCAGTAGACCATTAATTCTTAGATTTTTCTCTCCTGCATCTATTTTCCAGGTGAGTTATTTTACCAATGAAATATTTTTTTCATTTTCTTTTTTTCATTCTTTAGACTTTGTTTGAATGATTCTTGATGTCTCATAGTCATTAGCATCTACTTGTCCAATTTTGATTTTTTCATAGATTGTTTTCTCCAATTAACTTTTGCATCTCCTTTTCCACTTGCCCAATTGTTCCTTTTAAGGACTTATTTTCTCCAGTTAAGTTTTGTACTTCCTTTTCCATTTGCCCAATTTTTTTAAAATTTTTCTGTACTTTCCTTTTTCATGTTTTTTAAATCATTAGTCAATTTTTCTTTGGCCATTCTAATTTGGTTTTGAAAATTCTTCTTGAGCTCTTCCAAGCATGCTCTTTTGACTTGAACCCAGCTCATATTCCTTTCTGAGGTTTCACAAGCGAGTATAGTTTCAATGCTGACCTCTTCAGTATTTGTGTTTTGGTCCTTGTCCCCATAGTAAGATTCTATGGTCTTATCTTTTCTGGTTTGCTTCTTGTTCATGATGATTGCCTTTTATCTGGTTTTCAAGTGGATCTCTGCTTCTGGGGCACAGAGTGCTTTGTCCCATGGTTCTTGTGAATAGAACTTGAAGCTTTGTATGTTGTGACCTTTGGTTCATTCAGCTAGTAGTTAGAGTGTTGCAGCGTACCTGGTGCTGAACTTGCTCTTGTGCCAAAGCAGGAGCCAGATGAAGTCTTTCTGAATTTCCCTGGAGTTACCCTGGAGCTCACTGCATTAGGGGTAGGGGTTGGGTAGTCTGGCTTCAGGAGGTCTCTCTTGAGCTAGAGCACAGCTAGGCTCAGTGGTTGGTGAACCTCATCTGTGCTAGTGTTTCCCAATTTTCCTGACTCTGCTAAGGTATGCCAGTGTGTCTGGTGTTAGTGCTCAAAGGCTCCACTCCCTTGGGCTCAGGATCTCCTTCTGGTTCACTGAGGTAGGGCTATCTAGGACAGCTCTGGTCGTGCAATGGTCCCCTTCAGCCACAGCAAGAGGGACCCCCCCTTGGTGATTTTCCTAAAATCACACACTAAGAGACCCTTTACCCCTTCAGCTCATCCCACTAATGCAGGATTTTTCCTGGGGAAATATTCTCTGGTTTTTTCAAAGAAAATAGTGAGAAGGGAGAGCATTTACAGATCACTCTGCCTTCTTGTCTCCTGGAAGTTCAAGTATCTGAGTCTCCTTTCAGCTCTAACATTTGTTCCATAGCCTTCAAAATCTCAGTGAAGAAAATATACTCTATTTTGTGAATAAGCACAAATAATGATGACTATCACAAAAATAATAAAAATTGGAAGTCAGTCTTAACAATATTTCTCCTCTACCCTCATTCCTCCCCTCCAGTCTTGAATTACTGAAGTCCCATTGACATTTCAAGGGTCACTCTAATGCCTGTTAGTAATTCTTGTGTCTATTATTTGGGAATCATTGTAATGATGAAATTAATGTAAAGGATAAAGAGTCGAACTTTAACTTTGGGTAGAAGACCTCAAGAGAAAATTCAAGATGGTGTGGCCTTCACTGTCAGAATATGATTTGGTTCATTATGAAGGCTTCTTGTTGGAGCTATAACTTAGGTGGGGCAATTCGGGTTTTTCTAGTATTTCTGAACTATTTTTCAGGGTTTTCTTTCTTCCCCCAGTGACCTTCAAGATCAGTGTTCCTACACTTCCTGTTCTGCTTCCAGAATACCTATACTTCATAAGCATAGCCAGCTCCCCTTCCCTCAAGTGGACTTAGGCCAAGATACCCAGGGTCTCCAAATACTGAGCCCTTTCTCCTGATAGTCACTCTCCTAGGTATGCCATTCTGCTTCCTCCTTTTTCCTGGTGGTAAGAGAGTAGGTATCAACTGGTCTTTGGAAGTGTGCACCAAATTTTTTATCTTTTGGCAAATGATGGAACTCCTCTCCCTCCCTCCCTGTGTAACTGCATCTACTACAATGGATTGTCCTTGTGCTCCAACCCACACTCAGCTGAATTTTTTTCCTGAGTTGAAGGAAATGTTCATGATTACTGCTCAGTTCTCTCTCTCTTCTTCTCTCTCTCTCTCCCTCTCTCTCTCTCCCTCTTTCCTTCCCTCCCCCTCTCTTTCTCTTTCTCTCTGTATTTTTGCTCTCTGTCTCTGTCTATCTCTGTCCCCCTTTCCTCCTACTCTCCTTTCATCTTTCCTTCTCTCTCCCTTTTTCTCTCTAGTCTTTTCTCCTACTCTACCACTTTTCTCCCTCCTGTTCTTTTTTTCCTTCCTACCATCCTTAGATAAAACTTCTTTAAGCAAAATGTAAAACTGGAATTATAATTATGTTTTTATATTAATGGAGAGATTTTTTTCTGTGAGTACTTTCCTCTTTCCTAAGTAAAAGTCAAATTGAAATGACAGAACAATTTAAGGAGGAAGAAGAGGTCATAACATGTCATGGTGTCACCCATCATGAAAAACAAGTATAAAAGTGGCTTTGCATATATAGGGTATGATTAATTTGTGCTGTACAGTTGAACTGGTAAGATTGTTCAAAAGGCTTCTAAAATATATTATAAATATGCACATTAGCTCTTAGGTGCTCATTTTCCTTGGAAGGTGCCACATCTCTTCTATTAGAAAATTGCATAATGTTAGGCTGTGTATGCTTGGTTGAGGCTCTTTTCC
Source organism: Potorous gilbertii (assembly GCA_028658325.1). Lineage (NCBI taxonomy): Eukaryota > Metazoa > Chordata > Mammalia > Diprotodontia > Potoroidae > Potorous > Potorous gilbertii. The sequence goes on along the minus strand of CM053771.1, from coordinate 529,148,596 downwards.
CTTTAGAATCAAAGTCAAATTATGAATTATCGAAGCATCCTAAATCATATGGGCTTTCTATTATTTCTGTGCCTGAGGAACAAAAATACTTTCTACAAAGAGGAGCGAGCTTCTGCTTGCCTTGTATATCTCTGTGGAATATATATTTTTTTCTCTCAAGGTTGTTAATGATTGGCCACCTTAGATTGCTTCACAAATACCACAAGAATCAGTTACCAAGAGATGACCAAACTTCTGAATAAAAGGGACATCATGTATGATTTATCAACTTGTCCACACACCCCCAGGGTCATGTTTCATTTTTATGATTGTTTGTCTAAGTCTGTATTTTCTGGTCTGTGAAGGAAACATTAAGGTTTTTTGTTTCTTTGCTTTTTCCCTCTCAATTTTAGAGGCACCCAGGTCTGGCATGATCGATTAAGAATTGACTTGGGACTTGGGAAGACCTAGGTTCAAGGTGTCTCTATGAGAAATGCTAGTGATGTTACCATGGGCAAATCTTTTAATCTTCCTACACCCACTACAGGCAATATTGTACATCTAAAATTTACAGTCTCATGCCTGAGTCACATCATAGAAAAAGATTTTAATACTGGGAGTTTGCCTTATACTTTGGATTCCTTACTACGATGAAATCACAGCTCTGAATGAAAACAGTAATGATATTGCATATATATATGTATGAAACTATAATTATATATATATATATATATATATATATATATATAATTATAGTTTTTGTGGTTTATGGCTTGAGTGCTGCATTTGGAATCAGGAATATGTGTGCTCACATTCCGGTTCCATGATTTAATATCCATTTGGAAGTGGATCAAGTAATATAAACTTTCTTAACTTCAGGTACTCTTAAGCATTAGAGTCAGGGTTTAACGCAGCATTTCTGTGGTTGAAGAAAACAAGAACCTATTAGCTAATTTTGACTCCTTGTGTCCCCTGACTCTTGATAGCACCAATTCCATGAACTCACCAAAACAATATGAACATTTAACTTTCCAGATTCTCAAGTAATATACAGAAATAAAAGAATATAAATGAGAGGAAGAGTTTGGTGCTCAATTAGTGTCTCATTTTTTAAATACCACTGATAGGGTGAGTTTGCCATTAAAGTCTTTACTGTCATCTACTTCTGTGTTTTAACTACAGAGACATATTCATACTTCCTTCTGACTGTATCAGTAAGCACCCCAACATACACAGGGGGTGAAACTGCTATCACAAGTTCTTTAATATGCTTTTCTAAAAGGAAAGGAAACCTCTGAGGGGTTAAAAATATCCTTTATCCAAGCACATACATCATTCACCTAATTCAGGGGAGAAAGTTAGCACTCTGAACTTCTGAGAAAATACAGAAAAATCAAAGATCAATAGATATGGCTTCCAAATGTCTGAACATACTCATTACATATATCACAAATAAACAGAGTGGTCCGGCTGTCTGATCATAGTTACCAAAGAGGGAAGCACCACTTTCTGGATTTTCAAAGACAGGAAGCTACTTAGCATCTTCCTAGAGTCTCATCTGGCCAAATAACCACTTTCAGTAAGCAAACCTCAAAGCAAAACCTCCCTTTAGAGTATTTATACATATCTTTTTTAGAGTCAAAGGGCATCCCAACCCTTGACAACCAGTGTCTCATTAACATATGGTGTGGGCTTTCCTACAAATCTTCACAGGTCCATTGAGTGGGGAAGGCATTTAATCACATTAACAATACAAATACAAACACTGTTTCTAGGTAAAGAAACTCCTCTTTCTGTACTTTACTCCCAGTAAAGACTCTTGAATGATAAAGGCAAAATTCAATCAAAGGTACTTGACTAAACTAGAGCAAAAACAGCAAAATATCGCACTTTGCTGCCATCCCAGACTCTCACAATAAACTTATGATTCTTCTTTATTCTTTTGCTGCTTCTCCTACTTCCCTCCATCCTCATCTTGCAATAATAAATAATAATATAACGATTAATATTTCTATGGCATTTTTTTTCATTTTGAAAGGCATGGGATTTTTTAATTATTTTATTGGTTTTCAGTGTTCTACAATTATTTCCCATACCTAAGATTTATTCCCTTCCCTCCACCACCTTAACCCCTCCTTCCCAGAAACAGAGTACAATCTTACACAGGTTCTATACATGTATTTCTATTAAATACATTTTCACGTTAGTCATTTTGCATAGAAGAATAAAAATGAATAGGAGAAATCATAAAAAAAAACCTAATACAAAAGAAAGCAGTCCGCTTCATTCTGCAATCCAATTCCATAGCTCTTTTACTGGATGTGGAAGACGCTTTGCCTCAAGAATCAATTGGGAATTTTTTAGGTTTTTGTATTGCCATGAAGGATTAAGTCTACTAGAAAAACTCCTCACATACTGTGCTTGTTGCTGTGTACAAAGTTCTCCTGGTTCTGCTTCTTTCACTCATCATCAGTTCATATAAGTCCTTCCACACATCTCTGAAGTCTTCCTGTTCATCATTTCTTATACTACAATAGTATTCCATGATAGTCATATACCACAACTTGTTCAGCCACTCCCCAATTGATGGATATCCACTTGATTTCCAGCTTTTGGCCCCCACAAAGAGAGCTACTATAAATATGTTTGTACGTGTGGGACACTTTTTCACCTTTATGATCTCTTGGGGATACAGTCCTTAAAGGGATGCTGCTGGGTCAAAGGGTATGCACATTTTTGTAGCCCTTTGGTCGTAGTTCCAAATTGCTCTCCAAAATGGTTGGATCAGCTCACAGTTCTGATCAACAATGATTTAGTGTTCCAATTTTTCCACAACTTCTCCAACATTTATCATCTTCCTGTTTTGTCATGTTGGTCAATCTGATAGGTGTAATGTGGTACCTCAGAGTTGTTTTGATTTGCATCTCCCTCATCAGTAGTAATTTAGAGCATTTTTCCATATGACTATAGATACCTATAACTTCTTCTTATGAAAACTGCGCGTTCAAATCCTTTCACCACTTACCAATAGGGGAATGATTTGCATTCTTGTAAATTTGGCTGAGTTCTCTATATATTTTAGAAATGAGACCTTTATCATATATACCAGCTGCAAAGATTTTTTTTCCCCAGGTTTCTGCTTCCCTCTTACTCTGTGTTGCATTGGGTTTCTTTGTGTAAAAACTTTTCAATTTAATGTAATCAAAATTATCCATTTTGTATGTCATAATGTTCTCTATATCTTGTTTGATCATAAATTACTCCATTCTCCGTAAATCTGACAAATACACTATTCCTTGCTCTCCTAACCTGTTTATAGTATCAATCTTCATACCTAGATCATGTATTCATTTGGAATTTGTTCTTGGGTATGGTGTCAACCATTGATCTATGCCCAGTTTTTGCCACTTTGTTGTCCAGTTTTCCCAGCAATTTTGTCAATGTGTTCTTATCCCAGAAGCTGAGGTCCTTGGGTTTATCAAATTGTAGATTGCTATATTCATTGACAACTGTGTCTTGAATACCTAACATATTCCACTGGTCTACCCCTCTGTTTGCTAGCCAGTACCAAGTGGTGTTGATGATTACTGCTTTATAATACAATTTGAGATCTGGTAGGGCTACATCACCTTCCCTAGCATTTCTTCGCAATAGTTCCCTTGATATTCTGGACCTTTTGTTCTTGTAGATGACTTTTAATATTATTTTTCCTAACGCTTGAAAATATTTTTCTGGTAGTTTGACTGGTATGACCCTAAATAAGTAAATCAGTTTAATTAGCATTGTGAGTTTAAGTATATTGACTCAGCTTATCCATGAGCAACTGATGTTTTTCACTTAGATCTGATTTTATTTGTGCGAATAGTGTTTTGTACTTGTGTTCATATAGTCCCTGGGTTTGTTTTGGCAGATAGACTTCCAGATATTTGATAGTGTTTACTGTGGCTTTAAATGAGATTTCTCTTTCTATCTCCTGTTGGGTTTTGTTAATAATATATAGAAATACAGAAGATGTATTTGAATTTATTTAGCAACTTTTTCAAATTTGTTTATTATTTCAAAAAGATTTTTATTTGATTCTCAGGGATTCTCTCAGTATTTCATCACATCATCTGCAAAGACCAATAACTCATTTTCTTGTTTGTCTATTCTAATTCCTTCAATTTCTTTTTCTTCTCTTATTGCTAAAGCTAACATTTCTAGTACCATATTGAACAACACTGGTGATCATGGGTGTCCTTGTTTCACCCCTGATCTTACTGGAAATGCATCTAGCTTATTCATAATGCATAAAAGGCTTGCTGATGGTTTTAGGTAGATACTGCTTTTTGTTTCATAGAATGTTGCATTTATTCATATGCTTTCCAGTGTTTTCAATAGGAATGGTTTTTCTATTTTTCAAAAACTTTTTCTGCATCTATTGAGGTAATCATGTGGTTTCTGGTAGTTCTGTTGTAGATATGATTAATAATGCTGCTGGTTTTCCTAATATTGAACCCACCATGTATTCCTGGTATAAATCCTACCTGATTATAATGTATTATTCTCATGATATGTTGCTGCATTCTTTTTGCAAATACCATATTTAAAAACTTTGCATCTATATTCATTAGCGAAATTAGTCTATAATTTTCTTTCTCTGTTTTGGTTCTTCCTGTTTTAGGTATCAGAAATAAATTTATACTCTAAAAAGAACTTGGTAGGACTCCTTCTTCCCCAATTTTTCCCAAATAGCCTATGTAGTATTAGAATCAACTGTTCTTTAAATGTTTTATAGAATTCACTTGCAAATCCATCTAGCCCTGGAAAATTTTTCCTAGGAAATTCATTGATGACTTGTTCAATTTCTTTTTCTGAGATGGGGTTATCTAAGGATCTAACTTCTTCTGCTAATCTGGGAAAATTATATATATATATATATTTTTTTTTTAAAAAATAATCATCCATCTCATTTAGATTGTCAAATTTATGAGCTTACATTGGGCAAAGTAATTTCTCATTATTGTTTTAGTTTCTTCCTCATTGGAGGTAAGTTCACTGATTCTACTTTTTTAATCAGTAATTTGGTTTTCTTCTTTGTTTTTTTTAAATCAAATTGACCAAAAGTTTATCAATTTTTTAACTTTTTCATAAAACCAACTCTTCCTCTTATTTATTAGTTCAATAGTATTCTACATTTTAAAAATCTATCCTTTGGTTTTCAGGATTTCTAATTTAGTATTTACTTGAGGATTTTCAGTTTGTTCTTTTTCTAGCTTTATCAGCTGCATGACCAATTCACTGATCTCCTTTTTTTCTATTTTATTCATGCACATATTCAAAGACATAAAACTTCCCCTAAGAACTGCTTTGACAGTATCTCGTAAAATTTGATAGGTTGTTGCATAATTGTTATTGTCTTGAATGAAGTTGTTGATTATGTCTATGATTTGTTGTTTAACTCACCCATTCTTTAGGATTTGATTATTTAGTTTTCAATTAATTTTTGCTCTATCTTTCCATTGACTTTTATTTCATATAATTTTTATTACATTATGATCTGAGAAGGATGAATCGACTATCTCTGTCTTTCTGCACTGAGGTATTTATGCCCTAGTAAATGGTCAGTTTTTTTATACATGCCATGAACTGCTAAGAAAAAAATATGTTCCTTTCTATTCCTATTCAGTTTTCTCCAGAAATCAATCATATCTATCTCATCAAGAGTTTTATTCAGCTCTTTAATTTCTTTCTTCTTTGTTTTGATGTTAGATTTATCAAGTTCAGAGAGGGGGAGGTTGAGGTCCTCCACTAGTATAGTTTTGCTGTGTATTTCTTTCTGTAACTCCCTTAAATTCTCCTCTAAGTGCTTGGATGCTATATCACTTGGAGCATATACGTTTAGTAATGATATCGCTTCTTTGTCTGTGGTGACTTTTAAGAGGATGTATTTTCCTTCCTTATCTCTTTTGATTAGACCTATTTCTGCTTTGGCTTCATCTTAGATTAGGATTGCTGCTCCTGCTTTTTTACATCAGACAAAGCAGAATACATTCTGCTCCAAACTTTTACCTTTATCCTGTATATCTCCCACTTCAAATATATTTCTTGTAAACAACATATTGTTGGATTATGGTTGCTAATCCATTCTACTATTCTTCTCTGTTTTGTACAAGAGTTCATCCCATTCACATTCACAGTCATGATTACTATCTGTGTCTTTCCCTCCATTCTCTTTCCACCCCCATTTATGCTTGTTGTTATCCCTTCTCCCTTCCCCTTCTTATTACAGTTTTAATTTTTGACCACCTCCTCCTTCATCCTTCCCTCTCTTCTTTCATCACCTTCCCTTTTACTCTCCTATCCTGTAACTACTTCTTCCCTCCCTTTTAGCCTCCCTTCCCTTTTTTTCCCTTTATGCTCCTACTGCCTACAGAGTTAGATTCCTATACTTAACTGAGTTTCGTTTCCTCCTTGAACTCAACCAGACAAGAGTAACTCTCAAACAATGATCATCTCCCTCCCCACTTTCCCTCTAGTTTAATATATTTTTGTGCCTCTTCCTGTGATACAATCTACTTTTTTCTGCCTACTCCTTTTGATATCTACCATTCCAAATCCTTTGCACCACTAAATAATATTTTTATCATCACATTATTTACTTTATATCCACTCCCTCTGTCTATGTATACCCTTTTTATTTATCATAATAAATGTACTATTCTCAAGATTAAGAAGTATCGTCTTGCCTTATAGAGATGTAAACAGTTTGCCCATATTGAAAAACAATATGTTATTTGTTCTCCTGATTATTTTCCCATTTACCTTTTTATGCCTCCCTTGAGACTTGTGTTTGAAGATCAAATTTTCTACTGAGCTCTGGATGTTTTATCAGAAAAGTCTGGAAATCCCTTATTTCATTGAATGTCCTTCTCCTCATCTTAAATGTTATGCTCAATTTTACTGGCTAATTGATCCTTGGTTGTAGTCCCAACTTCTTTGCCTTATGGAATATCATATTCCAATCCCTTCGATCTTTTAATGTAGAAGATGCAAGGTCCTGTGTGAGCCTGATTGTAGCTCCTCGAAATTTCAATTGATTCTTTCTTGTTGCCAGCTGTATTTTCTTCTTCACTTGATAGTTCTAGAATTTACCAAAGGTATTCCTTGGTGTTTTTAGTTTGGGATCCCTTTCAGGAGATGAGCAGTGAATTCTTTCGATGATTATTGTGCCCTCTGGATCTTGGATGTCTGGAGTGTTTTCCTTGATGATTTCTTGGAAGACATTGTCCAGGATCTTTTTTTTTCATCACCTATTTCTGGTAGACCAATAATTCTTTGATTCTTCTCTCCTGGATCTATTTTCCATGTCATGTTTTTTTCCAACTATTTTACATTTTCTTCTACCTTTTCATTCTTTAGATTCTATATGACTGATTCTTGATGACGCAAAGATTAATTAGCCTCTACTTGCCCAATTCTAATTTTTCAGATTGTTTTCTACAGTTAACTTTTGCATCTCCTTTTTCATCTATCCAATTTTTCACTTTAATGAGTTATTTTCTCCATTTGTCCAATTTTCCTTTTAGATTCTTTTGTGATATCCTTTTTCATATTGTTAAAATTGTTGGCCAGGTTTTCTTCTACTTCTCTAATTTAGCTTTTAACATCCTTCTTGAGCTCTTTCAAAATGTTCTTTAGGCTTGAGACCAGTCTTTAGTCCCTTCTGAAGTTTCAGATCAGAGTACAGTCTCAGTGTTGCCCTCTTTGGTATTTGTGATTTGGTCCTTGTCCCCATAGAAAGATTCTATGTCCTTCTCTTTTCTGGTTTTCTTCTTGCTCATGATGATCACCCTTTTCATGGCTTTTAAAGTGTATCTCTACTTCTGAGGCACAGGGGATTCTGTCCCACATTTCTTGTGCTTAGAACTTGAGGCTTTTTATACTGTAGCCTCTGATTCTTTCAGCTAGAGGATAGAATGCTGTAGCTTACTTGGTGCTGAGCTGTTTGATGTGCCAAAGCAGAGACTAGGTGAAGTCTTTCTGAGTTTCCCTGGAGTTACCCTGGAGCTAGCTGTGTTAAGTGTGCAGGAGGGGTGGTCTTGCCAAAGGAGATCTCCTTTCCTGAGCACAGGCAGGCTCAGTGGTTGATGAACTAGTGTTTGCACTAGTGTCTTCCCTATTCCTTTGGCCATGCTGAGGCACACCTGGTGTCCTGGTGTTCACAATTATGGATTCCAATCCTCTGAGGTTCATGATCTCTTTCTATTTCACTGAGGTGGGTCTGTATGGGACAGCTCTGGTCCTGCACTGGTGTCATTCAGTCACAAGAAGAGGGATGTCTTATCAAAAAAAAGCAAAACTAGATGCTTTCCATATTAATTACTTTCTAAACATGTCTACACTGTTAATTGTTGAACCAAAGTATAAGACTTTATATTAATTCCTATCATATTTCATATTCTGAGACTTAAGCCATTGACCTGCTATGACAAGACCTTTTGGAATCTTGGCTCTGTCATCTAAACTTTTATCTGCCCTTCTCAAAATATTTTCATCTATAAATTTGTTAAATATGTTTCTTATGTTCTCATCTAATGTTAGCACAAGTTCCCAAGACATTCTACTGGAGACCTCCTGAAACACTTACATTGGAAAATTAATGATGAATCTTTGATTTCAGCTACTCAGTTAGTTCTAAATGCATCTAATTCCATGATCCTCTAGCCTACATTTCTTTCAATTTTTCCCATCAACATAGCAAGAGATATTTTATAAAGTGCTGCCTTAAATTCTTGGTAAATGATATCTACTGCATTCTCCAAACAAACCTTTTTAGTAATCCTATTAAAAAATAAAATAAAATTAATCCAGCATGACCTGTTCTTTATCAATCCCTGCTAATTCTTCAATATCAGTGATTTCCTTTAAGGATATTCACTTGCCTTCTCTTTAATAATGGATTATAAAATTTTGTGAAGAAGTAGGATTAAGCATACAGGCTTAGAATTGCTTTATCCAAGCCATAGATAAAACTTCTATGTAGTCCAGGATCCAAATGCATGATACTGAACATCTCTCTCCAGCTGATATTGACCACATTAATGATTATTCTTGGGCATATTAGCATCTAAAATTCCTCATTTGTAAAATGAAGGGATGAGTTGGAATATATGATTTCTAAGGTCCCTTTCTGTCTTACATTCTAAGACTCAGCACATATAAGGTAAGGCTATAAAGTACCTGATCAGCAGAAGATTGCCCTTGTATGAAAAGTTTTCTGTACTTGGACCTTAAAAGCCATTTATCATCATTAAGGAGACATATTCAGTGATGCAGGGGTAGTTAAGGCTCTCCAAATACAGCTCCCTGTTTTCAAAAGGAATTTAATCACAGCGGCAGCTCTACAAAGTAATCATTGCAATCATTGCCCCTCCTGGAGAAAAACAAAGGTTTTTCATCTTCTTTATGGAAAATATTCTTATTAGGTATCATCATCTATGAGACTGTGTTGGGTATCTTTGCAATTGACTTGTGGCAAATCATAATCTGTATGTACATCACGCCAAAATGAATAGATATAATCATCTGATAATCTCTTAGTCCTCTGTGTGTGTACTGTGATGCATACCTCTCACCATTAATAATAATTAAATTAACAATATACATTTTAATAATTGCTTACATGGCATGATCTCAATGCATTTCCCATGAGTCAACTGTTGCAGCTATAACTATTCCAGAAGACAAACAACCCTTCCAAAGGATGGATTAGCACTCTAATAAGAGCCAGAATTTGCTTAATGCTGTTAAGTGATTTATATGATCTCCTTTCAATTTCAGCAACAAACTTGTGAGAGCTTTTATTATAGGTATTATTGCCTTGTCCTCAACTCAAAGATGAAGAAACTGGTGGCAAAAAAATGAAAATTGTGGGGGTGTGCATCAGTTGGGGAATGGCTAAACAAGTTGTGGTATATGAGTAAAATGGAGTATCATAGGGCTATGAAAAATTATGAGCAGGTAGATTAAAAAAAAAAACAACTGTAAAAACTTACATGAACTGATGCTGACTGAAGTGTGCCGAACCAGAATAACATTGCACAAAGTAATAGCAATGTTATGCCATGATCAACTATGATAGACCTAACTTCATGTTTAAAAACACTATCCACATCCAGAGAAAGAATGATGGAGTCTAAATGAAGATAGAAGAATACTATTTCCAGTTTATTTTATTTTTTCTTTCTCACAGTTTCTACATTTCATTCTTATTTTTCTTTCACCACATGACTAATGTGGAAATATGCCTAAAATAATTATAAATGTATAACCTATATGAGATCGTTTGCTCCCTGGAAGAAGAGAGAGAGAAGAGAGGGAAGGAGAAAAAATTGGAACTCAGAATTTTACAAAAAATGAATGTTGAAAACTGTATTTACATGTAATTAAAAAATATTATTAAGGGCAAAAGAAATCTCTGTAAATCACTCCTTATCTCTGACTTCCGAAGAGTCAGGTGACATGGCTTGGTATGGAAATGTTAGCTTTGCAAATTAAATCATCATCACTGATGACTCCATAAAAAAAGAAAGGTGATGAAACTGAAGCTCACAGAGTTTAAGTGATTTGTCCCTACTTGTATAGCTATTGTCAGAGGCACGGTATAAATTCAAGTACTCTTGTCTCCAAGAAAAGCAACCTACTCACTATCACATTCTCTTTATTCCCCAGTGAACCATTCTAGGAGAAAATCACATGATTTACTATGGGATTATACATTTGGAATTTTAAGGGACTTTGGTTGTAATTTAATCCAGCATTCTCCTTTTAAATTTTGAGGAACTAAGGCTCAAGGCATTAGCAGTTCAGTGGTAAAATTACATAAAATATGAGACAAAACTGAATTTTTTAACCAGTGAACTCTTTTGATAAAAACAGCATGGTATGGTGGAATGCTGGATTGAATCAAGAAGTCCTCAATTTAAATATTATCTCTGACAAATACCAGCTAACTGTATGACCTTGATCAAGTTATTTAAACTCTCTGAGCTTGAGTCAACTAGATGATGTAGTACAAATAACACATTGGAATAAGAGTCAAGACATACCTGAGTTCAGCTCCTTCCTCATATGCTTAATAGCTCTGTGATCCTAAAGAAGTTAGTTAAACTCTCAGTCTCACTTCATGTACAAAATGAGGCTAGTAATAGATTTACTGTCACCTCTTTGTTTTGAAAGACAACATATTTTAGCAGATAGAGCAACGGAACTGGACTCTTAAGATGCAGTTCAAATCCCAACTCAGATGCAATACGATCCTGGGCACATTATATTGCCTCTCATTCTACTCATTGGTAATAAAAGTGAGTCAGAGTCAAGAGTCTGCAAGATGCTTTCTAGATCTAAATTTATGATCCTCTAAGTGATTAACCCAAGATCACACAGTCAGATGTTTAATGTTTATTAAGTACCTATTAGGCTCCAGGTATGGTACTAAGTATTGGGAGTAGAAAGAAAAGCAAAAAACAAAAAGAACAAAAAAAAAACAAAAACAAAACAAAACACTTTCTGCTCTCAAAGGACTCAAATTCTAATGAACAAGTAATAGAGCCAGGATTCGTGGAATTCAGATAATGTGACTATAAATTCATTTTGCTTTGTATTGTGCCATGTTGTTCACTTATCACATGATGAATTTCAGGTTTAAATTAGGACACAGGGGCTAGTATCCTTTTCAAATGCTTTTTTGAAAGGGAGGTTGATCTAAATAAGGACTATAAAAATATTTATAACTCAGTCACAGGTCTTCATCTTAGGCCTGTACCTTGAATATGACCAAAAATTATTTACCTGAGACACTAAGTGTATGAGACACTGACAGCAAAATAATCCTTTGCTTTTTTTCAAAATGTACCAATTTATTTGCTTTCGGTTTTAACCATTACTTCCATAAGTTCCATATTTTCTCCCCTTTCTTCCCCAAGATGGTATGTAATCTTACATGAGTTCTACACAAGTGTTCTTATTAAACACATTTTCACATTAGTCATGTTGCATAGAAGAATTAAAACTAATGGGAGAAACCATGAGAAAAACAAAATAAAACAAAACATAAAGAGAAGAAAAGAGTCTGCTTCATTTTGCATTCTAACTTCATAGTTCTTTCTCTGGAGATGGATGGCATTTTGCATCATGAGTCCTTTGGAAAAGTTTTAGGTCCTTGCATTGCTCAGAAGAGCTAAGTTTAAACAAGTTGGTCATTGCACAAAGTTGCTGTTACCGTGTACAACGTTCTCCTGGTTCTGCTCACTTCATGAGTCTCCAGGTTTTTCTGAAATCGACTTGCTCATTATTGCCTATAATGGTATAACAATGGTATTCCATTACATTCACATGTCACAACTTGTTCAACCATTCCCCAATTGAAGGGCACCCCTTTGATTTCCTGTTCTTTGCCACTATGTGGATCCTTTCTCCATTTTTATCATCTCTTGGGGATACGGCTCTAGAAGAGGTGTTTCTGGGTCAAAGGTCATGCACATTTTTCTAGTCCTTCAGGAACAGTTTTGAATTGCTCTCCAGAATGGGTGATCAGCTCACAGCTCCACCAACAATGAATTAGTGTTCTAACTCTCCCATACCTTCTCCAACATTTACCATGGTCCTGTTTTGTCATGTTAGCCAATCTGGTAGGTGTGATGTTTAGTATTTCAGAGTTATTTTGATTTGCATCTCTCTAATAAATAGTGATTAAATGTAATCCTTTAGTAGTAGAAATAGAGTAAGATTTAGTATCTGGCTAAGTTCTTTGATGATCAAATGATTCTGTGTTATTTTTGATTTGGAAGCTTCCTTTCATGATAGACATAATGAACTTTCCAAGCCCATCTATAAACTTTCCTGTCCACATCTTACATAAATCTTCAGCACCAGGTCCATTTATTATTCTGGAAAACTTTCTTGTTTTGTTTTGGGTTTTTTAGCAATCACGGGGATGCAGATGAAATACGTGGGTTATCTCCAAATCATTACCTTCTCTCACTCAATGATCAAGAAATGTTCCTTTCCATTCAGACATTTCCCAGATTATTTTCTTATTCCTACTCTTCTTCCAAGTTTCTTATGTATTACATATCACAGCAGAGATCTAATGTCTATTTATCATTCTTCTTCCATAGAAATCCATGGTCCATGTCTCTCATCTATAAAACAATACTCAGGATACTAGAGTTTCTTTTAAAATCAGTCTTAATTTGTGGAAAAGTTTTGAGATCATAAAAAGGTTTATAATTTCATAAGGGTAATCCATTTCAGTCTTTTCTTCCCCAGTATCCTACCTTATTCTTCTCTCTCTCTCTCTCTCTCTCTCTCTCTCTCTATATATATATATATATATATATATATATATATATATATATATATTTTATATATATACATACGTATATATATATATATGTGTGTGCGTATGTGTATGCATACGTATATGTATACAGAGAGAGTTATCAATTATCAATTATATTGCATCTATACATGTGTACAAATAGACACATATATAATATATGATCTCTGTGTGTCTATACTTGTCTCTGAAAGGCAGTATATTAAATTGGAGAGACGTCATGAAAACCAGGAATACTGGAATACTGGGTTGAAATCCATCTCTGACACATATTACCTTGCTTCTCAGTGTTCTAAACAGCTCTTTAAGATGCAAAAATAGTTTTATGATTATATTGATAGAAATAGTTTCCTCATTTGGAAGTTTAATTAAGGCAGAGATTGAATCCCTGTCTAACATAAATAGATAAATAAATCAATGGAAAAGAGAGATAGAAGATAGAGGGTTAGATGATAGGTAGATAGATGAAGGAATAGATAGACAATAGAGAGGACTAATAGATAAACAGAGATGGATAGATATACATGAGGATGGATAGAGATAAAGGTCACATGATTGGTAGATAGATGGAAGGATAGAGAGAGATACAGTTAATAGTTGGATAGATAGATACGTTTAGCAATACATTATTTTTTTAATTTTAATTTTAATTTTTTTAATATAAATTTAACTTTTTACATTCAATTTCACAAAATTTTGGGTTCCAAATTTTCTCCTATTTGTCCCCTCCCCCCACCCCAATACACTGAGATTTCTAATTTCCCCTAAAACCAATCTACCCTCTATTCTATCATCTCTCCTTTCTCTTGTCACCAACTTCTCTTTTGTCCTGTAGGGCCAGATTACTTTCTAGTCCCCTTTACCTGTATTTCTTATTTCCTAGTAACAAGACCAATACTCGACAGTTGATCCTAAAACTTTGAGTTCCAACTTCTCCCCATCCATCCCTCCCACCCATTCCCTTTGGGAAGGCAAGCACTTCAATATAGGCCATATCTGTGTAGTTTTGCAAATGACTTCCATAATAGTCGTGTTGTGTAAGACTAACTATATTT
>CM053771.1:529069200-529133681 GCA_028658325.1 Potorous gilbertii | reverse complement strand
TCATCAAGAATGCTTGAAAGTCCTCAATTTCATTGAAAGACCATTTTTTCCCCTGAATTTTATACTCAGTTTTGCTGGGTAGGTGATTCTTGGTTTTAGACCTAGTTCCTTTGACTTCTGGAATATCCTATTCCATGCCCTTCGATCCCTTAATGTAGAAGCTGCTAGAATTTGCGTTCCTTAGATGTCTTAGGCAATTATATATGCCAGAGATATTGAATTATCCCTCATATTTCTCTTAAAGTGAGCCATAGAACTTTTCTATTGATGAACACAATTACCTTGAAAAGAACAGACTTTCACTCCTTTAATTATACAATAGTATTGATATTAGATTTCCACAAAACTTCAATCCTATTCCAACCTTTTTAGAGGATAGGCATACACCAGGGTTGCAAAAAAATTGTCAAGAGGGCACAAATTTAGCAGGTTATACCACACAGAAAGAACTACATATATGAGCTTGTTGAAATTGGGGTTGAGAATCCCTGCATTCAAATCCTACCTCAGATATTTTCTGTTTTTGTAAACAAGGATAAGTCACCTAATCTCTCTAACTCTGTTTTCTCATCTGTGAAATGGGATTAATGTTACCTGTAGGAAACATCTCACAGGGCTATTGAATGGTCCAATGGAGATAAAACATGTAAATCACTTTGAAAACATAAAAGGGATACATGAATGTCAATTGCCATTGCTTAAGTGTTTTTTTAAATTATTTTGTGATTACTGTACCTGGAACATAGTAGGCATTAATAAATCCTTACTGACTTGACTTGATTTTTCAGTTCACTGTGGCTGTTATCCATGAATTTGACTAATTAAGAATAGGCAGATAGTAGTCTATGGTTTGATAACAGTAATCTACTGTTTGATAAACTCAAAGACTCCAGCTTCTTGGATAAAAAATCACTATTTAAGAAAAACTGCTGGGGAAACAGGAAAATAATACGACAGAAACTAAGCATAGACCAACATCTTACACCATATACCAAAATAAAGTCAAAATTTATATACAATTTAGATATAAAGTCTGATCTTATCAGCAAACTGGGAGAGCAAGGAATAGTTTACTTCTCAGATTTATGGAGAATGGAGGAATTTATGACAAGAAAGAGATAAAAGACATTATGAAATGCAAAATGGATAACTTTGATTACATTAAATCGAAAAATTTTTTCACAAACTAAGTCAACACAACCAAGATTAGGAAGGAAACAGAAAACTAGGAAATACATTTTACAATCAATGTTTCCGATAAAAGTCTCATTTCTAAAATACATTGTGGACTGAGGTAAATTTATAAGAATATAAGTCATTCCTCAATCAATAAATGGTCAAAGGATATGAACAGGGAGTTTTCAGAGAAAGAAATGTTATATGGAAAAAAATGCTCTAAATCACAATTGATTAGAGAAATGCAAATCAAAATAACTCTGAGGTACTACATCGTACCTGTCAGATTACCTAAAATGACAGAAAAGGAAAATGACAAATGTTGGAGAGCAGTGAGGAAATTGAAACACTAATGCATTGTTGGTGTTCAGAACTGATCCAACCATTCTGGAAAGCAATTTGAAACTGTGCCCAAAGGGCTATAAAACTGTGCGTACTCTTTGACTCAGCAATACCACTTCTAGGACTGGATCTTAAAGAGATCATACAAATAGAAAAAGGACCCACATGTAAAAATATTTGTAGCAGCTGTTTTTGTGGTGGTGGCCAAGAATTGGATATTAAGGGGATGCCCATAAGTTGGGGAATGGCTCAGCAACTGGAGTTATATAGATAAAATGAAATACTATTTTGCTATAAGAAATGATGAGCAGGAGGACTTCAGAATAATCTGAAAAGACTTATACAAACCAATGTGAGTGAAGTGATGAACCACGAGAACATGGTACACAGTAACAGCCACATTGTGAGGTCAATTTGATAGACTTGTCTCCTAACAATGTAAGGTTCTAACACAACTCCAAAAGACTCATGATAGATAATGCTGTCCACATCCAGAAAAAGACCTGTGAAGTCTGAATGCAGATTGAAGCATATTATTTGCTCTCTCTCTCCCTCTCTCTCTCTCTCCCTCTCTCTCATTTCTTCATTGTCATTGTTTCTGCCATTGGTTCTAATTCCTCTTTACAACATGACTAATGTGAAAATAGTTTTAATATGAATGTATATATCAAATTTCATGCTGTTTTGTGATGAGAGGAAGGGACAGATGGGGAGAAAATTTGGAACTCCAAATCCTATGGAAGTGAATATTGAAAACTAAAAATAAATAAATTTAATAGATAATAAAGAAGTTAACAGATTCAACTCTTTGATCTTGTAGATGAAGAAAATTATTTCCTTGAAGGGTTATAACTGAATTAAAAAATATTCTTTCTTTAGTTTCTAAAAAAATAGACAAGCTGATTAAGAACAAATTGGCCATTGGCTAAGATTAACCTTGTGTAGGCCTTCAAAAACAGTGAAATAGATGAAAACATACAGATGACCCTCCTACTATAGTGATTTCTTTATGGTTGTGATTGACAATATTGACATGGTTGGAACAAAGGCTATGAAGAGCCACCTACTCATTAAATTGCCTGTGCACATTAATATATCCATTAGTTTTTCTCTGTTACTAATCATTTGATTCATTATTAGAGAAGTTTAACTATTATGAATTATAGTGTTATTACCAGCCTTGTGGTAGATCAAACCAGAGAGTGTCATACTAACTGTCAAGCTATCTTAGAGGTTATGCTCATAGAGATGAATAAAATAATTAGCAGAAATTGTTTCACTGTTGTATCAAGGACATGAACAAACATTAGTTCATTGGAGATTCAATCTTTGGAACTCACAAGATGCATGATGGTTATGGACAAGAGACCTCCATGAAAGTATCTGCAGCTTCTAAATCTATACCTGTTGCAGAGGATAAAAGAAAAAATGTTATGAATGAGACATTCTGTAAATCAAAATATCATATGCTTATCTTTAGTTTCTGCAATGTCAACCCGGACAAAAGAGAAAATTGTACTATTATTTTAGATATGATTTTGGATTAACAAATTGAAAAGACCAAAAGTTTATAATTTATTCAGAAAAGTATGTAATGAATGTCTTTACCAAGAAGAGTTGGAAAAGAATGGCACTGTGGAATCAACAATTACATGAATAGGAAATTAATGCTTTTTTAATAGAAAGTATTCAAAAGAGGATGGGAAAATTTCTATGAACTGATACTCATTTAAGTAATCAGAACTGGGAAAATAAGGAACAAAAATAATTGAATGGAAATAAAAGAGCAAAAAAATAAAAACAGTCATATCTAGAGTCAGGGGACTGTTGAATGATGGGCGAAGTGATCAATCTATTTTTCATCTCAGTCTTTCTCATCTGTAAAAGGAAAGCATTGGGTTATATGACCTTCCATGTCTCTTTCACTTCTAAATTGTGATGTAAGGGAAAAGTTGTTAATGATTAGATCTCTTCCCAAAATGGGAATGGCCTGATGTGGGACAAAAGGACTTCCAATCATTTTAAGTCTTCAAAAGAGAAGCCTGGATAGTGACTTGTACTGGGCCAGGGTGGGGAAGCTGAGGGGAGGGTGGTGTACAGAAAAGTCTCAGTCAGGTAGGAGCTCAATGAAATGACCACTGAAACCCCAAGATTCTGTGAAATTCCTTTCTTTTCAAGTACAGCACATGAATTTGAACCTAACCTTTAATTTAGAATATGGATTTATTAATTCCTTTAGAAACAAATTATTTTGGCTTTAGAATTGGAATGTATGGCTCCTGGTGGTCATTTTGCCTCTGCCCTAAAAAAATTATGAATCACTCCATGGCATTTGCAATGGAATACTGTGCAAAGTCTACCGGAAGATTTGTATTAATAGAAAACTCAGTGTTTCCCAAATAGTCTTTTACCATTTTTGAAGAAATACAATAAAGAATACATCTAGGTGGTAGAGTGGATAGACTGTAAGGCCTGCAGTAAAGAGGACTGATCTTCCTGAGTTTAAATCTAGCCTCAGATATTTATTGTGTTTGTGACCCTGGGCAATTCACTTAACTCTATTTGCCTCAGTTCCTCATGTGTAAAATGAGACTGGGGTAGGAAATATTAAATCACTCCAAAATTTTTGCCAAGAAAACTCCAAATGACATCATACATGGTCAAGCATGATGAAAAAGGGCTGAGTGATGGTAATGATGGTGATGACAATGATGATTAATAGGAATCTTCTTGTGTGGAAGCAAATTCTTCATCTGTATAACATAATACTAAAGAATTTAAAACAGAAAAAGTCCTTTTGTGACCATCTTATTAAAAGATCTTAGATTTAGAGCTAGGAGGACCTTAAAATTCATCTTATAAAAATGCATTATTTAACAAGTAAAGTAACTGAGTCACAGAAAGGGTAACTGATGTGTCCCAAATCATATAAGTAGTAAGTGGTTAATTTGACTGGGATTAGAACCCAAGTCTTGTGACTCCAAATCAAGCATGCATTTAATGGTGCCATGCTTCCTCTCCTCCTCAGTGACTCACATATAGTAAGAGTATGGGAGATTTTTTGTTGTTGTTCTTCATTGATTAATATTCTAGTAGTCATTGAGCAATCTACAAAAGAAATTAGTGGTGCTGGATGAGAACACATCTGATATGTTTGAAGTTGATCCAAGTAACTCCAGAGGTCCTTTGTGACCATGAGTTTCTATTGTTCTGAGTTGAGGTTGATTTGTCCATGGTCCCATAGAAAGCATATTAGACTAGCTAGGATTCCAGATCATATTCTCTGATTCTAAAGCCAGTCCTCTTTCCTATAGGTGTTTCTTTTTAGCACCATCACTCATCCACTGTAAAACAACTTATATGGTAGGGTGGCAGGGCTGACATAATGAAGTTCAGTTTGAGGGAGGCAGGAGTGAGAAGAAAAACACATTTGACAGGATGGAAAGGGAGAGAGAGAGTATGATAAACAGGGGGAAATAGGATGGAGCGAACTGCAAATAATTATAACAAAAACAAATTCAGCAAGTATCTCTGCTAAAGGATTCATTTCTAAAATATATAGATAACTAAGTCAAATCTATAAAAAAAACAGGCATCTCCCATTTGATAAATGGTCAAAGGATATGAACAGGCAGTTTGGCAAAAAGTAATCCAACATATTGATAGTCATATGAAAAATAAGTAAAATTCACTATTGATTACAGAAATGCAAATCACAACAACTGTGAGGTATCAAGCTTTACCTATCAAATTATATAAAATGACAGAAAAAAATGACAAATACTGGAGGGGATGTGGAGAAATTGAGACACTAATGCATAGTTGGTGGAGTTGTGTATGAATTGAATCATTCTGTAAAATAATTTGGAACTCTGC
Source organism: Potorous gilbertii (assembly GCA_028658325.1). Lineage (NCBI taxonomy): Eukaryota > Metazoa > Chordata > Mammalia > Diprotodontia > Potoroidae > Potorous > Potorous gilbertii. The sequence continues at coordinate 529,128,287 of CM053771.1, read as the reverse complement.
CTAAAGGGTAACAAAATTATGCATACCCTTTGACCCAGAAATACCTCTACTAGGATTACATACCAAAGAGTTTTAAAAAAGAAAAACAACATACAAAAAATATTTACAACAAATCATTGAGTGGTGGCAAGGAATTGGAAACTGAGGAAATGCGATCATCTGGGGAATAGTTGACCAAGTATGGTATACGACTATGATAAAATATCATTGTGCCATTATAAGAAATAATGAGCATAGTGTTTTCAGAATCCTGGAAATACTAACATGAACTAATGCAAAGCGAAGTGAGTATAACCAAAAGAATATTGTCTACGTTAACAGCAATCTTGTATGGCGATCAGCTGTGAATTACTTAGCTATTATCAACCACATAATGATGCAAAGCAATTCTGAAGGCCTTATGATGAAAATGTCAACCATCTCCAGAGAAAGAACTGATGGAAGGTGAATGCAGATTGAAGCATAATTTTTTTTACTTTGTTTTTCTTGTGTTTTTTTTGGTCTATATCCTTTCACAACATGCCTAAGTGGAAATATGTTTTGCATGACTGTACATATATAGCCTATATCAAATTCCTTACTTTCTCAATAAGGGAGAGGGGAGACAGGAAAAAAAGTTTGAACTTAAAAAATAGATTACAAAAATTATTTTTTCACATAACTGGGGGAAAATAAAATATCAAATAAATGAGAAAAAAGTCATCTCCCTCTTCCGCAGTAATAAGTTAAAGGAAACCATGAGAATCATACTTTAGATGTATAAAAATATCCTTTTAAAGATTCATATTCTTTTTTCAGTGCATAATGTATCCAAATCCATTACAAAATCAGCTGTATAGTTTAGCTCTAGTATCATAGTTACTCCCTTAGATGACTACATGTTGAAAGGAATAATCTATTTTCTCTTTCACCACTTTCATTAGCATTACATAAATACTGTGATACTTTCTATGTTCCTGTGAGATGGGGAAAATTCCCATCAAAAGTCTTTAAATAAGTCATGTTTTATTAAATGACTGAAACAGCTCCCATTTCCAATGGGTACTTGGGAAGTACCACTAATATGGCAGCAAAGCATAGACAGGAAATAGCCCTAAAGATGCCCAATGAATTTTTCTCCAAAACTGAATAAGCAGATGTTTAGCAATGTGTAGTGACCATGGCTGTCAGTTTCTTAGGTGGCAATCAGTAAGAAAACACAATGCAGACTAAGAAGATGTTTCCTTGATGAAAACAAAGACAAATTGAGAGAGTATCTTGAACATGAAATAATAACTACTCACATTTGTATTCTCAGTCAAGAATATAGTTTTCAATATGAAATTTTAAAAATGAGAGAGGTACCAGGTAGACAAGGTATTTGTCTGGGAGAAAGGAGATCTGAGTATAAATCCCATTTGCAACATTTACTAGATGTTTTACTATAAGTAAAAAAGAAAGAAGGGAAGAAGTATTTATTTTGTCATTTAGCTGTGCAGTTATGTCCAATTCTTTATGATGTTATTGGTTTATTTATTTTTTTTGTTAGTTTTTGGAAAGATACTGAATGGTTTGCATTTCCTTCTCATTTTACAGTGAACTGAGTTTTTACATTTTACATTTTACAGTGAACTGAGGCAAATAGGCTTAAGTGACTTACCTGGCCTTGGGTCATCAAGCTAGTAAGTGTCTTAGTCCCAATTTGAACACAATCCTTCTTTACTCAAGGCCCAGAACTCTATCCCCTGCATTATCTAGCTGTCAAGCAATTATTAAGCACCCACCATGTGTCATACCCTGTGCTAATTGCTTTACAAATATTTCATTGTATCCTCAGAACAACTTTCATATTTTATGGTTTACTGAATATCACATAAGATAAATACATTGAAAGTAATAGATATATGTATGTATGTATGTATGTATGTATGTATGTATGTATGTGTAGGTGTTTACATGAATTGAACTAGACCTGCCATTTATTTGTATGCAAGCTCCCAGTGATCGTATCCCTCTAAAAATAAAGATATGCGACTTCCTCAAACTTACTTTCTGAGTAGTCAGAGGAATGAATGCTTAAGCAACTTGGCCAGGGTTTACAGTGTGTCAGAGGAGAGACATGGATTTTTTTCTTTTTTCTGTCCTTCTGAGTCCAAGGCCGACTACCTATCTGCCATACTACACTGACTCTCAAATGTATAATTCTCTCTCTCCCCCTTTCCCTCCCTCCCTCCCTCTCTCTCTCTCTCTCTCTCTTTCTCTCTCTCTCTCTCCATGCATATGTATACATATACACATACATAACATATTTTTGTGGTATAGTAGATAGATATCCAGATTTGAAATTGGGAAGATCAGAGTACAAATGCAATCTCAGATATTTGCTAGCTATGCAGACCCAAATGAGGTCATGGAAAATCAGAAATGTTTCAGAAATGAAACAGTTAATCAAAAAACGTAATCTCACGGTACAGATAGATAATAAGTTTGATGATAGATGATGATGATGTTGAAGGTAGAATGACAGATAAATAAAATGTACATATATGCTTACATACATATGGACAAAGATTATCCTGTGATTTCCTACACAAGGACATGTTTTGCAACTACATTATATATATATGACCACAATTCAGACTGACTTAACAATCACTTATCTGTGATTTATAATATAAGACATATATGATTATATGATTTTTTTCTCTTTAGGGTAAATTCCATGGCATTTCCTAGGTACCTGAATACAAAAAAAATGATATGATCTAGAACAGAATCTTGGGAAAATCCAGTTGACTGAAAACAATGCTAAATATGTTATCCTATTTCATTGTAGCACTTCCAGTATGATTTACAACTTCTTTTCTGAATGTTTTGGCTTTTGTCTCAGTTTCCAACAAGGAAAGTGATGTGGAGATTGGAAGCTGACATTTTTCTTTCTAAACATGAACATAAAAGTGGAAGAGAGGAAATTTTGAAGCTTCAACTACTGATAACACAAGTCATTGCAAGAAAGCAAAATTGTAAGTGTGGACAATTTTTTATACATTTGAAAGTATTCTTAGTTTGAATGAGAAGTGGTAAAAATTTACTAATTTTTTGCTAAAATTAATTTGAAAATTTATGTACATTTCTTGTATACCTTCATAAAATTAATATTAAACATTTCCTACTATCTCTTCTCTCTTTGGTTAATACATTGCCTGTCACATAGTATGTATATAATAAATGCTTGCTAATTTATTGGATTTCTCAGTGTCATGCAACTAATTCATTCATTTATTAAATTCAATCAATCAATTGATAGACAAGCACCTATTAAGCATCTACTATGTGTCAGTCATGGTGTTAGACTCTGAGGATACAGAGAAAGGTAAATGAGAATCTAAGTGGGAAGATGACAGGCAACAGTATGAATAAACATGATATAGAGTGGAAAAATTTGAGCAAATCTCAGAGGGAAGGAACTAGGATAAAGGGGATGAGAAAACACTTCTTGGAGAAGGTGGGATTTTAGTTGAAGTAAGAAAGAATCAAGGATATCAGAAGGCAAAGATGAGGAGAGAGAATTTCATGCATTTTGGGCAGTCACTGACAAAACTCTGAGTCAGGAGATGGGAGCCTTGCTTGCCAGGATCAGTAAGGAAGGCCAGGGTAGCAGTTGGTAGAGTTTATGGAAGAGAATGATTCATAAGAAGACTGCAAAAGTAGTAAGAGGGAATGTTTGATGAGATGTAATGGCAAAATAGGTTTTCTGTTTTATTCTGGATGTGATAGAATATCACATGAGTTTATTTTTTATTTTCATTTTTATTTTATTTTAATGTTTATTTATTTATTTTAGTTTTCAACATGTATTTCCACAAAATTTTCCCAACTTTTCTACCCATTTCTCCCCTTCTGCCACCCCATAATGCCTTGCATTCTGATTATCCCTTCACTCAATATTCCCTCCCTTCTATCACACCCTGCCCGTTCCTTATCCCCATCTTCTCTCTTTTCTTGTAGGGTAAGATAGATTTCTATACCCCATTACGCATATTTCTTATTTTCCAGCTGTATGCGAAAACAATTCACAACATTCGTTTCTCAACATTCACTTCTCAAAATTTGTTTTTAACTTCTCTCCATTCCTCCCTCCCCACTCATCCTCACTGAGAAGGCAAACAATTCAGTACAGGTTATATATGTGCAGTTTTTCAAAAGACTTCAGTAATAGTCATATTGTGTAAGATAATATTTCCCTCCATCCTATCCTTCCTCCCCATTTATTCTATTCTCTCATTTGACCTTGTCCCTCTCCAAAAGTGTTTACTTCTAATTGCTCCCTTCTCCCATTTGCCCTCCCTTCCATCATCCTCTGCACCCTACTTCTCCCTTCTCCCCTATGTTCTTGTAGTGTAAGATAGATTTTCAAACCAAATTGAGTGAGTATGTTATTCCCTCCTTAAGGCAAATGTGAAGAGAGTAAGCTTCACTTTTTCCCTCTCACCTCCTCCCTTTTCTCCTCCACCAAAAGAGCTTCTTCTTACCTCTTTCAAGAGTCATAATTTGCCTCATTCCATTTCTCCCTTTTTCCTCCCAATATATTCCTCTCTTTCACCTTAATTTTATTATTTTTAGATATCATAACTTCTTATTCAACTCAACCTGTGCTGTGTGTGTGTATGTGTGTATAATCCCTCTCCCTATCCAAGCACTGAGAAAAGTCTCAAGAGTTACAAATTTTATCTTTCCATGTAGGAATGCAAACAGTTAAACTTTAGAAAGTCCTTTATTATTTCTCTTTCCTGTTTAACTTTCCATGCTTCTCTTGATTCTGTTGTTTGAATGTCTAATTTTCTATTCAGTTCTGGTCTTTTCATCAAGAATGCTTGAAAGTCTTCTATATCACTGAATGACCACTTTTCCCCCTGAAGTATTATAATCAGTTTTGTTGGGTAGGTGATTTTTTGTTTTAATCCTAATTCCTTTGACTTCTGGAATATCAGATTCTAAGCTCTTTGATCCCTTAATGGAGAAACTGCCAGATCCTGTGTTATCCTGTTTGTATTTCCACAATACACAAATTGTTTCTTTCTAGCTGCTTGCAATATTTTCTCCTTGACTCGTGATTGTTGGCATTTGGCTGCAATATTCCTAGGAGCTTCTATTTTTGGGTCTGTTTCAGCAGGTGATCAGTGGATTCTTTCAATATTTATTTTGCCATCTGGTTCTTGAATATCAGCACAGTTTCCCTTGATAATTTCATGAAAGATAATGTCCAGACTTTTTTTATCATGGCTTTCAAGTAGTCCCATAATTTTTAAATTGTCTCTCCTAGATCTATTTTCTAGATCAATTGTTTTTCCAATGAGATATTTCACATTATCTTCCAGTTTTTCATTCTTTTGGTTTGGTTTTGTAATATCCTGGTTTCTCATAGAGTATTAGTTTCCATATGCTCCATTCTAGTTTTTAAAGAACTATTTTCTTCATTGAGCTTTTCAACCTGTTTTTCCATTTGGTTCATTATGCCTTTTAAAACATTCTTCTCATTGGCTTTTTGGACGTCTTTTGTCAACTGAGTTAGCCTATTTTAAAAGGTGTTACCTTCAGCATTTTTTGAGGTTTCTTTTAGCAACTATTGACTTAATTTTCATGATTTTCTTGCATTTCTCTCATTTCTCTTCCCAATTTTTCCTCCACCTTTCTTACTTCATTTTCAAAATTCTTTTTGAGTTCTTCCATGGCCTGCGACCATTGTATATTTATTTTGGAGATCTGTGATGGTAAGCATTGCTCTTCCTCATCTGAAAGGATGGAAGAAAATACCTTTTCACCAAGAAATTAACCTTCTATAGTCTTATTTTTTTCCTTTGAGCATTTTTCCAGTCAAATATTTGACTTTTCAGTCTTTTGTCAGGAGGAAGGTATACTCTAAGAACTTGTAAGTTCTCAGTTCCTCCAAGGTGGCACAATCAAGGGAGAGGAGTTTACTCCTCTCCTGACCTGTGCACTGGTCTAGGAGCAACCAAAAGATTTTCTGCCCAGAATCTGTGAGTAGCAGAATTCCTGCTCCACAAGTGCCTCCAACTCTGCCACACCCCAGGACTATGTTCATGTCTGAGGTCCAGATCAACTGCTCAATTCTCCCAGGGGCTTTAGGCAGATGGTTCCACAAATGGACTCTGCTGCTGCCTCCTGGGGCTGAATATAAACCCTTCTTGCCCAGTTGAAAAAGCCCTCTCACTAACCTTTGTAGCTGTCTTTGGCATTTATGGGTTGAGAGATATGAGAACTTCTGCTACTGCTGAGAATTCTGCCCTGAGGTCTGTTCTGGTCCTCTTCCTGATGTGTCATGTGGCCAAGACTGGGCTGGGATCCATGAGCTGTGCTCTGCTCTATGCCCCGTTGTGATAGACCTTTCCTGTCAGCCTTCCATATTACCTTGGGTAGGAAATCTCTTTCACTCTGTCATTCTTTGGTTTCTACTGCTCTAGAATTTGTGGAGAGTCATTTTTTTATATGTATTTTATGGGCTGTGGGGGAAGAGCTAGAGTAAATGTGTCTGTCTATTCCATCATCTGGCTTCACCATCATAGGAGTTTATTAAAAGATAGGGGAAAGGAGTATCAAGCTTATACTTTTGGAGTATTTATTTGACAGTTTAGTGAAAGATGACCTAGACAGTAGAGGGACTTGAGGCAGGGAGATCAACTAACAGATGATTGAAACAATTCAGGTGTAATATAATGAGGGCCTGAAGCAGGGTGAGGGCAATGTCAGGGGAGAGAAGGGATGCTTTACAAAAGATGCTGCAAAAGCAGAATTTACAGAACTTGGCAATAGATATGAGATATGTGGAGTAAGAGAGTGAGGAGCCAAGAATTGCTCCCAGGTTTAGAGCTCAGTAGGGTGGTGGCACTATGATGTGTTGGAGGTATGTGGATATATGTGTAATTATCTCATCTTCACCTAATATGTTTAGTTAGAAATTCAGCATTGACAAATGCATTAATTAGCCATGCTGATAATCCTGTTGTGAATTGAAATTGTGCTTGTTTGAACTTTGAACTTGAGAGACACTAGTTCATTATAGACAGGAACTGCTATCAATAAGAGATGATATACTTGAATTTCCCCAATCCTCATGAAATGTATAAGGATGATGTATCTGCGTATAGTGTGTGTGTGTGTGCGCGCGCGCGCGCGTGTGTGTGTGTGTGTGTGTGTGTGTGTGTGTGTGTGTGTAGGAGGGGCTAAGGAGAGAGAGAGAGAAAGACAGAGAAGAAATACAATGCTGTAAAGTTGCCACACTAACTATTTAACCAAGTTTCATAAATTAGTACCTTATTATACAAAACTGTAAATAAAAATTCTCTGATGATCTATGAAATGTTCCATATCCAACACTTCTCCAAAGTAAATGAAGAACAAGGGAAGGTTAGACTTCTATAAAATCTCGGGATCCAGAATTAAAGTGATATCTTGTGTCAGTGGAGAAGCAAAGGAACATATAAGAGAAGGATTATGAAAATGGAAATGACAAGATCTGCCAATAGATTAGATATTAGATATGAAAGAGATGAAGAATTAAGAATGATGCCAAGCTTTTGAACCTGGGGAAGGCATAGCAAATGGGTTGAATGGGAATGCAAGGAACACAAGTGGAGAGTTTGGCCTTTGCAGTAAGTAATACAAATAAGACCATCCTCCAGCCCTAATCCCCTACAAATCCAAATCTATGATTTTATAACCCCCAATTAACCGATGAGGGAACTGTGTCTCAGAGAGCTTAAGTCACTTACCTCCTGTGGTCACATAAGTTTTAAAATTCTGGATTTGAACCCATCTTCAATTCCAAGTCTGGTATTGCAGCAGGAAAAAAAATCCATCACATGTGTCTTTAATTTTCTATGTATAGCTATAACTCAGACAGTAGCAAGATATTACCAAATGATTTAATCAAGAATTCATTGCCATTGTCTATCTATGGGATGGACATCAAAATAAAATGCTGTCTTCCTAAGATGTTTCACTGGCTTATTGCAACCTAAAGTGAGAGCTGTCATAGAGAGGTGAGGATTCCAGGCAACTCATTTAGTGGATGGCCAAATGAAATTGCCCTGTCTTTAGCTAACCTTTGCCTGTCAATGAATAATATGTACGTGAAAACGGAAATGGTATATTAAAAGAAAAATCACAGAATGTCTGCTTTTTACTTGTAGTTTAAAGTGTGTGTTTTAAAAATCAGGTTGAATTTATATCCTCTTCTAACCATACCTTTCAAAGCCATTCCCCATCTGGAATTTCCTATTTCTTTTAATGACACCCCATTGTCCCAATCCCACAAGCTTAATTTTGTGGGGGAAATGTCGAATCATCCCTTTCTCTATACTCATCAGCTATAACGGTTCTTTTTAAGTTTCATAGCTCAGAAAATGGTGTGATTCAGAACATAATAGTGACAATCTTTTAAAGTTCAGATATAAAAATATAAGGTTAATCTTCCTAAAATATGGTATCTAGATATGACAACAATTCTCTAGAAAAGTTGACCAGCACAGGGTACATTGGGAGTCTGATCACCCAAGTTATGGAGGTAATGACTCTCTAAATGCTGCTACTCTTAATGGGAAAGAATTTGGAATTAATTTTAATTAATCAAATTATGGAATCTAAAAGTGAAATTAATTAAAATTAATCAAAATTAATTTTAAAAAAGAGTTTATTTGTTAATAAGCATTTACTTGTTGCTATCAGACTGAACAAATTCAATTTAGTCTGATTTCAAAAGAGAGCATGAATTCATGAATTGAGAAAAGGTTTCAGAGTCAGAAAGATGCCTCTCCCCCTTCTAGCATTGGGACTCAATGCCTTAGATAACTCTCTTAAACTGCTACATCAGAGAAGACATCACTTAGTCCTGGTATTACAAGTTTCCTCATCTCTAAGAAACCTGTTCCAATGAAAGGCCAGGACTGTTAGGGACCCCAGGAGTTTGGGCCTGATCTCTCGGGCCCACAGGCTTGTCTGACCAGCAGAGGCCTGTAGGCCCTGGTGAAGTTTTGCTGTAAGCAATGACTGAGGCGGGAGACAAGATAGTAAGAACTCCGTTTATTCAATCAGTGAGCAGTGCTTTTATCTCTTCTCTGATACTAACTAGTGCCCTAATTGAACGTATCAGCTAGTAGTGTGCCCTTATAAGGAAGTAATTTACCTTAAGCCAGGACTGCCCAGGGTGGACACATAGCCTCAAGAAAGAAAAACATTTTTGGCTTCTTTGTTCTCAGAAAAGCCTGGTAAAATATCCTTGAGCAAAACAGGGGCAGAACCCTTCCTCCCAGCACCATCTTGTTCATGCCTTACCAGTCTCCCCTCAGTTTACCTGAGTCATGACCAGTGAATGCCGTCCAAGAGGCTGGGGTTTGGCAATTCCCTTACACAGGACTAGTCCCCGTCCCTTAAATAAACATTGAAAATGGTAGAAAAACTGCTCAATTTGTATCTTATTCCTGCCCCATATTACCTTTGTCACTTTGGGCAAAGGATTTAGTACCTGTGAGCAACAGTTCCTCATCCATAAATAAATCTAATAGGTTATACTCAATGACCTCTAAATTCTCACCAAGCTGTAAATCTATGGTACTATCTCCTATTACATGGAAATCCAGATACTCTGGTGATATAAGGACAAAAACAGGAAAGACTTCTTACCCCCAAGAAGATTTTATCCTATTTATTTTGCTTATAGAACAAAGAAGATTATAACTATAAATAGGAACTAGGTTTCTTTGTTAAAATCTAGCATGTGTTCACTTTTTCAAAGAATTTATCCGCTCTCCATTGTATAATGCCACATTATCTGATTCACTGCTCTTATTAACTACTAATCTGCTTACAAAAGCAGTAGAGGCATCTTCTGTTTTTTTGGTTTGAATTTAATGAGTGTTCTCATGAAAATTTATTTACATTTTGCATTATTAAGACATAATGATACCTATTTGGAAATGAAGGCTCTATTTTTTCTCAAGCAAATGTGCCATTTTAATTATAGCATTTCTTAAATGCTTCAAAAGTTGGTAGGGTAATTTTATTTTAATATCAGCAGTTTAAAGTATTGCTGTTGTCATTATCTAAATCAAACATTCTCTAAGTCACTCTCCTTATAGCTCACTGGTATTCAAACCTAAAGTTTTTGCCAGTATTCTTTTTGCTAAAATGATAACTGTGTAGAATGCTCAGAACATCCATTGGGAAAGAAGAGGCCATTACTGGGTATGGTTACCTGCAGGAAGTGGGGTCTTAGCTAACAGAACAAGGCATGTTCAAAATCTCATCTCCTATCTTTTAAGATCTCCTCATTATCTGCTTTCTTGCCATTGTTATTAAGTTTGTTGTTCCCGACATTATGGCTTTATCAGTGCAAGCACCTATTGGTTTACAAACTTCCCCAATAGCATACATGACAGGAAACTTTTGAACTCTGGTCTTCCTGACTGTAAGGCCAAGTTTTCCCTTTTACTGAACTGCTTTTCATCTCATTAATTCTTTACTCAACTCCTGAATGGCAAAGAGAGTGACTGCCCATGATCTAAATGCTTCATTGATACTGCAAGTCAATTACTTCTCTCTTGCATAGTTTCCTACCTGTATCACTTGTATATCTTGTCTTCCTAATAGCATTAACTCAGCTCTACTGAGCTAATTACCTATTTACTCTGAAGTCCTTTGGACCCTTCACAGATAATTTTTATTTAATTGCTTAAAAAGAATTTCCATTTTTAATGAATTGAAGTATCTCTGTGTTAATCCCTAATTGAATTATGAACCCTTTGAAGCTGGAGACTATGGTGCCTAGTCTAGTGCCCAAGGTTGAATAAGCATTTGATAAATTGTGCTAACTGGTTAAAATAAATGGAAATTAATCAAAAGTAATTCCTCCTCCAATAGAAGTTTGAAATATCTACTAGAAGACTTTAAATGTTGATAATTAAAATTAGAAAATGAGTTACTCAAAATACAATGTCTGTTTTTGAAGGACGGCTTTGTAAATTGGATTTGCTAATTTAAAATAATCATTCTTGTACTCAAGGCATAGGAAAATGAAAATTACTTATTAATAAAACCCATTAAGAATTATTTTTCACAAAGTATTTCCCTGTCAAAATAATCTTAAAATTATTCTGGTAAGATAAAGCAATGCAGAATGAAAACTTTCTAATATGTAACTGATAAGAATTAATTTTAGAAATAGCAAAATAATTACCATAACTAATTATTACTATGGATGGTGATGATTGACAATGATGATGATGATGATGGTAAATGTAATAGACAAAAATGATCCATGAAACTTGTATATTGTGTTCTGTTTTAGTTCAGCCATTTTGGAGTAGCCATGTTTAGATATTGGACAGTCAAATACAATTATACTCAGAGTTGTAGGAATTCTGTTATGCTAATATTATTCATGACATTTCTATTTGCCTATAGTGAGGTGTCAAGGTGACAGAAATAAAACAATGACCACCTATCTTTTTCATCTCTACATCATACTTGCCAGTGCTAGAATCATATACAATATTTGAGGGAAAAAAATAGCAACTGCATCATAGACAATGATATGATTGTATCAAACCATTGAAGTGTCATGGAACACTGTAAAGAGTGAGAATAGCAGTCATTACACACACACACACACACACACACATAAAAAAATAGCATACAGGAAACAAAAACTTGCTACCTGTGCACTAGCTGACCAATACCTAAAAGTTATATATGTAATAAATTAAATGAGACTTCCTGATTACGTGTGTACTATCTTCCATGATGGATGAGAGAAATTCAAAGGCATATATCCCAAAAAGGTATCTGTTATCCTAGTTCTGTACTAATTCTCATCACTGGCCTCAACAGTTATGAATTTGACCAGCTCACTGGAAGCTATTGTCCAGCAACTCTTTCTGACTAATCACTAATCATTTATATCATCCCTATAATTTTATCACCATCTTTAGCGTAAGGTGACTTACACTCAAGATTTAGAGTCACAGAGCCATGGTTCATATCCCAGACTTGTTCCTTATTAATTGTGTGACATTAGCCAAGTCATTTCAAATCCTATGTCTTTAGTTTCCTCATTCATAGACAGATTGGGGAGTGATTGAATGCCATTTATAGTCCCTTCTAGCTCTAATTCTACTGTTATCATCATCAACAAGAGAACTGCAGACAGAGCATAGATGAGTAAATTAATAGACATGTGAATGGATAGATAGATTGATAAAGATGAAGAGTTGGATCTGTCAAAATCCATCAACATCTATCAATATCCATATCTGATTCTCACACGCCTATTTCTCAATAGCTCTATATCTACCTGTACATATATCCGCTATGTGCATATTTATCCATCTATCCATTAAATATATATATTTATCTATAAATGACTTGATCTATAGATAAACACATCCACCCCTGACCAGAAATAATATTAGTCTGAACTAAGGGATGAGTTGGATTTAAAGAAGCAGAGCAGTTGCAAGAGATATTAAGGCAGACATGACAAGAGTTGGCAACTGACTGAATGTGTGAGGTGAATTAGGAGTCCAAGACGATACCCAGAATGTAACCCTGGGAGAATAAGATTGTGTTCTCAATACTAAGAAAGAAATTCTGAAACAGAGATTTTGAGGAGGAGGTGATAATGAGATTTATTCTGGATATGTGGAACCTGAGATGCCCGTGGGACACAATGTACAATTGACAATTGTTGATAAGTGAATTTAGCTCAGGAAATAGTCTGGATATATAAATTTAAAAGTCATCTTCATGGTAATTGAATCCATGGAACTAATGATGTTACCAAGTTTGAGATCATATAGAGAGATGAGAAGATCCAAGTCAGAGCTTCAAGGTTTATGCACAGAAGGACAAATGACATAGATGAATCAGAAGAGATGACTGGTAAAATGATCTATCACACAGATAGGAAAAACAAAACAAAACAATGGCACAAAATGCCAGAAAGGGCATCAAATCTACACAGAGAGAATCAATGTTCAATACTGCAGTAAAAACTAGGATAAAGAAAAGAATAGTAGACATGACAATTAAGAAGTGACTAGGAACATTTCAGAAGAATGTTTGGTGGAATAATGAGTCCAAAAGCCAGATGACAGAGGGTTTTTAAATTAATGAGAATAAACAGAAATGTCAGAGGTGGACTTTTAAATGAGGCCTACCTGATTTGATGTCCAAAATTCCATTTTTATTATGTCTGATGTTTCTCAGGACTAAGTAAGATAGAGTTCTTCTACCAATGTGAAAACGCCTGCCCAAGATCCAAATCCACAAATTCAAAATATGAGGAAGGTAAGGAATGAATCCTTACTAGATGTGTGAATGTGAGTTAATCACTTAGTTATGATGGCCTCAAAAAAAGAAAAAGGAATGAAATCAATGCTGCAGGGATAGAATTAACAGCATCTTAGGAAATGGAGGCCCGTTAGTATCTGGATGAACACTCTCTTCACCATATACATTAAGAGGCTTTCAGTTTTCCCTGAAAACTCATGGTAAAAGTGAATCCATAAATTTCTAAATAAAATCCATTGCAATTTGAAGTACTTTAATTTTTAAGAAGTTCTGTACTGTTTTAATTTGTCTCTTCACAACTGCAATGGTTGCTCTTTATTCAATACTTTGTGTATAAGAAGAAGATTACTTTCTGTTCCATGTGAAAGTTTTTCTGATCCTTGAAAACACTCTTTCTGCTCAGCCAGATAGCATCTTAATTCAGGCCTCATTACCTCTCACCTAGATTAAGGCAATAGTGTCCTAATTGTCCTCCTCCCTCAGACTCCAATCCCTCCTCCATAATGTATCCACTGCAATTTTCCTTAAGCATAGATATGACCACATTATTCTCCTGATCAATCAACTTCAGTTCATTCCTATTGCCTCTAGCATCAAATATAAACCCTTGTGTTGAGATGTAAAGTCCATCATGTTGGCCCCAATCTATTTTAACTGCCTCATTGGATCCTCCATATCTCTATGATACAGACTAACAGACTTTCTTTCTTTATGATCCTCACTCACAATCTTCCAAATTGGAACATATCTTCTCCTAATTTTTGCCTCAGAGTGTCTCCATCCTTCAAGCCACAACCTAAAACCCATCTTTAAACTGAGTCCCCTAAGAGGACAATCTAGAACTATGAGAAGTTATATGGATGCTCAAGGCAAATTCCAAAAATTACATCAGGGTTAAGTGGCAGGAAGTGGATCAAAGTTGAGCATGGGGACAGAGGAATGCTTTATCATAGTGAGCCCTGGGATATTTTACCCTGAGATGAGCAAAAACTGGAAAAAGAATGACTATAGAATCTTACTTTGGTGACAAGGAAAACTGAAACATACAAACAGCAGACAACAAAGTCAAAGGTCCTCCATACAAAGACTCCAAGAAAAATATGAATTGGTCTCAGGTGATGGAAGAGCTCAAAAAGGATTTTGAAAATCAAATAAGAGAAGAAAAGCAAAAATGAGAAAGAGAAATGTGAGTGATGCAAGGAAATTATGAAAAATGAGTCAACTGCTTGCTAAAGGAGACTCAAAAAATGCTGAAGAAAATAACACTGTAAAAAATAGACTAACCTAAATGACAAAAGAAATATAAAAAGCCAATGAAGAGAAGAATGTCCTATAAAGCAGAATTGGCCATATGGAAAAGGAGGCCCAAAAGCTTAGTGAAGAAAATAATTCTTCAAAGAGTAGAATGGAGCAAATGGAAGTTAATGACTTTATGAAAAATCAGGAAATTATAAAACAAAACCAAGGGGATGAAAAAATAGCAGACAATGTGAAATATTTCATTGGAAAAACAACTGACATGGAAAAGACACCCATGACAGACAATTTAAAAATTAAGGGACTACCTGAAAGCAATGATCAAAAATAGAGTCTAGACATCATCTTTCAAGAAATTATCAAGGAAAACTGCTCTGATATTCTAGAACCAGGGGGTAAAAATAAATATTGAAAAATCACCTACTGAAAGAGATCCAAAACGGAAAACTCCTAGGAATATTGTAGCCAAATTCCAGAGCTCTCAGGTCAAGGAGAAAATATTGCAAGCATCCAGAAAGAAACAATCAGAGTATTGTGGAGATACAATCAGGATAATACAATATCTAGCAGCTTGTACCTTAAGAGTTCACAGGGCTTGGAATATGATATTCCAGAAGTCAAAGGAACCAAGATTAAAATCACGAATCACCTATTCAGCAAAATTGAGTATAATACTTCATGGGAAAAAATGGTCAGGCAGTGAAATAGAGGACTTTCTAGCATTCTTGATGAAAAGGCAAGAGCTGAATAGAAAAGTTGACTTTCAAATACAAGAATCAAGAGAAGTATGAAAAGGTAAACAGGAAAGAGAAATCATAAGGGATTTACTAAAGTTGAACTGTTTACATTCCTACGTGGAAAGATAGTATCTGTAACTCTTGAAACTTTTCTCAGTATTTGGATAGTTGAAGGGATTTTATCCGTATAGACAGAGGGCACAGGGTGAGTTGAATAGGAAGGAATGATATCTAAAAATATAAAATTAAGGGATAAGAGAGGAATATAGTGGGAGAAGAAAGGAAGAAATAGAATGGGACAAATTATCTCTCACATAAAATAGTCAAAAAAAAAGCTTTTTTGATGGAAGGGAAGAGGGGAGACCTGAGAGGGAAAAAGTGAACCCTTCTCCCATCACATTTTTCTTAAGGAGGGAATAACATGCACACCCAATTTGCTATGAAAATCTATCTTACACTACAGGAAGGTAAGGGAGGAGTGGATAAGTGGGGGATGGCAGATGATGGAAGGGAAGACAAATGGCATGAGGGTGTAATTAGAAGTAAACACTTTTGAGGAGGGATAGGGTCAAAAGAATGAATAGAATAAATGGGGAAGGATAGGATGGAGGGAAATATAGTTAGTCTTTCACAACATGACTTTTTGGAAGTCTTTTGCATAACTACATAGGTATAACATATATTAAATTGTTTGTCTTCTCAGTGGGGATGAGGGAGGAGGGAGAGAAGTTGGAACTCAAAGTTGTAAAAACAAATGTTAAAATCGTTTTCATATACAACTAGGAAATCAGATATATAGGAAATGGGATGTAGAAATCTATTTTGCCCTACAAGAAAATAGAAGAGATGGGGATAAGAGAAGAGAGGGGTGTGAAGGAAGGGAGGGCAGATTGGAGAAAGGGGTAATCAGAATGCATACTGTCTTAGGGTGAGCAGGGGGACAGAAATAGGGACAAAATTTGGAATTCAAAATCTTGTGGAAATGATTGTTGAAAACTAAAATTAAATAAATATGAAGGGACATACAGAGAACACATGACAGGATGAAAGGAAGAATAAGGGAAGGGAGAGTGGACAGAAGTCAAAGAAAGAAAAGAAAAGGAGGGAAAGAAGTAGGGAAAAAAGGAGCAGAGGGTAGGAAAGTGTGAGAAGTAGAAAAAATAGCCCTAGTATTCCTATTTGCAGGGAGGAAAAGGTTGCTATCCTACCCAGAAACTGAGCTCAAAAGCTCCAGCCTTGAAATGTTACATTTCCTTAAAGTTAGCATCCATTAAACTACTGTGCCCATTAAACTCAGATTAATGGCATGAAGCTGGCAGGGAGGAGGGTGTGGTGTGAGCAGTGAAGAGGAGGGAGTGTGGCCTATTGATTTCTTGCAAGATTTTAAATTGAATAGAAACTCAGAGATGAACAGTTCTAAATTACCCTAGCTTCCTTATGCAGTATCTCTTTACCATCGATGAAATCTTGGCCATTTTCCCCAATACTGGCCATTTCAAGTGCTCAGCATTGGAAATTTCCTACCTGACACTTTATAGAATTCATTTGCTTTGGAGACAATTCCAATTACTGCTCACTGGACATCCTCCTCCTCTTTTGTTTTGTGATAGTTTACTAAAAAGGAACTTGGCACAAAAATGATGACTTAAAAAAAAAAAAGAAAGCAACAAAGAATGTACTTCCTTGTGCTATTTCTCATCTAAAGTCCCAATATGTATTGTAGTTGACAGGAACACAGTCACAGAAGTGATTTGAAGATATACATACAATCTAGGAAACCTAATATTTCAGTGCTGTGGGTGAAGCATTTCCCTCTCAATAGTGGGACCAACAAAAATCCATTTGAGTTTCAAGGATCTGTGGGCATCTACATTCACACACAAATGCCCACCCAAGGATTTAATCAGTGAGAAAATATGAGTTCAAGGCAATGGCATCTAGTGAGAAGAGAATTAATAGAATATTTCTTCCATAAACTTGAGGCATGATATCCCAAACTCCTACAAGCACATATGTTATCTGTAGGGAGTGTGAAAACACACATGCTGAAGGGGCACATATGTAAGTGACATATGAAGGCACAACATACGCAGACAGAGAAAGGCCACTCACACCTTCAAATTTCGAGAGCAAAGATGTCATCACTTTTTCATGAAGTTCTCAATACTTATCTTCTATGAATATGGTGTGCCTGTCAGGTGAGATTCTGCCACTTTTGCATTTGTTTCCAGGCATTGCTCCTTGGTTCACATACTTAGGAAACTGCTTTTTACCACTATTGTCTGATCTAATTTGTAGTTCAAGATAAAGGTCTACCTGCTCCCCTTAACAGAAGTAGGCTATACCATGCATCATTTATCCTACCTAGAAGTCATTTAAAATGTCTGAATTTCTTGATATGTAAAATGAAGGGCATAGCTGGGTGATGTAGTGGATGGAGCACTGGCCTGGAGTTGGAAAGAGCTGAGTTCAAATCCAACCTTAGATACTTAGTGGCTAAGTGACCTGGGGTGATTCATTTAATCCTGTTTGCCTTAGTTCCTCATGTCTTAAATTAGCTGAAGAAAGAAATGTCAAATCACTCCAGTATCTTTGCCAAGAAAACCCCAAATGGGGTCACAAAGAGTAAGATGCAGCTGAAATGATTGAATAACAAGAAGGATGAAGCTCTTAAGATAGATGGCCTGGGAAATTGCTTATGATCCCATGGCCTCTGTCTCTGGGAATCTAGTTGCCTTTAAAGTACAATGCATACCACTACCTACAAAAGATGTTTTCTCATTCCCCCAGCTGTTAGTTCCTAGCTCACAATTACTTTGCATTCATTTTGTATTAAATTATCTTTTGACATTTAACTTTCTGTATTGAAGAGATTCTCAAAGTATGATTGCCAGATCTTTGAGGATATACAAGATAAGTTCAGGGCGTCTGTGAGGTCAAAATTATTTTCATCAAAATGCTAAGCTGTTATTTTCCTTTTTTACTCTCATTCGCTCATGAGGATGCAGAGAAGTTTCCCAGAGACTTCATATCCTATGTATTAAAGTTTGAACTGCAAATATGAAGAATGAGTTAATATTTCATCTGCAGAATTGTAGCTATGCTTTACAAATAGACTGAACTTGCTTTTTAACTAGTACTGTTTGTTGACTGAACAATTAATTGTCATAAAAATTGTATATGTGACTTTTTGGCAACAAATATGTGATGTTTAACCATTCAAAAGTATCCAATAACTTTTTTGAATTGCATAGCTTATCCTGAAAATATTGTGTTGACCCTTGCACTCATGGTGTAAAAGTCATGAGAGACAAAGTACTGGTACCTTGGCATAAATCATAGAAATGGCACCAAAATGTATTAGCATTGTACTCATCACTGCTAACCATCTGTGAAGGTATAAGAACCAGTGTCACTGTAGAAAAATATTAACTTATCCAATCATGATACTTATATACACATTTTAATATTCCATATGATGAAATGAGAAGTATGCAGAAACACTTCTACTTTATACCAAACTACAATGGTTACCTCAAGGCAAAGCACTTGAACTAGAAGAACGCCACTTTTCACAGACTGTCACAAATAATGGTTATTCTGATTTGGTCATTTTGCAGTTATTTTTCTCAAAACAAATGAAGTAAGCCTATTCCCTCCAGAGAACAACTGACAGAATTGGTTGCCAGTGATAAAATATGGACTTTCAAGTGAAAATTAGAATTTTGGAAAACTTAGATATTTCAACCTGACCTTGACAGCTTCTCAATATTGAAGACTTTTCTGATGAGATAATGGTGATATTAACAATGTGATTTTTTGATATCGTATAAATAAATACTCTAAGATTTAGAATATCTTCATAATTAGGCAAACCACATAACCTATGAATGATATTATAAAGTCATGCTGGGTTAAAAGATTCACTTAAACTGTGATATAGACCAATAGATTTTAATGTAATGGAGTAAATGAAGTCCACTGATATGGTTTCAGATATCACTGAAACTAATATTTTATTACAAATATATTTTTGCAGATACACATATATATATATATTTGTATGTATATATACATATGCATTATACAGAAAGAGAGAGAGAGGCAGAGAGAGAGAGAGAGAGAGAGAGGGAGGGAGGGAGGGAGAGAGAAAAACAGGGATACAGAGGGAAAGAGAGAGAGAAAAGATATTCCAAGCAACCTTTAGGAAACTACATTTACAAAGGTTTTCGGTAGGACCAAAGAATAAAATCAATAACTATCTGAAAATACTTCATACATCTAGATACCCCTCATGCTGCATATCTATGTGAAGCTACATTTCCTTCATATGGTATAACTAAAACAATGTATAGGAATGGATCGATTGCAGAAGCAAATATGAAAGTCTGTCTTCTATTAAATCTTATACTAAAGATTTTCAGAAAAATCAATCAATAAACATTAAGTGCCTACTATGTGTCAGGAACTATACTAAGCACTGAGAGATGATACAAAAAAAGAGGCAAAATCCCTTGTTCACAAGGAGCTTACAATCTAAAGGGGGAGATAACATACAAATAAACCTATACAAAGCAAAGCTACATACAGGATAGATACGATATGATTAATAGAGGGAGAGACTTAAGAGAAGTATGAGAAGGCTTCCTGTGAATAGCTAGGGAGAATTCTCGAAAGCTGAGATCTAGAGTGCTTTGTTCATACAACATCCAGAAGGCTAGTGTCACTGGATGAAAGAGAATATGATGGGGAGTAAGGTGTAAGAAAACTGGCAAGAAGCTAGATTATGAAGGTGCCTAAATGCCAAACAGAGCATCCTGGAGATAATAGGAGCCACTAGGGTTTATTAAGTGGGAAGAGGGAGGTGGGAGGAGGCTATATGAGCAGACCTACCCTTTAGGAAAATCACTTAGTGACTGAATGGAGGATGGATTGGAGTGGGGAGAAACTTACTGCAATAATATAGTTGATGATGAAGGCCTGCGTCAGAGTAGAACCAGTATTAGAGAAGAAAAGGTTTTTATTTTCAAGGTTAAATTGCCAGGCCTTGTCAAGAGTTTAGGTATGAGTGCAAGATGAGAAATGGCAAAGAATTCAGGCTGATTCCTAGATAGTGAGAGACCAGGGGGATGTTATTGCCTTCTACAGTAATAGGGAAGGTGTGGAGGGGGCGTAGTTTAGGGAGAAAGATTTTTAGTCCCATTTTGTATATATTGAGTTCAAGATGCTTATTGGACATTCAGTTTGAGATGTCTAAAAAAAGATATAGATAGGAAATTGAAGATCAGTAAAGACTAAGGCAAGATAGGTAGATCTGGGAATCATCTGTATAGAGATGTTAAATACATGTTTGCTGATGAGATCACCAAGTTGAATGAGATAGGAGAAGAGTAAAGGACCTAGGACAGGGTGAGAGTGTATGTTCTTGATGAGCATCCAGCAAAGGAGACAAAGAAGGTACAGTCAGATAAGCAGAAGGAAAATCAAGAGAGACTGATGTCCTGCAAACCTAGAAAGAAGAAAATATCAGGAAGAGAGAGTGATCAACAATGGCAAAAGCTGAAGAGAGGACGGTATGAAAATTGAGAAGGAGCCTCAGGAACTGACAACTAACAGATTATTAGTAACTTTGAAGCAAAAAGTTTTGGTGAATGATAAGGATGGAAATCAGATTCTGAAGGGTTAAGAAAACAGTAAGAAGAGAGAAAGTGGAGGAAGCTATTGTAGGTGGTGTTTTCAATAAGTTTAGATAATATGATATTGAGGGTGGAAGAATCAAGAACAAATGAGGGTATTTATTTTTTAGGATAAAGTAGACAATGTCACGTTTGAATGCAGTAGGAGATAAACCAGGAGAGAGAGAGAGGTGGGGGGGGAGAAGGAGAGAGACAGATTGAAAGTAAGAAAAAGAGTGGAGATGACAGAGAGATAGGAGGAAGAGGGGGATATCTCTTGGAAAAGATGGAGTAGAATGGAAAACAATATAATAGATTTTGTTTGTTTTTGCTTTGTACAACAGTTCTTTTCTTCATAAGTGCTATTTCTGTTGTGTAAGGGGATTATTATTTTTATTTTAAAAACTAATAAATATACAGTTTTAAAAGTATTGGTTTTAAATTCTAATACAGCAAATATCAATAAACAAAAGCTTTTTGGAGTCCTCCATCACTTTAAGAGTACAGAGGAGTCCTAAGACCAAATACCAAAATGTTTGAGAGTTGCTGCTTTAATGAAATGGAAAGTCTTTGAGAACAGGGATTACTTTCTTTCTGTCTCTCTTTTCCTCATGCCTCAACCATCTTGGTCATTACTTAACCTTTATTGGCTCATTCAAACTGAAATTTTACCTACTCTTGTTGAAGTATGGAACCATTTGACTAATAAGCTGGTGGGCGCATGGTGACGACAGTATGTGAATGAAAGGAAGGCTCATGTTTGGTCTCAGTCATGCAAAAATAAAATTCAAAGTTACCTGGAACTTCCCCAAAATTTCCTTGATCCTCCTTCCAACTAAATTTTGGACACAGTAAATTTTTATGTTCTTTGTCTTGAGACTAGATCCAAGAGGAATGGGAATGAAGAGAAAATGATAATAGCTTACATCTTATAAAGTTCTTTATTGTTTTAAAAGCAATTTATGCATATTATTACATTTATGCCTCATAATTTTACAGTAGAATGATGCTATTTTTGTTCCCAATTTACAAATGAGGGAGCAGGCTGAAAGAGGTTAAATTGTGTACTATCGCTAACGAAGTAAGAGTCTGAAGCAAGATTTGAATTCAAACATTCTTTACTTCAAATCAAGCCTTCTATCCACTGTGCCACCTAGCTACCTAGATTTCTAATCTCCTATGGAGTCTGGGAAAGATTTTTTAAAGGAACCAAAATGAATCTTACCGCAAATAGTAAGCTACTTGAAGACAAAGAGAACTTTCTGTTTCAATCTTGTATCCTCAGCACTTCACATAATACTTTTTAAATGTAGGCAATTATTAAATGTTTTATGGTGTCCATCAGTTGAGAAGAACTGAACAAACCTGATGAATATAATTGAATAATGAATTGTAGGAAATAACAAACATGATAAAGTCAGAGAAATTTGAGAAATTATTATGAACATATGCAGAGTGAAGTGAGCTGAAACAGAAAAAAGTCTAAATAATGACTGCAAGAAGCTGTTTTACTTTTTAAATAATACAAATCAATTTGAGTAACATATTATAATTGCAATTGTGGGTGCAGAAATGAGATGGCGAAATGTGTGCTACTCTTTTATTAAAACGTGAGGGACTGTGGGTGTAGAATGCTGCATATATTATCAGATGTAGTTGCTATGTTGGTTGATTTTTTAAACTGATTTTTAAAAATTCTGTTTCACAGAAGGGTCATGGAGGGAAAGACAGACCTATCCAGAAATGATTATATTTTAAAGCAACTGTCATCAATAATTTTTAAGTGCTGTTGAATACGATTGCACCCGAGAACTGGAAGAAAATCTTCTTTTCATTGGTATTCAACATGTGTGCAGTGTCTCTTTCCTGGCAACAAAATAGTCACATTTTCATGACAAATTTTTGGAGTAAATATTGCTTGTCCATGCAAGTTTAAGGTTTATGAAAATATCCTTGGAGCATATTCCACTTAACCTGAAAATGTGAGTCCCTTAGATTTTGTTCCAAAGGTTCTCCACCCTTGGACTTTTTAGAATTACAATGTGTCATGGATTAAACAATGCCTTCTGACAGATTATCTAAGGAAATTAAGCCTTGAAAAAGAAAATTTGATGCCTATGTGGGTGGTGTTGGGACATATTAAATGTCTTCAAATATTTGAATGTGTGCCATGTGAAAGAAGAGAGTCTTTTGTAACCCACAGGGAAAAACTAAGATTACTGTTTAGAAGTAAGAGTGAGGCAGAATTGGTCATCAGTTCATGCCTTCTTCTCTTTCCCTGCTATCAACACTCTACTTTCCTCTTTACCACTCTTCACTACAAATTGATGCAAAAGCTTACGAACATGACTTCCTACATCCCTGTTAATCACTACCTCTCCTCTTTACAATCAAAGCCTTCACAGTGTCTGGCATATAGGAAGAACTTAGTAAGTGTCTATTGACTAATATTGGTGCCAGATAATCCTCCTTTTGTGTTCAGCATATCATAAAAACACTTTCCTTAAAAATTTAGGTGACTTCTTACTACATACCTTGTGACATGAAAACTTATTTTTTCCCTTTCGTGTATACTGAGTTGTGTCTAGAGTTGAAAAATAGGAGGGGACTGAGTTAAATAGTTTGGGGGGAATTGTGCAGTTTTTGCTGACATCAAGCTTTTGATAACACCAAAGATCCATCTTTTCAAAGCAAACATTTTACTGATGTTGCTGTATGATAGTGAGATCCAGAGTAGTATTGTCCTGAAAAACTTAAAGATTATCATTACATAGAGGGCAATGGAAAGACTCATTTGGATGGGATGAGGCAGCACCATAAAACCAATCAGGATCTCTGAAAAATAAGAGGAAAATAAGTCATCAGAGAATTTAATGGCAGACAAGTTGAGTAGTCACATAGTGAGAGTGAAGTGGATCTATGGATGATGCTTAGAGAGCTACACTTGCACCCTTGAAATATTGGAAAGTGAGGAAAGCCTTCAACATAGTGGGCATACTACTTCGGCATAATCTTGCAAAGATACAGATGAGAGCGGCCAAGATGAGGATGTGTAGTTGAGTTGAAGGGAACTGCAATGTATGCGTTGCTGGAGAAAACTCCTGAACTGACGTGATAACATCCATTTGAGAATTTGAGTACCATATCTTAGCTACACCATTTATAACCTATGTGAATTTGAGTAAAACATTTAATTTGTAAGGCCCTCCGTTGCCTTATATGAAAAAGAAAAAAAGGATGGGGAAGGATCTGATGATCTCTTAAAATCCCCTTTCAGCTCTAAATCTTCTGATGTCTTGACCATTTTTCACTTGATATAACAGAAAAGCTAAAGATAAAAACTAGAAGGAAGCAAGAGCTAATTTCTATATGTGACAAGTTTCTATCACCTTTTTGACTGCTGCAATGGACATTACAGCTTCATTTACTTATTTTTAAAACTAAAAGAGTTCCTACTTCTCAATGTAAATCTGTTATCTTCACTGAGGAGCACGTGAACAAGTTAAGATATGCTGAGCTTGCATTCCTGCAACGATGATAGTGTACAACTGAAAATAAGAATCCAATGCTCGTTTATCATTTATGATGACAGATTGAGAGCAGCTGCAGGTGCCAAGCCGACAATTTTGCCCAGGATGATGTATGGCAGAAATCGGAGGGATGCCTGAGATACATTAACTTTATAATAATGTACAGCAACCAAAAGGTGATCGGGTGTGCAATGTTGTTTATGATGACATATGGGAAGATGCAACAGCTCAAAAGCAGGAGGTTGTTGGCAATTAATTGAAGTATAACAAGGGACTTTCCTTCCAAAAGAGGCCCTTGTTTGCAGCTACTCTTAAGAAACTGTAATTTACTGATAAATCATAAATGTATGCAAGTACATGTCTGCTGCCTGGTATACTTTATTTTATAAAAAGAATTTAAAATGGAATGGCCTTGGATGAGATGTGAGAATATATGGAAACACAAAAAAATTACTTCTGTCAGCTAGGGCCTAACAAAAAACTGGTCCTGACAGTTCCATATACATACTCAACTACCTATTTAAAGCAGAAAGAGAAGTAAATTTTGATATTAAAAAAGCCCAAAAATAGTGGTGCCTCATTTCTGCCAACTAAGTAAAGGCTACTTGTACCAACATACCTTTTTTGTCTTACGGCTTCTTATTTTTTCCTAACTAAATGTATTCATTTTAGAAATGTATTTTTTAAAGACTACCATCTGTAGAGGATTTATATATGAATTGATGCAAAACAATTTAACCAGAACCAGAAAATAACATACACAATGAATACAACAATGATAATGTAAAGTGTTACAAGAGTAATGTATTCGTGTCATCATCATCAAAATTTAATATTTATAACTAAGTTTAGACTCAGAGAAAAGATATCACAGTTTATATTTCATATTTTTTGGAAGAGGTGAGAGACTATAGTCATGGACCTATGAGGACTAGTCTAGGGCCTAGCAGACAGAAGCAACTTCACTTTTTAAAATCACTGATTGGTCTCTACTTGAGGAAGTCACTATATACCTAGTAATTGATGCAGTCAGTAAAAAATTTAGGCAAGAAATGTAAGGCTCTTCTGATCATGATAAGTTGATTAAACTTAACTGTTCCACGTATTTAAGGTTAAGACCCCTGTGATGAATAAGGTGAAAGAGAAAACTTGGACAACCAATTGATTGTTTCCAAGGACGTTTGCCCACTCAGTGACTGTAAGTCTATGCCGTCACCAGATATAAAAGCAGAGAACCAGATCTCTATATTTCCAGTTAGGATACACAACCTACCATATGTCATCAGCACAACCTATGCTTGCCAGGGAGACTGAAGGGTTGTGGAGTCATACGCTGCCTTACTTGTGATTCTTGGACACTATTCTGCTTCTTAGTACTTCAATAAGATCTCTTCACAGGAACAGTGCCTAGAGAATATTGGGCTCAGCTGACACACTGATGAGTCATCTTAAAATGCTCCCTCACCACCCCACTCACCCACACATACACACACATGTTTTATTCTATGTTTTAAAAAATCTCTCTCTTGGTGAGGAGAGGGAGGCATAACATGAGAAATGAAGGTGAAATTTTTAAGTAAGATGTATAATGAGTAATATCAATTTTTTTCAGATACAAACAACTCCCCACATTCTACAAATGGAATAAACATGAAATGGTTCAAAATTTTAACCTTCCATAGAATAAAAAATATTGAAAACACAATAACTTTCTTAATTATAATAAAATATAATAAGATGAAAATGTGATCATTTTCCTCTAAGTTTTAAAGTTCCTTAATATGTTTTTTATTCCACATTCAGGTCCAGAAATATCCTTATCCCATATAATCCTCAAGAGTCACAAGTAGACAATATAGTGAATTCATCAAAAAGTGCATGTGATGCTACATACCAATAGTTCCCAGTCTGTCTATGGAGAGGTTATCTTTCTAAACTTCCATTTGATTATGAGGTCAAAGACTGGTCCAGTCTGCCTGAATCCAGAACCTCAGATTTCAAGGAACACATTCATCAAAAAAGAGGAAATTAATAATCCCAGAAGGACAGTGTCCCATGAAACAATTAATAATTTGAATAGCCCTTAGTATAAGAGAAAAGGGCATCGTGAGAGCAGTGGGATACCAGACACCTGTATAAATGAGATTATTTTATTGGAAAGCAACTCAAGTTAGCCTAGCCAGCAAAGTCCTAAAAGGAGATTTTATTTTAGATTTCAAAAGGCAAGAATAAAGCTGGTACAGTGCAAAGTATCCTGGCACTTGAGTCAGAGGATAATGGTTCAAAGCTCAACTTTGATGCCCTGTATCTCAGACTTTGCACCTGTGACTTCAGCCCTGTTACACAGAGTGTGCTCATCACTAAAATATGAATTGTCCTAGTTGACTCTTGAGAGTGTTTCCAACTCCATGTTTGTGATTCTGTAACTGGTCAGAAGCCTCAATGGAATGTTTTTATAAAGACCCCTGTTAAAAACATTCCTTTTTGTACCTCCTGTCTTTCACTCTAGCTTTCCACCTGATTTGTCTTATTTCATAGCTTAGGCTCTTTGTCATAGAATAGGTATCTGTGGAGGTGACTTGGTTCCTTTTTCAACAGCCACCAACATCCTTGTTGCAAGTAGCCTATTTTCACCTTAACATTGTCTCTCTCCTATTTAGGACTAACTAGCAACCAAATATCCAGGCAGCTAGATGGCCCAATGGATAGACGAATGGGCTAGAATTGGAGGCAGAGTGCATTTTAGACTAACCCAAATGCACTCTGACTCTAACCCTAAATGCACTCCCAATCAAGAAGCCCTGAGTTCAAATCAGGCCCAAGACATTCATTAGATGCCTGAAAATCATATAACTTTTGCTTGCCTTAATCTACTGGAGAAGGAAATGGCAAACCACTCCAATATATTTGTGAAGAAAAATCCATACAGAATCATAAAAGTCAGACATGACTGGAAAGCAACAAACCAAATAGCCATATTATGGAGAAGAAACCAGATTTCCAGAACAGAGAATAAACCTTACATGGGTAAGGTTAATTAGTATAAAGAAGTCTTAAATGTGCTGAGTTCTGGGCTTGATTCTGGTAGACATAGAATGACTAATTAAAATAAGACGCTTGCCCTTGGGGAGTTGACAGTCTTCTAACTAGTGCATTGTACTTGTTCTGCTACTCCCATGAGTTACAAGATTCTGAGCAGATTTGAGTACCCGTGGAGAACCTCTTCTACTGCTAAGCCAAGTTGGAAGAAGAACTCAATAAGCAAATAGTTGAATCAAGACACAGTATCAAAGTTAATAGGAAAAAGTCAACAAGTCAGACTTATTATCAGCAGCACCTATACACAAATGAGTGATATTTCCCACCAGCATAAAGCCAGTGAAAAAGAATTTAAAGATTATTCCCAGGATAAACACCTAAGAACTCATTCTCCCAGGAAAAGAAAGCTGTAGATTCAATACTATCTAGTTTGCATGTGATGAATGATTTGAGTAAATATATAATAAAAAAAGAAATTTGTCAAGTGCTTATTATGTACCAGACATTTTGCTAAGCAATGAGAGCACAGATATTTTTAATAGATGAATCCCTACTTTTCATTTTTTGGTAGGAATACAGAATATTTAGAGGGGGCTGTGCTGAGCAGGAAGGAAGTTTTATTCAGGGAAGGTCAAAAGCATGAGTTATTCTATGGTACTGATGGTGAAAAGGCCTGGGTCAATTGCTAGACAGGGTATGAAGCTGGAAATTATTTTATCACATAGGCTCCATAGTAGGTATAGTGAGCTAAACCACACAGTCAGCCTTCAATCAACAGAGTTGGGTACTAGGGTGGGACAGTGACAGACAATGAATGAATTTCCTCAAAACTTAGGGATATGGATTCTTGATAGCCTGTCTAGGTCTCAGATTACTCATGGAAGAGAACTCTGTCAGTAGCTCAAAGCTCTGTATTGAAGAGATCTGTTGTCCTCTGCCTCCCTGATAACTGGGATTACAGGCATGTGACACCACTGAAATTCACTTGCTTGAAATATTGTGAAACTCACTGCATTTAGGGCCTCTAAGTTCTTGACATAAGTCTACAACTTCTTTTCCATTGTTATTATACTTATAGTTATCCCTTTCAAGACTTGGAAATTTACCACTCCAGGGCCATGTTACGTTCTGATATATGGACAATGATGATGTTCTACCAGAGGATGAAAACATGTGGCACCAGAGTGGTGCTTATCTCTGTTTCCATTTGCCAACTACCTGGAAGCTGTATACTTTGTTATGTCACTTAAGGTCGGAGTGCATAGCTTTACAAGATTTTGATTCCATTCCATTTGAGAAACATTTATTAAGCACCTGCCACATTCCAGACACTGTATTAAGTAGGGGTATAAAAAGAGGCAAGAGCATCCTTGTCCTCCAGGGTTTTACAATCTAATTTTCTAATTTTTAGAAAGGTTGATTTGATTATATACTTCTTCCTGGGTTCTGTATCATTAGATAATATGATGGGAAACAAGCTGGAGAGAATTAGAGCTACATGGTTATAGATATTATATTTAAATTAACCTGGGAATTTCTCATTAGAGTCAGGAAAATTCATATCCATTCATTGGAATGCAACTCTTTTGGTATTCGGGAGATGGTTTTATCTAATCTATTACAGATAATTCATTCTTTAGGTCTAATTCAAACTGTGAATAAATGAGTCATTCAGAGACTAGATATATAGAATAAGTGTTGTTACCTTATTAGAAAGCTAAGAAAGATCAGAAAATTCCTGGCTGTGAAATGGGGATGATCATACTACTTAACTCCAAATGCATTTAAAGTTCTTTGTAAAATTGAAACTGCTATAGTGGGAGTCATCAATGTGGTACTAGTAGTAGCAGTACTAGCAGTGATAATGACATTTATACAGAGGATGTATATTATGGCATTTGAGACTTATAACCATCCTGTAGCATGACTATTAGGTAAACAGATACTATATCCATAGAGTATTGAACTCAAGGGAAAAACTGGGTCAAAATCTACTACTTGGTATTTGATAGCTGTTTATTATGTTAGCCTCAGTTTCTTCACCTATAGTATCTGCCACACACTGTTGGTATGAGACCCAAGCCTATTTTTGTTGATATTAAAATGTTTTCTAAGTGCCAGTCTATACCTGGCATTAGAACTGGAAGGAACTTTAAAGAACAACTAATTTAACCCCTTATTTCACAAAGAAGAAAGTGAGTTGCAAAGCAATTGAATGGCTTCAGGTGGACACAAGTGATAAATGGCAGATACAGGATTGGAACACAGATCCTCCAACTCCAAATCTACTGCATCATTCCATCTCCCCATTTAAATGAGGAAACTAAGACCCATAGAAGATAATGGACTTAGTTGTGATCATGCAGCTATCAAGTGCCTGAAAAGCTGTTGGGGGAAGCAGAGTGCAGTTCCCAAATCATCCATTTACTGTCTGTTTGAACTTGGATGAAATCATTTAATCTCTCTAGATTTTGGTTTCCTCTTTTATGAAATGAACCAATCAGATGAATTCCAAGGTCCCTTTTAGCACTCAACTTTTGATACTACCCTATCCAATGTGTTACACTGATCCTTACCCTTTCATATGCTTGCTGTGAGGATAACATTATATGTCAGCCATAAATATGAAAGTATATATTATAGATGTGAGGTATTGCCCTTCCTGAGGCACAGGAATGGGTCACAACGGGAGAATTGGCAAGCATCATCCAGTAAATTCGTACTCACAAATAAAAATGTTCTACTTTGATAGATTTTCACTGCCCTGGTCTGCTTTCAATATGGTTTTCTTTTCTTTCAGGGGAAAGAAAAACTATGGTTTCATAGGTTCAGGGAATTCCAGGTGAAAGAAATTCCCTTTACCAAAGCAGATTGGCAAAGCATCTGAAATATACAGCCTCAGGTGGGTCAATGAAAGTTTAAAAGACTACCCCAGAGTAACACAGCAAGTGAGTGTCAGAGATGGGATTTAAATTCTGTTTTCTTGGTTCCAATGCTAGCTGTTTATTGACTATGCCAACTTATAATTTCTGAGTTTTCCATAATCCAATATATTGGTAATCAATTTAACACCATCTGGTACTCTGCCAACCATTTTCTGGAGAGTGTAAACAGATATGTCAGAGTTGCTATGAAATAAAGGGAGCTCTAGGGACTGAATCTGATGGGATCCATTATATATCAGGGATAGTGAAATCAGAACTGTTTTATGTGCTAACTATATTTTCTACGTCACTGTAGCATAGCAGTAGGTACAATTTATCTAAATCTTTAATACTTTCTGTTTTGGGAACAGAGACAAATTTGGTTTCTGAAGAGCATCAAGGTAAATGTTGCAGGTCTATCTTTAATATTGTGGGATTATCGGCAAGTATTAAAGCAATCGATTTTGAATGTGTAACCATGCATCACAAGCATCGTTTAAAAAAATCAGCCTCCTGCCCCTAAAATCGACTGATTTATCTCTTTCTCCCTAGGTATATAGGTCAAGTGGGTGTGAGTCAGAAGAAAAACTAAACAACCTGCCGGCTATGAAAAGTTCCATCACAATTCCTGAAATTCAAAAACAGAAACATTGAATTCACAGCCTGAAATCATGAGGTGTGACTCATTTCTTATTCAGTCCATAAAAATGTAAGTCTCTCATTGCTTTCCATTTGCAGTGGATGTTTAGCAGTTAAAGGGGTCAAAATCTACAATCCTACAGGGCTATGTATACTCAATTGTGCATAGAAGAGAGGGGAATATAAAATCATAGAATATAAGAGTTTGAAGTGACATTTAGAGATCACCTATTCAAACAAAAACTACTACAAAATGCCTAGAAAGTTAACAAGTGGTCATTTATTAACTCTTAAGGATCTCCACTGAGAGGAGTTTTAATATGATTGAGGGGGTTATACAGTCAACTTCTGGATAACTATACTTTTAGGAATGTTTTCCTTTCTTGATTTTTTCTTCCATTTTTCCTTTCCTTTCCTCCTTCATTTTCTTCTTTCTTCTTTCCTTTCCTTCACTTCTCTTTCTTTTCTTTTCCTTTGTTTTATTTTCTTCCCTTCTCTTCCTTCCCTCCTTTCCTTTCCCTTCCTTTCCTTTCCTTTCCTTTCCTTTCCTTTCCTTTCCTTTCCTTTCCTTTCCTTCCCTTCCTTTTCCTTTCTTTCTTCTTTTCCTGTTTCCATCATCCTCCAGTTGGCCATAAGGTTTAAGGAGGACAGTCTGACCTCTGGAAAACAAGGGTCCTCCCCATGCCAAATATACCAGTCATGGATTCAATGCATATCCATCTAAGCAAGCCTATATGTAGAAAATAGATCTATCTCCAGGTTGTATCTACTTTCACTTTCATTCAGGCACTTATGCATTGTCAAAAGTTTGGGACAGCCACTGGAGATTCAGTGGCCAAGTCTAGGAAAGGGTCATTTCTCAAGAGTGATATGCTTTTCCTAGCCCAGCCATGAATCTATCTAGCAGCCAGGGTACCATGCCTTGCAAGCAAAGGGGAAAATCATTTATTAGTTATTTTATGCGTGGAAATGAACTCAGTGATAGAAATGTTGATAGTAACCCACTTTCTCCTGACATCAAGATGGTAGAAGGGAGAGTTCACTCCGGGTAGATATTTTTGCATTTATTATATTTTTTTCAGTAAATATCTCCTTTTAAAAATTAACATCAATTGGTCATCAGTAATATTGAAGAGATATCAACTAGTTATTATATATATATATATTTAGAAATCTGCAGTCAATATTTATATTGGAGATAAACACACTAGAGGAGTGGAAGTCTAGAACAGTAACATTGAAACACCATTGTGAGTCAGGAGAGTTCTTAGAACTCTGAGGATAGCTTGACTCTAGAGGCTCTACCAGCCAATGAAATTGGTGGTGGAAGAGTAAACTCAGAGTTGATAGATGGAGAGATAGATGGATGGATATATTTGTATACTTGTATATATACATGTACATATATAAGCTTTACTGAAATCATTTTGTATTTCCTTATATTTGCAATATTATGTCTACTAGTGGACCAAGTCCATTGAGAACAGGATAAGGGTTTTTTTTGTCATTTTGTTTATATCCCCAACATCTAACAATATGCTTTGTATGTAAGAGGCACTTAATGAATAGTTTAAAAACTGAATATGATATTGGTGTTAATTTTCAACCAGAATTTTATTGCAAATACTTAATAAGATTATAGGGTTATTGCTTCAGAACTGGAAAACAACTTGGTGGCATTCTATTCCACTAGTTTTTGAGGTTTTTATTCTTTCATTTCCTTTGATGCACCAATACTCAGGAAGAAATATTTCTCATAGACAATATGCCTTGAAGGATAAGATAAAACCTCCTTTGTGCTTCTACTCCAATTGTGTATGCTGGGGATCCTCATTCTCTGGCCATTGTAGTCTCATGATAATGTAAAGCACAGACACTCATTAACCAATACAGCACCATCAGTTTGCCTACCTCTGTTGTTTTATGCTGTACTTTTCTTCTATGACGCTATGCTACTTCCTTGATCTATCCTACAAGGCCCCTTAAGTACTGTAGTTTCACAGAGGGTGGTGGGTCTTGGCCCTGAGTGATTCCTTGTTTTTTGTTTAGAATTCCATTATTTAGTTGAAGAAATTGTTGACCAGATTAAAGTGACTTGCTCAAGGTTACACATGTAAAAGGACAAATTTAGACTTAAACCGAATCCTCTAATTTGACACACTATTGCTTTCACTATGCCAAGTTATCTCTCTAGCAATATTTTTTTTAATTCAACACCTGTGTTTGAGGGAAAAGAATTGTGGGAAGTGGGAGATAGCACTTTCAATAGGTAACTTTACTATTCACTTCTGTGCTGAAAATAGGTCATCCTTATTTCTGAATAAGAAGAGAAATCTGGCTCTAAAACAAAACAGAATGCATATACCCCAACAGGCCCCACCTCACTCCCACAAATCTCCCAAGTCTGAATCATGAAAAACTCACTTTAACCAGAAACAAAAAACATCTGTGTCAAAGCACTTCTTGGGAAATACAATCACTAATTGATGACAATTCAGCACCTCAAGGCTCCCTAAAGACATCATCTGTTGGGGAGAGAGAGAGGAATGGGCCCATTAACTATTCATCCCTCTACATTCTCAAATATCCTTCTCCACAATGTTGAATCATCTGAAAACAAAGTACCAGCATGCTCTCATCTCATTTCCCTGCAGAAATACCTCCACTGACATGATTTAATGCTGCATTCTCCACTTAGAAAGTCGATACCAAAATCTTCCATCTGAACATTGGTGCTGTCTGTCTTGCAAAACCCAAGTCGAAGACATTGTCTTCTATGTTACCTAGTATTTCTTTTATTAAGGTCCACATGATAAGCTGTTCCTTGGCTTTGGTTCCAAGAGTCTTTGCCTGCAAAAGAATCTGCCTGTTTAAAAAGCTCTAGTCTAACAATGAAAACTTGGAAACCCTATGTGTGCCCTGTTTTGTTTAACCACCAAGAAATGTGGGGAAAAATTCATGATCCATGGGTAATAAACAGTAAGTATGTCTTGTAAAATATACTTCCTCTCTGTTCTTAAATAACCTGTGTCCTGGCTTTATCCTTAACTGATCTTTTTCACATAAAGTTCAATCATTTTTAAAAAGTTGTTTTATTGTTGCCCTTTGTTTTTAATAATAATAGCAATATAATAGATGGCATCTATGGAGTGCTTTACTACCCTCACAACAAGGGAAGTAGTTGTTAATACTATCCTCCTTCTGCAGATGGGAAAGTTGAGGTTAAGAGATTTTATGACTTACCCAGGATCACACAGCTAATCAATGTCTGAGACTGGATAAAATGCTCCAATGGACTGGCCATGTTTTCCAAATGCCAAAAATATATTTGCCTAAAATAATATTTTATATAGAACTCTAACAAGGAAAGTGTTCATGTGAAGGTTAGAAGAAGAGATACAAGGACATTCTTAAAATCTCTCTAAAGAACTTCATAATCTATTGTGACACATGAGAAACTCTGATACAGCACTGCCCACCATAATGTGCCCACATCAAAGTAGGCATTGTGCTCTATGAGCAAATCAGAATTGAAGTATCTCAAAAGAAATGTGGGATGCACAATTTTATAAACATCCATACTCTATGAACTATTTGTTTTTACTATATTTTTTTTACTATTTTTACTTTCACTTTTATTTATTATTATATATTACAAAATAATATAGTAAACATACTCATTATTAATTTATTATATACTTTACTATTACCATTTTTGCTATTTACCATAACTACCATTTACCATACCATCCTTAGCTCACGTTGATCTGATCTGACTTGATTCCAACATAGTAAAGTCATTTTGGTCCTCTTCGAGAACAAAGGACAACAATCCTCCACTGGACCAGTTAACTTTTCAGTAACACCAACCAATATAGCGTGTCTATCAGCATATATAATATTCAACATCTGTTTTGAAGTTGAGGAAACTGAGGCAACACAAATGAAGTGCCTTGCCCAATGTTACATGGCTAGCAAGTAACTGAGAGCAGAGTTTGAATTCAGATCTGCCTTACTCAAAGCTCAGTACTTTAGCCACTGCACCATGAAAAGCAATTAGCAGGAAACAGAATTGAATAAGAATAAGAGATGTGATAGGATTCCATTTCACACATTGTGTAATGACTTCAATGATGCCAAAATGGCACAAAAGGGACTTATGTACCCCTGCTGATGACCTGTGGTTACCAGGCTTGAGATACCATCAATTTCAAAATGGTTAGAAAAGGAAATCATTAACTATGAAACATTTCAATGTCCATATTGGGGACAATAATTGTCATTGATACAGTGCATTAAAGTTTGAAAAATAATGTACATATAAGTACATTTGAGCCTGATATCAACTCAGTGAGGTAATTTACAATCCTGTTTTCACCTCCATGCAAATGAAGTAACTGAGATGGAAAGGTTGGATAACTTGTTTGGGGTTATACATCTAATGTCATAGGAAGAATTTAAACCAAGGTATTCTGGAATATGGGGTCAACTCGCTCCCCACCATATCATACTATACCTGCAACTACCCCAATGTCCAAGTGGATCTGGGATGACATCATTCCCTTGAAAGCAAAGGCCCAACTGATCAATGTTCTTATTTTCCTGATGTTTGTCTATGATAGCAAGATGTGGAATATCATTGTCTCTGTAAAACAAGGTGCCTAACACAGATAAGACAACGAAGAGGCACATGACGCAGGTGAACAGGCTGAAATATATATTGCTGAGGAACTTAGAATAAGAGCAAGACTAGTGACTCATCAATAAGTGTTAGACAGCAAATGAAGTGCCAGTGATTTCTAAAATAGAATACTATATCAGAAACTGAGGCATCATGATCATCTGTCTCATATTTTATTAGCAATGACTCACATTTATATCTCATTTTAAGAATTACCAGGTGCTTTTTTCAGAACAACCCTAGAATTGAGTAGTATTCCTAACAATAACAACATGCCTACTTGACTGGATATCCTAGTCCCTTAAAATATTCAGGTATAGATTTCTTTAGTAGATCACATTTAAATATCGCTCAAAAGTTTACAAAATGGCATTACCGAGTAATATCTGAGTATAAGACCTATCTCTGAGCCTGGCTACCTGAAACTCCCATTGTTTTGATCTCACACTATAAAATGCAACCAAGGTACTGACGGTTTTTTTTTTCTTTTTTATCATGTTTATTTATTTATTTTAGTTTTCAACATTCATTTCCACAAATTTTTGAGTTTCCAAATTTTCTCCCCATCTTTCCCCTCCTCCCACCCCATAACACCTTGCATTCTGATTACCATTTCCCTCAGTATGCCATGCCTTCTATCATACCTCTCCCTTCCCTTATCCCCATCCTCTCTTTTTTTTTAGTAGGGCAAGATAGATTTCTATACTGCATTACCTGTATTTCTTATTTCCCAGTTGTATGCAAAATACAATTCTCAACATTTGATCTTAATACTTTGAATTCCAACTTCTCACCCTTCCTCTCCTCCACCCATCCCACTGAAAAGGCAGGAAATTCAATATAGCTGTATATGTGTAGTTTTTCAAAAGACTTCCACCACAGTCATGCTGCGTAAGACCAAATATATTTCCTTCCATCCTATCCTGCCCCCCATTTATTCTAATCTTTCTTTTGAACTTTTTCCTCCCCAACAATGTTTACTTCTAATTACTCCCTTCTCTCATTTGCCCTCACTTCCATCCTCCCCCTCACTCCACTTGCCCCTTCTCCCCTACTTTGTTGTAGTGTAAGATATAATTTCATACCACATTGAGTGAGCATGTTATTCTCTCCTTAAGTCAAATGTATGATAGTAAGCTTCACTTTTTCCCTCTCACCACCTCTCTTTTCTCTTTCATTGAAAAAGCTTTTTCTTGCCCATTTCATTTCTCTCTTTCTCCTCCCAATATATTCCTCTCTCACCCTTTAATTTTATTTTTTTAGGTATCATCCTTTTTATTGAACTCACCCTGTGTTATCTTTGTGTGTGTATATTTGTGTGTGCATGAGTGGACTTGTGTGTGAGTGTGTGTGTATAATCCCTCAAACTACCTAAACACTGAGAAAAATCTTGCGTTACAAATATTATCTTTCCATGTAGGAGTATAAATAGTTCAACTTCCTAAAGTCCTTTATAATTTCTATTTCCTGCTTAACTTTTTCATACTTTTCTCGATTCTTGTCTTTGAAAGTCAAATTTTCTCATTCAGCTCTGAGAGTTTCATCAAGAATGCTTGAAAGTCCTCTATATCATGAATGACCACTTTTCCCCCTGAAGTATTATACTCAGTTTTGCTGGATAGGTGATCCTTGGTTTTAATCCTAGTTCCTTTGACTCTGGAAGATCCTGTGTTATCCTGATTGTATTTTCACAATACTTAAATTGTTTCTTTCTAGCCGCTTGCAATATTTTCTCCTTGACCTGAGAACTCAGGAATTTGACTACACTATTCCCAGGAGTTTCTCTTTTTGAATCTCTTTCAGGAGGTGATAGGTGGATTCTTTCAATATTTATTTTGCCCTCTGGTTCTAGAATATCAGGGCAATTTTCCCTGATAATTTCGTGAAAGATGATGTCTAGGCTCTTCTTTTGTTCATGACTTGCAGGTAGACCAATAGTTTTTACATTGTCTCTCCTTAATTTATTTTCCATGTCAGTTGTTTTTCCAATGACATATTTCATCTTACAGTCTATTTTTTCATTCTTTTTGTTTTGTTTTTATAATTTTTTGCTTTCTCATAAAGTCATTAACTTCCATCTGCTCCATTCTAATTTTTCCTTTAGCAAGTTTCATTATTTTCTTGCATCACTCTCACTTCACTTCCCAATTTTTCCTCCACCTCTCTTACTTGACTTTTTCAAAATCCTTTTTGAGCTCTTCCATAGCCAGAGACCATTGAATATTTTTTTTTGGAAGTTGTGGTTGTAGAAGCCTTGACTTTTATGTCTTCCTCTGATGGTATGTTTGTTCTTCCTCATCTGAAAGGATGGAAGAAAATGCCTGTTCACCTTCTATAGTCTTATTTCTTCTCCTTTTGGGGGGCATTTTTCCAGCCAGTTACTTGACTTTTGAGTCCTTTGTCAAGAGGAGGGTGTACTCTTGGGATCTGTAAGTTCTCAGTTCCTCCAAGGTGGCACAATCAAGGGAGTGGAGTTACTCCTCTCCTGGC
Organism: Potorous gilbertii; assembly: GCA_028658325.1. Lineage (NCBI taxonomy): Eukaryota > Metazoa > Chordata > Mammalia > Diprotodontia > Potoroidae > Potorous > Potorous gilbertii. The sequence goes on along the minus strand of CM053771.1, from coordinate 529,089,971 downwards.
CTGTACCCTGGTCTGGGAGTAATCAAAAACTTTTCTGCCCAGAATCTGCAATTAGAATTCCCTCACCACAACAGCCTCCAGCTCCACCACACTGGCATTCCTCCTCAACCCAGGGCTAAGCTCAGGTCTGAGATTCAGATCAGCTGCTTAATTCCTCCAGGGTCTCTAGGCAGAGGGCTCCAAAATGTAAGATGAAGGTGGTCCAGACCTCGATCTCCTTTCCTGGGTGAAGGGGTCCTCCTACTGACCTTTGAAGCTGTCTGGGGCATTTGTGGATTGAAAAACCTAGGAACTGCTGCTGCCAGTGGCTCCTTGAAGCCTGTTCCAGGTCCTGTCCCTGCTGGGTCTGTGCTCCATGTTGGTCTGTGCTCTACACTAGTCTGTCTGGACTTTGCACTGCTCCCTATTTTTATACAATGTTTCCTTACTCAGGAATTCCCTACCCTAAAGAAAAATAGGTCCATTACCTCTTCTTTACATGCCATTTGATTCAAATTTAGTTTGATATAAGACAGTTGAATGGACATTTTAATAATGGATTGTTTTTAATTCTCCAACATCTTTGAGTGACTCCTTAGATTACTGCAAGGCAAAATACATTGAATATTATTTCTTAATAGAATTAAAACTAGGTTGGGTACGGAACCCACTTTAGTGGATCCCATGAAACCTATAGAAACCATTAAAAACTGAAATCAAGGACTCAACTTGATAGAACAATTAGGATGCATAATCAATAAATCAATCAATAAACATTTCTGAAGATTCCACTCTATGCCAAGCGCTGCACTAAGTGCTGGGGGTATAAAAATAGACAATCCCTACCCTTAAGGAGCTTTTATTTTAATAAGAGAGATAACATTCAAACTAATATATGGAAAGCAATGTATGTAAATAATAAATAGCAGGGTGGAGCCAAGATGGCGATGTAGTAGGATGGACCTGCTCTAACTCTCCCCTCATAGCCCATAAAATTCCTGTAAAATTGACTAAGAAAATTCAAGGCATCAGAAGACACAGAATGACAGAGTGAAACAGTCTTCCAGCCCAGGACAGCCTGGAAGACTGACAGGAAAGGAATATCACACCGGGCTCAGAGGGCAGCACAAGTCAGAGTAGGGCATGGAATAGAAAAGGACTTCAGCAGGTTTCAGGGTGTGGAATCATGGACAGCTGCTGGGGTTCCCAGATTTCTCAACCCACAAACACAAAAGACAGCTTCAAAGGTCAGTAAGATAGTTCTTTCACTTGGGTGAGAGGGAAGCAAGTTATGCCTGCCCTGGCCCCAGGGCAGCTGTAGCCACTGAAGCAGCAATATTCACTGCTGGAGCATCAGCCTAAAGCCCAAGGGAATTGAGCAGCTGATCTGGGTCTCAGGCCTGAATGGTGGTCCTGAGGTGAAGAGAAGTACTAGATGGCAGAGCTGGTGATGGCTGTGGAGAGGGAAACTTACTCACAGTGCCAGTGCAGAAAGAATACTTTTGATTGCTCACAGACCAGAGTCCAGATCAGAAGAGGAGTAAACATCTTTTCCTTGATTGTGCCTTGTTGGAGGAACTGGCAACTTACATCTCCCTAGAGATATCTCAAAGAACAACTACAGAAAATCCCCGAAACCTAGTGTAGTATGCCTTCCACTTGACAAGGGATTCAAAAGACAAGTAAATGACTTGGAAAATGCCTAAAAGGGAGAAAAATTAAAGCTATAGGTTACTTTCTTGGTGAAAATTTATTTTCTTCCATCCTTTCAGATGAGGAAGAGCAAAGCATACTATCAGGGGAAGAAGGATTTTGAAAATCAAGTAAGAGAGGTGGAGGAAAAATTGGGAAGTGATGCAAGAAAATCATGAAAAGGAAGTCAACAACTTGCTAAAGGAGACCTAAAAGATACTGAACAAAATAACACCTTTAAAAATAGATAAACCTAAACAGCAAAAGAGGTCCAAAAAGTCAATGAGGAGACAATACTTTACAAAGCAGAATTGGTCAAATGAAAAATGACATTCAAAAGCTCACTGAAGAAAATAGTTCTTTAAAAACTAGAATGGAGCAGATGGATGCTAAAGACTTTATGAGAAATCAAGAAATTAGCAAAGAAAACCAAAAGGGTGAAAAAAAATAGAAGACAATGTGTAATATTCCATTAGAAAAGGAAATGACCTGAAAAATACATCCAAGAGAGATAACTTAAAATTATTGGTCTACCTGTAAACCATGATGAACAAAAGAGCCTAGACATCATCTTCCAAGGAATTATCAAGAAAACTGCCCTGATATTTTAGAATCAGAGAGTAAAATAGAAATGGAAAGGATTCACTGATATTCTCCTGAAAGAGACCCCAAAAGGAAAACTAGGAATATTTTAGTCAAATTCCAGAATTTCCAGGTCAATGAAAAAATATTACAAGCAGACAGAAAGAAACAATTCAAGTATTGTGGAAATACAATCAGGATAATACAGAATTTAGAAGCTTCTACACTAAGGGATTGAAGGACTCTGAATATGATGTTCCAGAGGCCAATGAAGATAGGAATAAAACAAAGAATCCCTTACCCAGCAAAACTGAGTATAATACTTCAGGTAAAAAAAATGAAACTTAAGTGAAATAGAGGACTTACAAGCATTCTTGTTGAAAAGAGCAGAACTGAATAGATTATTTGACTTTCAAATACAAGAATCAAGAGAAAGGTGAAAAGGTAAACAGGAAAGAGAAATTATAAGAGATTTACTAAAGTTGAAGTGTTTACCTTCCTACAGGGAAAGATGTTATTTGTAATTCATGAGACCTTTTTCAGTATTAGGGTAGCTAGAGGGAAAAAAATCATATATATATATATATGTATATATGTAGGTGTCTATGGTTTTGTATGTATATGTATATATTATAGGCTCATATGTATATGTACATGGGCATATATGTATATACACACATACATGTTTGTTGGTGTGTATGGGCATGTGTGTATGTGTATATTATATATGTGTAGATATGTATATGTACGTGGGTGTATGTGTGTATGTATATGTGTCTGTGTGTATACACAAATAGAAGGCACAGGGTGAGGTGAATATGAAGGGAGAATGCCTGAAAAATAAAATTTACTGTTGGGTGAAATGTACTAGGAGAAGAGAAAGGGAGAGTAGAATGTTGCAAATTATCTCACATAAAAGAGACAAGAAAGAGGATTTTACAATGGAGGGGAAGCGGGTTAGATGAAAGGAAATAAGTGAGTGTTACTCTCATGGGACTTGGCATAAGGAGTGAATAACATTCAATTGGATATGGAAATTTATTTTAAACTGCAAGAAGGCAAGGGGGAAGGAGATAGGAGATGGAAGATTATAGAATGGACAGAAAATTGGGGAAAGAGATTATCAGAAGCAAATATTGTTGTGGGAGGACAGGTCAAGGGAAAGAATGGAATAAATGGAGAGCAGGATAGGACAGAGATTAGTTAGTCTTTCATAACATAACTTTTATGGAAGTGTTTTTCATGGCTACACATGTATGATCTATGTTGAATTGCTTGTTTTCTCAAGGAGTGTGGGTGGGGAGGTCAGAAGGGATAGAATATGGAACTCAAAGCTTTAATAATGAATGTTAAAAATTGTTTTAGCATGCAGCTGGAAAATAAGATATATAGGCAATGGGGAATAGAAATCCATTTTACCACAAAGGAAAATAGAGGGGAGGGGAAGGGAAGAAGGGAGGGTTAATAGAAGGGAGGACAGACTGGAGGAAGAGGTGGATGTGGCGCTTGCTGTCCTAGGGTGGGGGGAGGGGAGAGATGGGGAGAAATTTTGAATTCAAGTTACTGTGGAAGTGAATGTTGAGAACTGAAAAATAAATATATATTTTTATAAAAGAATAGGAAATAACGAAGGAAGGCATTGGAATTAAGTGGGGTTAGGAAAGACTTCTGTAATGGGTGCAAGTATAGTTAGGATACAGAAGAAGGATACAGTACTCAGAGTGGAGGAGAAAGAACATTCCAGATGGAGGACAGCTAGGGAGAATGTCTAGAAATAAGAAAGAGAGAGCCTCATTAGCAGAACAGTCAGGAGTCTGTGTCTCTGGAAAGATAGGAGGGAGTTAGTTTAAGAAAGTCTTTGAATGCCAAAAAGAGCATTTTTTTATTTACTCTTGAAGTAATAGTCCCTGGAAGTTTTTGAATGTATGTGTTTGGTGGAGGTGGGCTGGGGGTGTGATATGATATGAACTGTATTTTGGAAAAATCACTTTAATGAGTGAATAAAGAATGAATTAAATTAGGGAGAGGTCGGAGGTAAGCAGATCCACCAGCTAGCTATGGTGAAGATTCAGGCAGGGATGATGATGGCATATACTAGAGTGGTGGCAGTATCAGAAGGAATGAGGTAATCCCGAAGTAATGGCAAAGAGTTACATGTGCATGTGAATACATCTTTACACATACATGTACACAGAAAGTCAAGGTAGGTTGGATGAATTGGAACCAATTATTCTGAAGAAGACTCAGAAGAGACAAGATAAGCTTTCAAGTACTTGAAAGGCTGGTATGTAGAAGATACTTTAGACTTGTCTGGTTTGAACCCATAAAAACACAAAGCAAGAGTGGAATCTGCAAGGAAACAAATTTAGAATGATATCCGTGGGCTGCCTTGTGTCAGTATGTAATGATTCCACCACTGTTGGAAGTCTTGTAGCATGACCCTTTTTTCAGGTGGTCAGTCATAGGATTGGAGCAAGGGAGGGGAAGACAGAGTTTTAAGGTCCTTTCCATACTTCAAATCCAATGATTCTGTGAATGTTTATCAAAATAGTGATTTACACCTGGGCTGACTATCTGGTCAGTGTCCAGTCTACCGGATCATTAATTTAACTGTAGGCTAACTTGAGAGTGTTCTGGCAATAAAAGAAGACTGACTGCAAAATTTCATGAACAATTGTCCTAAGGAATTGACTCTGTTAAGTAACATTCTCTTCATAAAGGCCTTTGTATTTAGGTATACAAATACCTTATTACATTAATCATTGATGTAGGGCTCTTGATAGAGGTTTCCTTCTTTTAATTTTTCTACATATTGGTTTGATAACATGTGTGCCCCAAATTAAAGAATCACTTTAACGTTTTTATTGTCTCTCTTTGTAGCCTCAGGGCATAAATTTTTCCTCATTGGTAATACTCTACTTACAAATGCTTTCAATTTTTTCTTCTTCACACTCTCACTGTTCTCTTTATCTGACCCTATATGATGACACATGTGCATGTGCACACACACAACAACAACAACACAATAAAACAACAAAAAAGTTAACCTAATTTTAAGTTGGGGCAGTTTAAGTTTCAAGTCATGAGAAAACCATGAATGAATAAACTCTTCATATCGTTTAAAAATGCTGTTAGAATATTTGTGCTCCCAAAGCCGCATTCTTCTTTGTATAATAGCAGAAGGAGATTTAGCAAAGGTAACTTTTGGAAAGTACAGTGAAAGTTACATTTACTGTCATGATCCTATGAACCATAATCATGGGAGCATGAAATGATCTGCATGGAAGGTCGATCAGACAACTTAAATGCTGCCACGATGCGTTTCAATGTCTCGTTTCTACTCTCAGACAACAAAATATACACTGGGAGAGAGAGAAAAAGTAAATGACATAGACAGTCATAATGGGGAAACCTTTTCAATGAGCAATAATTTAAATAGATAAATGACCTGGAAAAAAGTCACTAATTAAATACATTTGCACTATCCCAAGTCTACAAAATAATTCTGTACTTACCACCTTCATTATTTAGATACTGTCCTTTGGTCTTGAATTCTGAAAGCATAGAAACAGAGTAAGATTAAAAACTAAAACAACTATGTGATGAGAACAATGATGAACATTTCAAAGTTAATTATATATTTTATACACAACACCAGCTACTATGCTTCATAGGCCACTGCGACAACGAAAATAATTAAAATCAAAAGACAAGTCATACAGCGAGGACATCAGGAAATGTTGAATGATCCATCTCTCTGACAGTGATTTCACTTTCTCTCTGCCCCATGTGGCTTGCTAAACAAAATCCAGCAATAACTGAAAAATAGAGTAATTTCCCTAAATGGATGCTTTAAATTCTTGCCAAATAAAGTAAGATTCTGTTAATTAAAATTTTGATTGCTTTTGAAAGAGATTGAAAGATACTGGGTTTAACCTTTCAAAAATAGTCAGAGAACAAATTTTCTCTCTTTGTATATCTTAAATGAATGACTTTTTCAATGCATTTTTAAAAAAAAAGGTGTTTTAATGCACATCTATATTCAAATAACATCTGTGGTGCTGAGCAAGGTGCACCCACATGGTGGCCTTTGAATGAATGTTAGATAGATGTTTACCCGACTTCCTGAATCTGAACACACCCTTGAAGAAAAGTTTTCTTCCTTCCTTCCTTGCTTCCTTCCTTCCTCCCTTACCTTTCTTCCTTCTTCTCAGTCTCTCTCCATTTCCTTTCCTCCTTCCTTTCTTTCATTCATTTTCTTCCTTTCCTCCTTTCTTTTTCCTTCTTTCTTTTTCTTTCTTCCTTTCTCTCTCTCTTTCATTTTTTATTTTTCTTCCTTTCTTTCCCCTTTCTCTTTCACTTCCTTTCTTCCCTCCCTAGCTCTCTTTCCTTTTTTCCATCTTTCCTTAATTCTTTATTTCTTCCTCGCACTGTTCTTCCTTGCTTTCTTGCTTCCTTTCTCATTCTTTGAATTTTATGTTTAAAAGGTTTTATTTTATCAGTATCTTTTGTTTTTTACATAATCTATAACTCCCATCTTAATCCTCCAAACTGGACATTCCAGGGATTCATTCCTTATAACAAAGAATTTTAAAATAGCACGCAAAATATCAGCAAAATTGGCAAACACATCATAAGGTTTCACATTGTATGCAGTGTTCTACAACTATGACCATCACCCAAATAAATATCCTACAAAGCAGACTTTTCCAGCATGCCATCCTCTTTGCTTCATGCAATAAGCAAGATTAGTTGAAAGACATGAGGATGTTGAGTCTAGAATACTTAGTGGAGACAGGACAATTGAGTTCATTCCATTTAGTCACACACCAAAAAAACTAGAATCTAATTGAACATCTTGACACCTTCTTTTTCACTGAACTCATCCTCCATTCTGAAACACCAAACCTCCATCCTGGATTTTTAGAGTCCAACGCCCCATAATTTATATTTTTATAATGCTTTATGATATGCCAATTGAAATACCACTTCTTTTTTTTCCAACCACATATCTGCATGAAGAGGAGTTTTCTTCATAAATTTTAACGTAAGCAACTCATTGAATTAAGAAGCATATACGAAAGTGTAGCTGGCTTCTCATAAATCAGACATTAGAGTCTCACAAAAATATGTAAACAATGTCAGTATTCTACTTTTGCATTGGAAAAATATTTTTTCATTAAAATATATTAACTTTCATTTGTTTATTGTTATTTTAAAAGAATGGTTTTAAATCCATCAGTTTGAGTTTTAATACAGCAAATATTGGTAGAGATTGCCCATATAAATAAAAGCTTTTTGGGCTCCTCAATATTTTTTCACAAGTGTAAGTAGTTTCTGAGATCAGATTTTGGGAATTAATATTTTATAAAAATAAAGGAATAATAAATATGCATTCATTGCTCATGCTGACTTTTGTTAATTTAATTTTTAGATGATAACACTAAATATAAATTTAGTATAAGCAAAATTTAAATGATACACTAAAATAATTTTAGGGTTTTTTATTCCAATCAATTACCCTAGTAGATTCATTTCAGAAGCAAACAAAAATAATAGAAAAATTATTTACATCAAAAGTTCCTAAATTTCAAGGGGAAAAATGAGGAAAAGTATGAATGATTAGGAGACAGTCCCACTAGATCTTTCTTTGGTCTGGATTAGAGTAGATTGACACTAGATTATACTAGATTTTAGACTAGATTCTTTGGTTCTTGTTAAAAGGAGGAAAGAGAGAAAAGAAGACCATTAGAGTCGACCAGATAGGCATGAGACGAAATCAACTGAAAACAATAATCCAGTGGTTGGGATGCCCAAGAACATAAATTCCTGGAAAGATTCCAGTTTTGACAATAATTGCTGGGAAAAAATTGAAAGCTACTTGGCAGAAATTATAGTTACATCAACATCTTACATCAATAAGAATATTAAAGTTCACATCCTAGAATACTTAGAAGAGAATGGGAGGAGCTATTTTTTGATGAATTACCAAGGGGAAGAATTCTTAACTAAAGAAGAGATAGAAATCACAAGAGAGGACATAGATCATTGTGTTCATATAAATTACAAAGCTCTTATATGAAAAAATCAATGAAGCAACTCAAGGCAAAAATAAATCTTATGAATTTTACAGAAAAACAAATAAAAAAGATATAGCACATGATGCACATGTTACAGTTTTATTTCGATGTTAAAATATGTATAATTTATTTTTCTTTCCATATCATAACATTTGTTTACTGATAATAGCTAAGTTCACAATAATAAAAATTATTTTTAAAAAAGTAAGAAAGGAATCTGTAGAATTGGAATATATTTGTTTCAGATATCATTGCTAAATTGATTTATCAATAAACATTTATTAATGTGCCAGGCAAAATGTTGAACTCTGAGGTTGCAGTCAGTCAATAAACATTTATTAAGTACCTACTAATATTTCAGGTAATGTGGTCAGAGTTGGAGACATAAAGAATGGTAATGGACAGTCCCTGCTCTCCTGGAGCTCATAGTCTAATGGGGAAACAACATGCAAACAATTTTATTTTTTTACGGACAAGCTAGAGAGTATGAATTGGAAATAATAAAGTGAATTAACAAAGATACTTGACTTCAAAGAGTTTCCATTGTACTAGAAGAAACAAAAGGTTCACAAATAAGTACATAGAAGACATATTGAAAACAAATATGAAATAATGGGAGGGACAGAGGGAGTGCTTTAATAATTAAGGGGAAAAGACCTCTAAAAAATTTGCATATGAATTCCTAAAAGTGAGTAAATTGTTCTAAGAAGTGGATATGAATAGAAGGAGTTGTCCAGTCATAATGGAAAACCTTAGCAAAGGCATGGAGGAAGGAAATGAAATACTGTGCACAGAGAAGAGTCTACACAGTGGAGAGGATGGTGTTTTTTAAGTATTCTGAGATTTAATGACATCATGTGGAAAACAGGATTAATCATGCTAATGATTTGGGTGAATATAATAGACTACTTTGGCATCTGGGGAAGCTTAAGGACCCCTTCTCACAATTTATTTTAAATGCATAAAATAAAATGCATAGGATTTCAAAGGAAACTAATCATGTTGAAATACAGTTAACAAGAGACGCCTTTAAAATAAGTTCATGAATACCAGGTTTAGATCCCTTGTAATAAGTATTTAACACAAGAGCCATTCTCAGAAGGACCAAAGGATATGAATATTTTAAAACATAAGAATGACAAGGAATATACAATTTTAGGAAAACAATATAGCTAGTAATAATACAATACAATCCAAATAACTAGTAATAAAATAAAAATTCAAACAACTAATGTATTACCAATTATCTTGATAATTCTCAAAGATGGAAAAATAAAAACAATGAAAAAGCAGGCATCCCAATAACCGTCCATGTTGGAGAAGTTGTGGGAAGAGAGGCATACTCTACAGTGTTGGTGCAATTTTGAATTGATTCAACCACTCTGGATATTAATAATAAAGTAGGCAAGAAAAGTTTAATAAAATTATGCATTTTAACACAGAAATCACAGTGTTGGAAATATACCTCAAGGAAGTCAAAATCAAAAACAAAAGTGAAAGTTTTGAAGAAGAAAACAGCATCACGATTCTCTTTGTGATCCTGAAAAACTAGAAATCAAGTGCAATGTAGTAGAATATTACTGTTCCAGAAAAAATATGACAAATGGGAGGAACTTAGAGCAAGATGGGTATAGATGTCTGAACTGATGAAGTGTTAAGTAAGCATAACCATAAAAAATATACTGAATCACTACAAGAACAAAAATTAAAAGATGCCAAAAAAGGAAGCTAAGTCTGAATAGTGGGGAAAAGTAGTACATGAAAATATTTAATGACTATATATTCTTCCTCTTGGCAGAGAAATGAATGACCACTAAGACAGAATGCAATACCATTTGTCAGATATGGTTACTGCAACATATGTTTTCACTTACTTATTTTTTCTCCCTCACAAAGACAAACTCAGTCTGGAAAGGGGAGGCAAAGTATGCCTGACACCCCTAAGACCTGTCTGTGATATAAAGATGAAAGTTATCAATCAAAACGCCCGTGGGATTTTTTGCCTGTTATCTATGTGGAATCATTAAAAACAATGCAGTTTCCCCAATTCAATCAAACTTGCCCAATTATTCACCTATGCATCACTTGCTCCAATGCATGGTACATCATTTGATACCCACCACAACTGTAGATAACTGTTGTCTATTTCATACTTTTTATCAGTACTCAAAATATTCCATGCACATTTTAATTTATAGTATTCCCCCAAAACGATTTAGATTTCAAAAATTGTATATGAGTGAAATATATTGAATCAATTTTACCAAAGAAGTAACTGTACAGTTTTTTCCCCTTAATTGTGTATAAAGATAAAAACAAAGTTAAGTTTATCAATTTTAACTGCTGTATATATCTTCTGCCTTCTTTTTCATGAACTTCCTTAGAGGAAAATTAATCTACGGAAAAGTGCTTTCTATCAGAAATGATTTGAAAGAATTCCCTAAGAATCTCCTAAAAAGTTAACAGAATGCTACTCTATGTCATACAATACATATTTGATTTTAGGATAGCTGGGTGGCACAATGATTTGAATGCTGGCCTCAGAATCAGGAAGACTCATCTTCCTGAGTTCAAATTTGGTATCAGATACTGACTAGCAATGTGTCTCTGGGTAAATCACTTAAACCTATTTCCCTCAGCTTCTTCAGCTGTAAAATGAACTATAGAAGGAAATGGCAAATGATTCCAGTATCTTTGCCAAGAAAACCCAAAATGAGGTCACAAAGAATAAGACACAACTGAAAGTGACTGAACAACAATTGATTCCAGTTTCTACTCGAAAAATAATTTTCTGATAAAATTATAGGAAATCTAATCACTTATTTTATTCTTACAAATTCTGATGGATTTGTAACCTCACTAATACGAGTACTCCCATCCACCATGACAGATCACAAGACATCTCTGATTTTCTTTGTGACTCTTGTTCATACTTGTCCATTAATCATATGGAGAGTATCTGGCTATTATTACTCTTGGGGTCTTCTTCTCCATTTCTTATATCATTCCAGTATTAATAGAGCTTGTGGTCTTCCTATCTTTTTCTTCTGCCTAATGATATGTGACCAGCCCATCTTTTCTTTCCTGATAATACATTGCTCTGATGAAATTACTTATGCCACTTCCCCTACAGTATTCCTCAATTTTAATGTAATTCAACATTTTTACAGACATCATGACCTTTCAGGTGGCCTACAATTTAATTCCTTTTTAATTTTTTATAAATTAATTTTTAGTTTTCAACATTCATTTCCATAAGATTTAAGCTTCAAATTTTCTCTCCATCTCTCCCCTATCCCCAACACTGATATGGCATACATTATGATTACCCCTTCCTCCAGTCTGCACTCCCTTCTATCATCATCACTTTTATTCCCTCTCCATTACTTTGCAGTAGGGCAAGATAGATTTCTATACTTCTTTGCATGTATATCTTGTCTCCTAGTTGCATGAAAAGACAATTTTTAACATTTGTTTTTAAAACTTTGAGTTTCAAATTCTCTCCCTTTTTCCCTCCCTATCCACATTCATTGAAAAGGCAAGCAATTCAATATAGGCTATACATGTAAAATTATGCAAAATACTTCCATAATAGTCATGGTGTGAAAGATTAATTATTATATTTCTCTCCATCCTAGCTGGTCCCCCCACTTTTTCTATTTTCTCCTTTGACCCTGTCCCTTTTCAAAAATGTTTGCTTCTGACTACCCCTACCCTACTCTGCCCTCCCTTCCATAATCATCTCCCTTCTCCCATTTCCCTTTACTTTTCTGTAGAGTGAGATAGCCAATTGAGTGTATTCACTCCTCAAACCCAATCCAGTGACAAAGACACTCATTCTCACTCACCTCTCCCCTCTTCCACTACAATGGGAAAACGTTTCCTTGCTTCTGTTATATGAAATAAATTACTCCATTCTGTCTCTCCCTTTCTCCCAATATATTCCTCTTTCACCCTTAATTTAATTTTTTTAGATATCATCACTTAATATCCAACTCACCATGTGCCCTCCATTCATCCATCTATCTATCTTCCAATTACCCTAATACTTAGAAAGATCTCATGAGTTACAAATGTCATCTTTCAATGTAGGAATGTCATCAGTTCAACTTTAATATGTCCTTGTGATTTCTCTTTCCTGTTTACCTTTGCGTGCTTCTCTTATTTCTTGTATTTGAAAATCAAATTTTCTGTTCATCTCTATTCTTTTCATCAAGAATGCTTGAAAGTCCTCTATTTCATTTACATACCGTTTCCCCCCTCAAGTATTACACTGAGTTTTGCTGGGAAGGTGATTCTTGGTTTTAATCCTAGCTCCTTTGAACTCTGGAATATCATATTTGAAGCCCTCTAATTCTTTAACATAGAAGCTTTTAGAGTTTGTGTTGTACTGATATTCTTTCTGGCTGCTTGCAATATTTTCTCCTTGACCTGGGAACTCTGGAATTTGGACACAATATTCCTAGGAGTTTTCCTTTTGGGACCTCTTTCAAGAGGCAGTCAGTGGATTCTTTCCATTTCTATTTTTCCCGCTGGTTCCAGAATATCAGGGTACTTTTCCTTGATAATTTCTTGAAAGATGATATCTAGGCTCTTTTTTAGATCATAGCTTTTAGGTAGTCCAATGATTTTTTTATATTATCTCTCCTGGACCTAATTTCCAGGTCAGTAGTTTTTCCAATGAGATATTTTGTGTTGCTTTCTATTTTTTTTCACTTTTTTGGTTCTGTTTTATAATGTCTTGATTCTTCATAAACTCATGAGCTTACATTTGCTCCATTCTTTTTTTAAAGAATTATTTTCTTCAGTGAGCTTTTTGACCCCTTTTTCCATTTAGCCAATTCTGCTTTTTAAGGCACTCTTTTCCTCACTGAATTTTTGGTCCTCTTTGACATTTTGGGTTAGTCTAATTTTTAAACTGTTATTTTTTTCAGTATTTTGGGGGATCTCTTTGAGTAATCTGTTGACCCATTTTTCATAATTTTCTTGTATCACTCTCATTTCTTTTCCCAATTTTTCTTCAACTCCTCTTATTTGATTTTATTTTTTTTAGTTTTTTTGAATTTATTTTAAGCATTTTTTTCTTTTTCTTTTTCTTTAAATTTATTTAACTTTTAACATTCATTTTCAGAAAATTTTGGGTTCCAAATTTTCTCCTCATTTGTCCCCTCCCCTACCCAAAAAAGGCAAGCATTCTAATTGCCCCATCACCAATCTGCCCTCTCTTCTAACATCCCTCCTTTCCCTTGTCCCCATCTTCTCTTTTGTCCTGCAGGAATAGATAACTTTCTATACCCCATTACCTGTGTTTCTTATTTCCTAGTAGCAAGAAAAATACTTGACAGTGGTTCCCACAACTTTGAGTTCCAACTTCTCTTCAACCCTCCCTCCCACCCCATCCATTCCCATTGGGAAGCAAGCAATTCAATACAGGCCATATTTGTGTAGTTTTGCAAATGACTTCCATAATAGTCGTGTTGTGTAGGAATAACTATGTTTCCTTCCATCCTATCCTGCCTCCCATTGCTTCTGTTCTTTCTTAGGATCCTGTCCCTCCCCAAGAGTGTTGATTTCATATTGCGTCCTCCTCCCACTGCCCTCCCTTCCATCATCCCCTCCCACCCTGCTTATCCCCTTCTCCCCCACTTTCCTGTATTGTAAGATAGGTTTTCATACCAAAATGAGTGTGCATTTTATTCCTTCCTTTAGTTGAATGTGATGAGAATAAGCTTCATGTTTTTCTCTCACCTCCCCTCTTTTTCCATCCACTGAAAATTCTTTTGCTTGCCTTTTTTATGAGAGATAATTAACCCCATTCCATTCCTCCCTTTCTCATCCCAATATATTTCTCTCTCACCACTTAATTTCACTTTTTAAAGATACGATCCCATCCTATTCAATTCGCTCTGTGCTCTCTGTCTCACTGTGTGTGTGTGGGGGGGGGGGGTGTAATCCCACCAACTACCCAGATACTGAAAAGTTTCAAGAGTCACAAATATTGTCTTTCCATGTAGGGTTGTAAACAGTTCAATTTTAATAATTCCCTTATGACTTCTCTTTGCTGTTTATCTTTTCATGCTTTTCTTCATTCTTGTGTTTGAAGGTCAAATTTTCTTTTCAGTCCTTGTCTTTTCATCAGGAATAATTGAAAGTCCTCTATTTCATTGTAAGACCAGGTTTTCCCCTGAAGTATTATACTCAGTTTTGCTGGGTAGGTGATTCTTGGTTTTAGTCCTAGTTCTTTTGACTTCTGAAATATCATATTCCACATCCTTCTATCCCTTACTGTAGAAGTTGCTAGATCTTGTGTTATGCTGATTATATTTCCACAATGCTTGAATTGTTTCTTTCCAGCTGCTTGTAATATTTTCTCCTTGACTTGGGAATTCTGGAATTTGGCTACAATGTTCCTAGGAATTTCTCTTTTTGGATCTCTTTCCAGTAGTAACTGGTGAATTCTTTCAATTTTGCCCTCTGGTTCTAGAATATGAGGGCAGTTTTTCTTGATAATTTCATGAAAGATGATGTCTAGGTTCTTTTTTTGATCATGGCTTTCAAGTAGTCCCATAATTTTTAAGTTGTCTCTCCTGGATCTATTTTCCAGGTCAGTTATTTTTCCAATGAGATATTTCACATTATCTTCCATTTTGTCATTCTTTTGGTTTTGTTTTGTGATTTCTTGGTTTCTCAGAAAGTCATTAGCCTCCATCTGTTCCATTCTAATTTTGAGAGAACTATTTTCTTCAGTGAGCTTTTGCATCTCTTTTTCTACTTGGCTAATTCGGCTTCTGAAAGCATTCTTCTCTTCATTGGCTTTTTGAACTTCTTTTGCCAATTGAGTTAGCCTATTTTTCAAGGTGCTATTTTCTTCAGCAATTTTTTGGGTCTCCTTTAGCAAGGTGTTGACCTGCTTATCATGCTTTTCTTGCATCTTTCTCATTTCTCTTCCCAGTTTTTCCTCCACTTCTCTAACTGGATTTTCAAAATCCTTTTTGAGCCATTCCATGACCTAAGCCCTTTGAATATTTATTTTGGATGTTTGGGATACAGAAGCCTTGACTTCTATGTCTTTTCCTGATGGTAATCATTGTTCTTCCTCATCTGAAAAGATGGGAGGAGATATCTGCTCACCAAGAAAGTAACCTTCTATGGTCTTATTTTTTCCCCTTTTTTGGGCATTTTCCCAACAAATTACTTGACTCTTGGGTCCTTTGTCAAGAGTAGTGTATACTCTGAGAATCTGTGAGATCTCAGTTCCTCCAAGGTGGTGCAATCAAGCGTGGACTTGTCTGGACACAGAGAGGGATTTTTGTGCCCAGAAGCTTAGCAGATACCTCTCCACAGTTGGTTGGCCTCCAGTTCCACAAAGTCAGCCCTTGAGGCTAATTTTCAGATAAGGTGGATGGGCAGGGCCACCATTCAGTTTGAGACAAAGACCAGCTCAGCCAGGGCCTCCACCCAGGAGTGAGGTAAGACTCAGCTCTTCAATGCCCCCAGGGGTTTTTAAGCTCTAACAATGAAGCTTCCCTATGGGCTGCTGTGCTAGCTCTGTGGCTACTACCTGCTGCTGGTGCTATGTGAAGGCCCTTCTCCCTTCCTGGCTCCCTGATAAAACCCCATCATTGACCTTTGGTGCCCATGGAGCAAGAGATCTGAGGACCCGCTACTGTGACTGGAGATTCCACCCTCGAGGTGTCATCCTCCCAGAGTCTCATTGTGCTGTGGCCAAGGCTGGGCTGGGCTCCCCACTCAGCTCCTGTGTCAAGTGCAACTGATGTTTCTGTGGACCTTTCAGGTCACCGTGGGCTGGAAATCTCCTCCACTCTCTTGTTCTCCACTTCTCCTGCTCCAAAATTTCTTGAAAGTCCCTCTCTACAGGTATTTTATAGGTTGTGGGGGGAACCCTGCTTAAGTGTGTCTTTCTAGTCCACCATCTTGGCTCCACCCCCTCTTACTTCATTTTCAAAAGCCTTTTTGAGCTCTTTCATGGTTTGAGATCAATTCATATTTTTCTTGGAGGCTTTTCATGTAGAAGCTTTGCTTCTTCTGGTTGTTTGTTTTGATCTTCTTTGTCACCAAAGTAAAATTCTATAATCTGAGGTTTTTTTTAATACTTTTCTTCTTGAATCCAGCCAAATACTTGACCTTTCAACTCTTTGTCAAGGGAGGACTCTGCTTCCAGTGAGTGGGTGTGGGAGTGGGTCTACTGTTCCAGGCTTCAGGAGTTTTGTATCAGCTGCTAGCTCCCTCACTGTCTGTGGGCCCAGAGCCTCTGGAAGCAGGCACTGCTGCTGCTGCTGCTGTTGTTGTTGCCCTTGCTGCTGCTGCTACTACTTCCACCACAGCTGGCTTTCCTGCCCTGGGGCTGGGGTCAGACCCCAGTTAGACCATGGTCCTCTTTCACCCAGGTCTAAACCAGTTTTCCTACTGACCATCTATGCTCTCTTTGGCATTTGTGGGTTTAGGAGTCCAGAAACTCCCATAACTGCCAGTGATTCAGTCACCTGAGACCTGCTCCAGTCTTGTATGTGCTGACCTGCCCTTGCCCAGATGGTACTATGCTCACAGGCCAATGAGATATGCCATTCCTGTCTAACTTAGAGATTGTCTTGGGCTGGAGATTTGTTTCACTCTGTCATTTTGTGTATTTTATAGCTCTAGAATTTCTTTAGGATCATAGTTACAGGTTTTTGGAGAGGTTTTGGGGAGAGCCCAAGCAAGTCCTTGCTTTTACTCCACCATGTTGGCTCTGAAAGTCATACAACATTAATGGAGAAATGTGGTTGAGAAGGTTGGCCTATGGTTGAAGAAGTTTGTAGTTAACCTTTTTTTTTAACTGAGACTAAAACCAGAATAAAAGCCAGAGAAAGAAAAAGCATTTATCCATGACATTTAATCACAGTTCCAGTCACTATTTTCCACATCTTATTATGAATTCTGAGTATATTTATTGGCAATTCCACATTTTTTCCCCTCCACTACTTTTCAATGTTTGCTTTTTCTATTTGTTTTGACCATAGCAATCGATTGTAAACTCCCCAGGGGCAGGTACGATGTCTTTTATTTCTCTTCCATTCCCAACACAGTGGGGCCACAGTCAATGTTAAATAAATACCTGTCCATCAAATTTATTGATTCTGATAGCCATATTACTTCATTTAGTCAAGCAACAAATTTTATTTTCTATCAGTTGAGGAGCACGGAGCAAATGCAAAATCAATCACCCTATACATGTTTAAATATTTCATAATAACTCCACATTTTTATCATGTGACAGAATTTATTTCAACAAATATTTATTAGGCAAGACACTATAATGTCTTAAAAGGGACAAAGATAAAAATCTGAAGTTCCTTCATCCTCAAAGGACTTACCTATCTAGGATTGGGAAAATGTATGGACATGGTGAACCACTTTTCTGTATTTTAACAATCATACGCCTTTAACAAATTAGTGGCCTCTTCTGCTCAATATTTGTTGGGGGTTTTTGCTGTTGTTGTTTCTGGTTTTTTAAGGTTACATAGTTGTTTTGTTTTGTTTTGTGTTGTAGGTATAAAAATGAACTACATGACTCCTAGCATCCAATAAACATTTATTAATCCTACTATGTTCCATGTCAAATGTAAGCTACTGGAGATGAAATGGCATAAAGTATAACCATTTCTACCCTCAAAGATCTACATTCTATAATATGTGTGCCAGTAATTATATACCAAACAAATTGGTGAGATAGATATTCACAGATGTTGGAGGGATCATCAAGTTCCCTCCAAAGTCCAAAAAATTGAAAGCTAGAAATTAAAGTGGATCTTTATAGTTTTTCAGATAATAAAAAGGAATTATATTAATATCAGCAATTGCAATGATCATCATGCTTTCTGACACTATATGTCCTTATATACAAAGAGTTCACTGTAATTGTCATTTTTCCAATGGGAAATATGATTATTCAGAGAAGATAAATTATTTCCTAGAGCACGAGAAGGAAATAGACACAACAACAATCAAAATTCAAAGACAAGAAACCCCAAAAAATTGATCCAACTACTCTAGTCAATATCTAATTTTAAAAAATTATATCAATTAAAATTGTTATACTTTTCCAACGATAACCCTAAATTCTAAATCATTTTTACAGTCATAGACTTCAAAACAGAGCTTAGGTGGTATTTCCTGAGGCTTTTCCCTGGTGGTCCCAGGAATTAATACTGTTTTTCTCTCTTTCTTGAAATTAACTTTTATGTGATTCGTTTTTGACTTACTTTTATATAAATTGCCTGAGTTAGCTACCAGGCATGGCACTGTACTTGGAGAAAGGAAGACTTGGGATCAAGTCCTGCATCAGTCACTTTCTGGCTATCTGAACTTAGACATGTTATTTAACCTCTTTCTGCCTCCGTTTCCCCATCTATAAAATGGGAATTTTAATAATAGCACTCAATTTGCAAGTTTGACATGTGGATCAAAAGTGATCATTTTTATGTAAAATATTTTACAAACCTTAAAGAATACGATGATGTGATGATGATGATGAAGATGATGTGATAGCAGTAGTATCTGCTGCTGTTCCTGTTGTAAGGCTTTTGTTGTATCATAAGAGTGTAAGTTCTTTGGGTCAATGATCATTTTTTTGCTATTGTGATTTGGTTGTTTGTTTCTGGTTTTGTTTTCACTTTGGTCTTTGTGTCTCCAGGGTCTAGCAGGAGGTTTGGCCTATAGTAGACATTCAATCACTCTGTAATGATTTAATAGGGTCTCAGATTTGCAGCCGGAAGAGCCTCCAAGACCATCCAGACCAAGCTCTCGTTTTACAAATGAAAACACTGAGGCCCAATCAAGTCGGGTCAACAGCAACGCTTAAGCACCTGCTAGGCTCTGGAAAGGCTATGTCACCTGCCTAAATTGACGGTGCAGGTTGGAGAAGGCAGAGCTAAGTGGAACTGAAGTAACTGTCAAGCTAAACATGCTGGAACTCTGGGTCAAAGATCATGCATTGTAATAGAAAAGCAGAATTACAAATTGTAAGGCGATCTCTTTAGCTCTCTACTATCTTAGTAATATCGAAGCTGACCACTGATATCTCCTATCAATTTTTTTGAGCAGGTGATTCCCTTGCCCCTTGTCTCTACCCAGCAATTCATTATGGTCCTGCAGTTATAATCTTCATTTTATGAATATGGCTTGAGGGGATAAATTTATACTCTTTTTGTTTACTAGAAACAAACACATTTAATAAGCTTGTGCACATGAGGAACTGTTCTGGAAGATATGACTGCAAAGAGATAAATAACATTATTATTATGTTTGATGAGATTATAGTCTACCTAATGGGACCTGGAAGGGATGTGTTTACATATTGCACAAGAAAAATGTATTGAAAATTAAAGAGAAAGAGAGTATTATCAACTAGGTTGGGGTGAGAGGTTATTCAGGAAAGGATTCATAGAGGAAATGACACCTCATTTGAGACTTGAATGGACATAAGGATTTTGTGAGGCAGCAATTCAGAATATATATTGCAGGTGGAAGGTTGGCAAAGGGTCTGGTCTTTGAGGAACACCTAGAAATCCAGTGTGCTATCGTCCCTGAGAGGTTGGTTACCTAGGGTGGAAAAAGGCTCCATTTTTTAGCAAGTCAAGTAAACTTTAAGCAGGATCTAGGGTCTCTTGATGTTGGTCTTGTAGATCATGGAACAAAAACAGAAAATAGCTACTTGATCCTTGAAAGACTTCACTTGTGTACTTTATGTCACACATTTTACTAACAGTTTTATCAGAAGCATTAGAGAGTGGATTTGAGTTATGATGGCAGCACTCCCATCCTAAGCAGTCCATTTGGCATCATAATTTTCTTTTTCCCTTTCAACAAATCCACTCCATTTCTGTCTAGATATTACCCACATATAGTACTCATGTCAACTTTAATGGCATATTTTAAAAGATTGATTTAAGATTACTATGTTTCACCTCCTAATCATCATATCCTATGTGATTTTTACTCCAAAATTTGGTTTATAATCTTTCATCACATAATTGTCACATGAAATTAATCTATTTGTCATAACACTTAAAAAGTAAACAAAACAGCAATGTATTCATCAAAGGCATATGGATATGCATTTATCTTTCACATTTTCTGAGCCAGGAAACTAGAATACTTACCACACATGTATTGTTAGTATTTAATTTTATCATATATTCATGAGTAGTAGTACTGACCTTGTATTAAGGCAGTTTACTAATAAATGATTTTACTGGCACAGATTTTTTTAACTTGTCTATTAAATAAATTTATTTCACTTTTTACATTCATTTTCACAAAATTTTAGGTTCCAAATTTTCTCCCCATTTGTCTCCTCCCCCCTCCCCAATACACTGAGCATTCTAATTACCCCTATCACCAATATGCCCTCTCTTCTTTCATCCCTCCCTTCCCTTA
>CM053771.1:529052439-529068700 GCA_028658325.1 Potorous gilbertii | reverse complement strand
ATGCTTATCTTGCATCTCTCTCATTTCTCTTCCCAGTTTTTCCTCCACCTGTCTAACTTGATTTTCAAAATCCTTTTTGAGTTCTTCCATGGCCTGAGCCCATTGGATATCTATTTCGGATGTTTGGGATACAGAGGCCTTGATTCCTATGTCTTTACTTGATGGTAAGCATTGTTCCTCCTCCTGAGAAAGAAAAGGGGCTAACATCTGGTCACCAAGAAAGTAACTTTCTATGATCTTTTTTTTCCGTTTTCTGGGCCTTTTCCCAGCCAGTTACTTGACTTCTGAGATTCCTGTCCACCCCCGCCTAGATCTGCCCAGCTAGTGCTTGGGGTCCGAGATTCAAATACTGCTCCCCAGCCACAGGGCTTTCAGCAAAAGGGCCTGGCTGATATTCAAGGTAAGATTAAATCAGTTTCTCAGGTGGGGTCATGGCCGCCTCCTAGGCTCAGTTCCCTCAGGGATTTATGCTGAGTCCTTCTTTAATGGAGCTCCTGCCTAGCTCCTACCTGCTTTGGGAGCCTCTGGCTGCCTGCTGCCTCTGCTTCTGCCTCCCGAGTGGGCCTGAGTTATGGAAACACCCCACTTCCCTCTCGGCCAGCCCAGAAGTCTCTCATTGACCTGAAGCTCCTGGGGTTGGAGGGACCCCCGTAACCACAAAAGATTCCATCCCTGAAGCCTGCTCAGATCTGCTCCTCCCATGGCTGCTCGGCCAAGGTTGGGCTGGATTCCGCTCTTGACGGACCTTTGGTGAGGGTTTTTCAGGTCTTTTTGGAACAGAAATCTCCTCCACTCTGTTGTTCTGTGGCTTCCACAGCTCCAGAATTTGTTAGGAGTTCTTCTTTACAGATATTTTATAGGCTGTGGTTTCGGAGCTAGCATAAGTGTGTCTTTCTACTCCACCATCTTGTTTCCTTGGGACTGGAACAATTTTTAAAAGCTACACATAATGGTCACACTCTACTTTTTGCAAATAAAAATAATGGTAAAACATCTACATCAACTATACAGTGAAATCCAGGATATATGAACCAAAGAGACCAGCATGCCAATTTTGATCTATTATCTTCTAATAGTACCTGTGTATTCTTGGATGAGTCACTTAATCTCCTAGACCCCACTTCCTTCATCTAATAAAGATTTGAGGTCCCCTTCCATCCCTACATCTACAATCTTATGAACAATAATCTATCTTTTTTTTATTTTTTCGTTGTTTTACCAAAATGCAATTAATGAATTTCCACTGACCCTGATAACTGACAACATATTTATCTTCTACTATGAAATCCCCTCAGTTTTTTTAACTTTACCATTTCTCATAATCTTCACTATAAAGCATGTTCATATGTGTGAAAAAAGATCCTAAGAAAACCATTTTTAAAATTTCAAATGGGATAAAGGATAAGAAAAAAATCATGATGAAAGATTGCATTTGTTCCCAGTTAACAGGGCCTGGGAATGCTATGCATCCTATCTATATACCTCAAACACCAAGCCTAACCCAAGTAATATGAATTACATCACATAGAGAAGACTTCCATAATTTGAAAAGACTCTAAGTTTGGCATCAACTGTGCCTGTGCCACTTCATAACTGTAGACAAAAGAGACCTTTTTTCCTGAAGGAGATGGAGATGGTACCCAGAAAAAGAACTGTAATTACCAATAGACTCTCAGCCTAAAGGATGAGCTGCCTTTTTGCTTCAAAAATTACAGTTATCCTAATTCCTTTCTGCTACCATTTTCAGATTACCAAAACTTTGTGAGAAGATCAAGATGCCAAGGTAATCTCATCTTATCAAAAATTTTACACTGTGTTCTATATCTTGGATCACATATAGGATTGCCTAGTACTTGATGTAGGGCCCGGAATACAGTAAGTGTTTGTTTAATAAACGTTGATTAATAAGATGATTGAATTTTTAGAATCACAAGGTAACTTTAAGCATTCAAGGGGCAGGAAAATGTATCATATTCATGTTTCAAATTAAGAAAATATGATTAAAGTATACTTCTTTGCTGTATTTCATCATTAAAATAATTTTATTGAGTTTTCACATTACTGTTTATGGTTTACAGAGAAAAGAAGAATGAAAAAAAAACAATCTAAGCCCTTATTCTAAGAAATAAAATGAAACACTCAGTTTATTATATTTATGTTTTTAACATACATACATACATATATATATAATATATATATATATGGCTCTTTTAAAGTTTGTTTGACTTTGAATACAACTTATATGTTCCATGGTCTCTGATTCAACTTGACTTTTGGCTTAAGCTAGTCAGGGAAATATTTTGAACTCTAATAAGTGTTTTGAATAAAACCTGCATAAAGAAAGGAAGAAAAACCAAATTGTGACTCTGAATAAAATATAAAGAGAACATAATCGTCTGAACAAGTGAAGTAGGCATTGATGGTTACCATATCTGTGGAGTACAGTCAGGCAATAAGCAATTAATATTATGTACCTCCTAAGACCATGTGCTAAGTGATAGTGATAACTAAAGAGGTAAGAGACAACCCTGGTCACAAGGTTTCTCATAGTCTGATAGGAGAGATGACATATAAACATCTATGTATAAATAAACTACAAAAATAAACTATGGATATTCTCAGAGAAAAGGCAGAGAATAATTGAGGACTTTAGAGTCTCATAGTCTTTGCCTTCCCTTGGGAGGCTGTGAAAGTCAAAATGGAGGATGATCAAACAGAGTTTATCTTGTACTACTTCATTCTGAAAATAACTTCCTTTTTTCTAATAGGTGGTAAGGCATGGGAGAAATTTTAATGTCTCATGAATGATAATCATTAAAAGCACTAGAAAAGATGCTCCTTTCTCCACCAACACCATTTCTGACTCTCCAACCTTTGACACTGTACTTCATCTGCTTTTGGACCCTGAACATTCTATCCCCCCCTGTGGCCTTCTTACCTTGGAACATCATGCTCACTCTTAATGGCCCTGTCTCCTATTGATGAGACCTTTCCAGAACCTCCATTTTGAGGAACACCCAAGTCAACTATTGATCATTCTTCTCCTATGCAGGCAACTTCCCCTACACCAACTACAACCTCTTCCTCTTATGGGTTGTATTCCCCTGTTAGAAGGTAAGGTCTTTAAAGGTAGGGACTGTATTCTGGCTTATATTTGTAGCCCCAGCCTTTGGACAGTTCCTGACACATAGTAAGCACTTTTTAAAAATTATTGCTTGCTTTCATTTGACTTTTAAAGATTGTGTGTATATGTATATGTAAATCTTTGCTGATGTATGTATATGTATATACAGACACATATATACACACATACACATATATGCATATACATACAAATCTATACACATACATATATGCATATACCAAAAGTACATGAAGATTTACTCTGTTGCAATGGTTATATGGGAACAATTTCTTCCAGTGGATGTGAAGGTGGATCAAGCAGATGATATGGAGGGCTTAGACCTTGATCAGACATCAAAAAAGCTAAAATCCTTCACTGTATTCCAGGCCATTGACAGTCATCTGATTTTTATCTTGCCACTGGACTGATGACTATAGAAGAGAGCAAGTGAGGCTGACAACTTTGTGCAACTTGCCTCACTAAAATCCAATTCATGGTGAGTCAAGATGTCACCTCAGTGATGTCATTGCTCTTTTTTCATAAATGAAGGATGATCAACAATTTTTGAGCATGATGTGCATACTGTATGTACATGTACAGAAAGTAATTAAGTATAAGATAGCTGGGTAGAGAGGGCAGTACCAGCTGAAAGATTCTTTGAATTGCTCATACAGAAGATGATGCTTGGGATGCATATTAAAGGAAGAGAAAAATTCTACAATGAAGAGAAAATGAAGAAAAACTTCAGACCTGAGTAAAAATCAGTATAAAAATATTGATATAGTATTGAGAATGTCTTGTGTGAGAAACAGAGAGAAGGCCAGTTTTACTGGATTTCAAAGTATACTCCAATGAGGTTGAAAAGAGAGTTTGGTACCAGGTTTTATAAGCATTAAAAGCTAAATGGTGGAGCTCAGAATTTTCCTAGAGGCAAAGGCAAGCCAGCAGAATTAATTAAACAGAGGAATCACATGATCAGATCTCTGTTTGAGCTTTCTTTGGTAATAGTGTGAAGGATGAACTAGAGTGTGAGAGACTTGAGGCAAGGAGACAAGTTAGGAAATTGTTGCAAAGTCTAGGTTAGAAGTAGTGTATTCTAAATTAAGAAGATGGTTCTATAAGAAAAGGGAAGGAATTTGAGAGATGTAAAGGTAGAGATAATGTCATTTGACAAAAGATATATGATTTGAGAGGGAAAGAGAGAGAGAGAGAGAGAGTAAAGTATCAAATATCATATACAAAGTATGAGCTTGAAACACTGAGGGGTGATAGGGACTTTGACAGAAACAGGGAAATTTGGAAGAGAAGAGGATTTAAGGGTATAGATAATGAGTTCAATTTTAGATATGTTGAATTTAAGATATCTCCATGAAAGAAACGTTTACTTGTCAAGTCTATGAATTAGGGACCAAATGATATAGAGAGCATTACAAAACATAAAATGGATAATTTTTATTATATTAAACTAAAAAGGCAATGAAAGCAAAATTAGAATGAAGGAAGAAAACTAAGGGGGAAAAATAAGACTAAGTATCTAATTATCTAAGGCCTAATTTCTCAAATAGAGAACTGAGTCAAATTTATAAAAAAAAAAAAAGAGTTGTTTCCTGTTTGACAAATACAAAGGGTATGAATATACAATTTTCAGAAGACAAAATTAAAGTTATCTAGTGTCACATGAAAATGCTCCTAATACTATTGATTAAAGAAACATACATTAAAACATCTCTGAGGTACCAATGCATATTTATGAGTTTGACTAATATGATAGAAAAGGAAAATATTAAATATTATAGGGGATATGGAGAAACTGAGTCACAAATGCATTGTTGGTGGAG
Source organism: Potorous gilbertii (assembly GCA_028658325.1). NCBI lineage: Eukaryota > Metazoa > Chordata > Mammalia > Diprotodontia > Potoroidae > Potorous > Potorous gilbertii. The sequence goes on along the minus strand of CM053771.1, from coordinate 529,063,738 downwards.
TTGTGAACTGATCTATCCAATCAAAAGAGTATTTTGGAACTATGCCCAAAGGGCTATAAAATTGTGGATATCCTTTGATCAAACAGTAACACTACTATGTCTATATCCCAAAGAATTTTTTTTAAAAGGGAAAAGAACCTACTTATACAAAAAAAAATTATAACAACTTTTTGTGGCAGTTGTGATTTGGAAACTGAGGGGATGTCCATAAACTGGGTAATGGATGAACAAGTTGTAGTATAAAGGAATACTAATTCACTATAAGAAATGACAAACAGGATTATTTCAGAAAAACTTGAAAAGACTACAAGAACTGATGCAAAATAAAGTGAGCAGAACCAGAAGAATATTGTACACAGTAGTGGCAATATTGTTCGATAAAGAACTGTGAATGACTTACTATTTCCAGCAATGAAATGATCTAAGACAATCCCAAAGGCTCATGATGACAAACACTATCCTCTTCCAGAAAAAAAATTTCTGGTGTCTGAATAGAGAAAATTATGAAATATATGGCCATGATCTAAGTAATTCACTTTCATTATACAATTAAATTATTTCACTTAATAATAATCAGGTTCCTGTGCTCAGGTAAAATAGATGAATTTGACTCAGAGTATTTGAAATGGGGGCTCAAATCCAGCTTCTGTTACTCACTAGTTAAGTGACTGTTCACAGGTAGCTTCGGTTTTTTGGGCCTCCGTTGACTTACCTGAAAAATGAGTTGGACAGGCTGAATCCCATGAGCCAAAGAAGAACGTTTGTCTTTCAGACAAATGAGTACACGTTATAGGCTGTTTGATTTGGTTTACAATAAGGATTCAAGTTTCTGCTTCATTCTACAAAAATGTGTTGACTTCAGCCCCCTCTCTGTCTCCTCTGCTCTACTGGCAGCTCTTCAGCTTTGCCCTTCACCCCTTAAGAATGTATACCTGCACCAAGTTCATCTCTGCCCCTGCCTTTGTGAGGAGCAGCCCTCAGCTACTGAGTAGACCTTTATCTGCAGTGGTTCTAAAACGACCAAAGGTTCAGACAGATGAGAAACTCAGCATTGTGGCAGCATCAGGTCCCTTGACTTCACTTGTCCCCAGATGTGCATTCCAAACTAGTACCGTCGCAAGGGACATTGACAGAGCAGCCAAGTTTATTGGAGCTGGGGCTGCCACTGTGGGGGTGACTGACTCTGGAGCTGGTATTGGGACAGTATTTGGAAGTACCAGGAACCCCATCCTTGAAGCAGCAGCTCTTTCCCTATGCCATCCTGGGCTTTGCCCTGTCTGAGACCATAGGGCTCTTTTGCCTGATGGTGGCCTTCCTCATCCTCTTTGCCATGTGATGGAGCCATTTCTATCCTGAAATGTTTCTGAATGTTCCTCCTCATCCTGGTTCTTCCATGTCTCTTGCAGCCTGTGAATACCTCCCCCTCCATCTTACCAGCTGGTCCTGGGGAAAGTCACAGGCTCAAGATTTGACAGAGGGAAGACAAATAAACACTGTATTAATAAGCTGCAAAAAAATGTGTTGACTTCATAGTACATTTTAGTATTCACAGAAATGAGAAACACTAAGAAACAAAAAATAATAAAAGTTTACTGAATGCAGTTAAGAAACATCTAAAACAATGGTAATCTTAAATTGATGTTAATAATGAACTCATAGATGGAAGACATGCAAAATGCTTCAACCATAATATTTGTTGACATGAATAGCTCATAATTAAAATATAATTGATTGAATGTCTCAGCAGTTTAACAGTGTAAAAGCGCCAAAATGTTCATTAAAATGAGTTAAAAATTATACAACTTCCATTGTTTGGGCCTAGAAACTTAGGCAGATAAAGAACTGTGTCATTTCCACTAGTTCTGAGAATGCTTAATGGGACTGAGGTAATGGGGGGCAGTGGGATATAGAATTGTCTTAGAATCTGAAGACCTGGATTTGAATCTTGATGAGATCTCTTACTATGCAACCTCAGTTAAGGCCCTTCACTTTTCTGGTCCTCAGTTTCCTCATCCATAAAATTGGAGGAAAGGTGTAGATGGCCTCCAGAGTTCTTTCTAGTTTGAATGATTTTTATTTCTATGATTAAATGTGATGATAATGATATTTATATAAAAGCACTATATATATGCATAGGTACATGCATACATATATGTATATGGGTGAGTACATATAAATATATGTACATATATGCATGCATATATGTGTGTACGTATATACCTGCATCTGCATATATACATATTCCTCTGTCTACTATCTACATATATGTATGTATGTGTTATACATACAAACACACACACAACATTTCTTGTATAGATGGGGAAGCTGAGATTCAAAGAATTAATTTCACCACTCACAAATAAGGCAAAGACATTTAACAGAAAATAACATACAATAAACTTTTTCTTCTAGGGGATTACTATTCATATTTGCAGTTTAATGAAGCCAAAGCAAGTATGCTGGTAAGAATGAAAAAAAAAGTATTAGCTCTATCTCCATTTTCATTTGATATTTACATTTTCTTTATTTAGTTGAATGGATTAGGTATGCCAATGGCTGGAATTTCAGTTGTCCAATGGGAATTATATATAGAAGCCTGGGAGTGCTACTGCACATTGCATTACTCTTATAATTTTAGCCAGATTTTATAGTAACTTCTATAGTAATAATTAAATTATAGTCATATTGGAGAGGTAATAGCATGGACAGAGCCTGGAATGTTTGAGGAAAGTGAACAGTGTCCATATTCTCTGCCTATTCTTTACTACCTGCATAAGCTTGATTTGCCCATTGTCATGCTTATTATATGACCTTGGGTAAATAGCTTTGATTTTTCCTTGCTTGGGCTTTTGTTTCCTCATCAGTAAAATAAAGGAATTGGACTAGGTGGCCTCTATAATCTCTTTCAGCCTTAACTCCAGTATCTTTACTTTCAATGGAAGCTTCAGCGTGCTTTAAAAAAAAAATAATAACTTACTATCAATAAAAAACAAGGTCTCCATTTGACCTTTTAGAGATTGTATATATAGTATTTTTAACCAGATAAAAATGTTTCTATAGTGCTGAGATTAAATTTCCATGCCATCAAAATGACCTGGACAAGTAATAGAATAAGCAATATAGGGGTAAAAAAAGATCTTCCAGAAGGAAGAAAGCCAACCCTGGCAAGCTGAGAATTGCTTTGAAATATCAAGTGGAGATCTATTCCTATCCATGATATCGTTAGCTTTTGGCAGACAAAGAAATACTGTAGCTGCAATCTCCAAAAGCTTCCATCAGAAACTTTCCCATTGTGCTTCCCACTGGAGATTCAGAACCACTCTTCAAATTTCTTTCAGAAGATAAAATAAAAGCTTAAAAATAGTTGTAACTTTTCCCCAGGTGTCTTCAGGATCTGAGGCCCAGGTTGGTTCATGTAAAAAGCTTATTTGCAGTTCTGGTGTTTGGTTCACAGTCTAGGTTCTTATTGATGATTAGGCAATCTTCATTGATCTTTTCTGGTACAGAAAATCACTTATTATGGGACAGTAAAGATGGGATAAGAGTAACCACAGATGTTTTAAGTCATTCTTTAAAAATTAATGAAAATCTGCTTCCTTTTCCTCCCACATCACTCTTTACACATAAAAACAGAGAGACATTGAGAAAGCAAAAAAAAAAAAGACAAAATCCAAAATCCATGTTATAAGCATATATTGTACAGACAAACAAAAGAAAATTCTCCCATTGACCATGTCTAAAAAATAGTTTCAATCTGCACTCTGAGATCTTTACTTCTTTATCAGCTTGTAAGTAGTTTGTTTCCTGTTTTGGGATAGTGGTTATTCATTGTTTAACTGAGGCTCTAGTCTTTAAAAGTTTTCTGTCCTTAAAATATTGTTGTTATTTTATATCAGGTGTTTTCTGGGTTCTCCTCATTTTGCATCAGTTCATATAAATCTTTCTAGGCTTCTCTGAAACCATCTCTTTTATTATTTCTTGGAGCAAAATAATATCCTATTATATTCCTATACCATAATTTCTTCAGCTCTTCCAACAGTAATGGGCACCCTCTCAATTTCCACTTCTTTGTTATCACAAGAGGAGTTGAAATAAATATTTATTCCTTATTGGTGCTTTTCCTCTTTCTTTGCTGTCTTTGACATCTTTAATAGTGGTATCACTGAGTCAAATGGCATGCACAGTTTAAATATTAGCATAGTTTCAAATTGCTTTCCAGAATTTTAGGATCAGATAAAAGTTCAACTAACAATTCATTAATGTTTCTGTTTTTCCACAACCTTTGCAACATTTGCTATTTCCATTGTTTTTTGGCCAACTTTGATACATTTGTGCGTGTGGGGTAGAACATTGAAATTTCCTTAATAGGAATTTTTCTAATTATTCTAAAGTTAGGTAGTGCAGGAGATAGAATGCCAGGCCATCTGTCAGGAACACTCATCTTCTTGAATTCCAATATGGCTTCAATTACTTACTAGCTGTATTATCCTAGGCATGTCACATAGCCCAGTTAATCTCATCTGTCCATTGAGCTGGAGAAGTATATGGCAGACCACTCCAGTATCCTTGCCAAGAAAACTCTAAATGGGATCACAAAGAGTCAGACAAGAATGAAAAACAACTGGACAGCAGTAACCACAATTATTCATAATTTGTCATATTTTATATAGTTATTGATAGTTTTCTTCATCTGAAAACTTTTAAAACTTGGAATATATCCTTTGAACATATGTCAATTGAAGAATGACTTCTGGACCCTGAACAGACCTTAGTTAAAATTGGACATTTACATCATTCTAAAGAAAATGAAGTCATATAGTCAGATAGTTTGTGGTGATTCTCAAAATGAATGCCGTTCTATTTTCTTTCATTCATCTATTCACCCATTCAAATTTAATTGAATATTTTTTATATCCAAAGCACTGTTGTTCTAAGTATGCTCTAAGGGAAAGAAATATGTAAGCAGAATCTAGTTTCTACACTACTAGGGGAAAAAAGCTATAGTTTTCTGAATGAAACTGCGTTGTGTTCTGGACAGTTTATGGAGCCCAAAAACCTGTCAAAATCACATCCATCAGTTGGAGTAAAGAGTAGAAAAATTGTCCATGGACTGGCAATGTCCTAAAGACCATTTATATCTATATTAGAAGTGTGTCTCATATTAGAATTAAATCCAAGTAAAAATAATTAATAAAAACAGTAATATTATTTATATATTACTTCAAGAATTTTAAGACACACACCTATGTAATGTATATTTGTAGCTATATATACATTTATGCATGTGTGTAGATAGATAGATAGATGGATATAGAGGTAGAGATGGAGTTCACAGACAGACAAACCTCATCCCCCTCAAATTACTGTTCATCTAGAAGAATTTGTACTTTTACACTAGCTGGTTTTCTTCCCACCACTAAAGAAATATGTGAGAATTCTCATCATTAAATCCTTGTGCTTTCAATTCAATGTCCTTCCTTTGTATTATGTCATCCAAATCATCACTTCACAGTTTACTGCCCATATCTACTCAGCTGTGTTTCAGTTCATACATAGGGTACATTTTCATTGGAAGGATCCAGCAATATTTACAGAATTGAGCTTTATTTACTTACCAGAGGTATGTTATCTTTAGTTTCACTTTTATTTATCCACAAAACAGTTCAGTTCCCCTTTTCAACTTCTTACTTTGATTGAGATAAGTAAAATCCTTTTTCAGCTGACTTTCCAATAGACATGTTCTTTGATGAAACTACTGCCCTGAACCACATGAAGTGTACAGTGACAGAGAGGGACCTTGAGGCTGGAGAATGAATTACAGCAGAGGGAAGGGCACGTTCTAGAGGTACCTTTTCCCTCTCCTACCAGAACTCTTTCCTCTTCTCAGTCTTATCCAGTAAATGTCCATAAGAGGTAGTTCAGCCTAGTAGGAAAAGTATTGACCCTAAGTCAGACAAGACCTCTAATATTTCCTGTCACCATGCATTAGTGGTTTAATCTTTTAAACTCAGAATTCCTTATATGAAAAATGGAGATAAATGATAATACCTACCTCTTAGACTTATTGTGAAAGTCAAATAAAATTATGAAAGTTCACTTGAAAACCTTAAAATATTTTGGCAATGTAAGTTAATATTAATAGGTAATGAGAAAATACAGTCTCCCAAGAATTTCAAATGAGTACCACTTATAGGGTTATGTAGAGGCTCATGGTGGCTTGAAGCAGGATACGATGTATAACCAATGAGGAATTCTGAAGATCAGGAATAAAAAAAAATCATAAAGGGATTATGTGCTTTAAAAAGAAGGTGGGCTGATTGCGAGGTAAGAGAGGAGATTGGTATCTTTACAATGTCAAAAGAAAGAAACGAAGAACCCCATCCATGTCATATAGACTCCTTGGGGAAAACATATGGAAGAGACATGGATTAGAGTTGCATTGGATGGGCAGGCATGGATTAACTATGATCTCTATGGTTGGTGGGAACTTCTGAATCTGATATCCCTTGTAGTATCTGAGATGGAATGGAATGGGATGGAATATCTGGATGAAACACTGCATAGAAAATTACAAATCTCTAATCTCATTTCCCTTTTATGTGACAAGATGGCTACACTGAATAACAGTTATTTCCCTATGATCATATTTCATGATTTGGAATGTATGATTAATGATTTATATTATAACTTAAAACGTGTTTTCCTCACAAAAACATTTTTAAAAAAAACTTAAATTTGATTTTTTAATCAACTAGCATTCTTTTTTCTCTCTTCTACCACTCCTTCAAGGGCAGGTAGGTGGTGCAGTGGATAGATCACCAGTGCAGGAGTCAGGAGGACCTGAGTTCAAATCTCACTTCAGACATTTGACACTCACTAGCTGTGTGATCTTGGGTAAGTCACTTAACCCCAATTGCCTCATCCTGGGTCATCTCCAGTCATCCTGATGAATATCTGATCACTGCATTCAGATGATTCTGGAGGAGAAGTGAGGCTGGTGACCTGCACAGCCCTCCGTCACTGAAATCACAGTCAAGTGAAAGTCATATCATTATTTCTCTGATGACATGGTCTTCTTCGGCAATGAAGGATGAACACACACCACTCCTTCAAATAAAAAAAGAAAAGAAAGTATTTACGGAAATATATAGTTGTTTAATATGAATGGATATATAGAGCCTATATCTGATTGCACACCATCTGGGATGGGGGCCATTGGAGGGAGGTGGAAAAAATTTAAAACTCAAAAGCTTGTGGAACTGAATGTTGAAAATTAAAAATAAATTATTTTTTTTCAAAGCAATAAAATCAAGCAAAACACATTCTCACATTGATGGAGTCAAAATATTTCTATGGCAGGTGTTACTGTCGCAGTTTTACAACTGAGAAAATTGCGGTTTCATGAGGGAAAGTGATTTGTCCTTGTGCAAAAAATGAGTCTGGTGGCAAACATTCATAAAGAGATATTCTGAGCAGAAGTCTAAGGTTCTTTCCTCAGTAGCATTCTGCAGCCTGTTAATGAATGAAATCTAAAAGCTATTTGGAGCTTACCTTTAAACTACTCCTAACATAGCCCAAGGGGCATCCTTTCTCACCAGCGACCCTTCAGAAGAGAGAGAGAAAAATTAACTGGATTTTTTTTTTTTGCAGTTAACAGTAAAAATGCCTTAACAGAGCTATGTTATCTTGTGATCATGAGGCCATTTAAGAGTGTCACATTTTCATTTTCAACTTTATGTTCATTTTAATTACTTTCGTTGGAACACCCTCTCAACTTCTTTTCAATTTTTTTTTAAACACATGCCTTTCTAATCAAAATGCTTGATTCATTAGCACTGTCGGTAGTTTCCGCAGACACGTTATTCATACAGTAAATTTTAGCAACTAGTTCTAGCACAGCAACTGCTGATGGTTAATGTTAGCCATTATGGTTTTTTAAGCGTCTTAGGAAAGTCAGATAAGAACGTTTATTATAGCGGGCAGCTACCTAAGTCAGCAGTACACTCATGCCACCTATTGGCAAGTTATATGAGATCATCAATGAATTTATGTGCAAAAAAAAAAAGTTGTACAAAAAATGGTAGCTCCTACCAATTCCATTGAGTCAAGCTGTCAGACTCAGAAGTAAGGAAAATAAATTATTTTATTGAAAGCATCACCAGGGGAACCAACTCTGACAAATAGGAGAATATTAAGGGAGAGAAAAACCATGGCAAAGGCCTCAAGGTCATGGAACATGAGGATTGGTTTGAAGGAACTGAGGAACCAAGGATGTATGTCACTTAATCTCTATGGGCCTCAGTTTCCATATCTATGAATTGAGTAGGTTGGATTAGGAGATAGACTTCTAAAGCCTCTTCCAGCTTTAAGTCTATGGTTCTAAGTATATAAAGAGTCATCATGGAAAAATTCAAAGCAATGGATGGGAGTTGCAGAGAGGCAGATTCAGATACAGAAACACTTCCTAACTAAAATAACCCCATAGTGGAAAAGGCTGCTTTGGAAGGTGGTCAATTTTCATTCATTGGATTCTTCTTACAAAGGTCTAGATGACATCTTGTGGGATAGGTTATAGAGAAAATTTTTGTTGAGATATACATTTGACAGATGTCTCTTCACATCTGTGATTCTATGAAATTTTAAAAGTCATAGGTGATAAATGAGAGAGATGATAAAAAATAGATCAAATTGATTTAAGTGCTTGCTATGTGCTAAGTGCCTCATTATTATGGGTCAAATGTGCAAGGGTAGCTAAGGAGATAAAATATCAAAATGCATTCTAAGATGGAAATAGAAAGCATACATGTATACACACTCTACAGACATTGCAACTTCCTTATAACATTTTTGCTGGGAATCAGAGTTCTGACTAAAGCATACCCATCTTAAATGACATTCAATGCATCTCAGGGAGCAGAATGTCAAAGAGCCTTGTTCAGAGGTGTTTCTGTTTAAAAGGGCATTCTACAACATTGATTCTCAAGAGAGAATCATAGCCAGGACACAATTTATGCTGACAAGAAATCTTGCCAGCATCTTTGATGACTGGCCAAAATGATTATAAAATGTAAATCTTTTCAAAGTAAAGATACTTGGCACCTCTGCTTCCAAGCCTTTACTGTTTTTGTGACCCATGCCTAAGATATCCTTACTCTCTTAACATTTGAAATCTTATCTACTTTTTAAAGCCTGAATCAAATACTACCTTATACAGGAAGCCTTTCCTGATTCTTCCTTAAAAATGGCCATATTCCTTTAGCCTTAAATTATATATCTTGTTTTGACCTCTAAGGAAGCTAGACCTGCATTTGGACATCTTATCAGCAGCTAAGTGATATAGCGCATAGAGTACCAGGCTTGGTATCAGGAAGATTCATCTCCTTGAATCAACATCTTGTTGCAGACATTTACTAGATGTACCCTAGGCAAATCACTTTACCCTGTTTGCCTCAGTTCCTTCATCTGTAAAATATGCTGGAGAAAGTCATGGTAAACTTGCCCAGAATCTTTGCCAAGTAAACTGCAAATGGGGTAATGAAGTCAGAAATTAATTAAAAAACAACTGAACAAAATGCTCTTATAATTTTATATATTTTAAGTCATTATTTTGTTTTACCCCATCCTCTATATTTATTAACTTTCTTATAATGAAAGTAAGGGCAGAGATCCTGACTGAATCTCTCCTAGGCAATGGACTGCATCCTGCACAATATAAGTGCTTCATAATTGCTCATTAAATTGCATGGAAATGTTGAGTTGCAGATTAAGTAACTAAGTCAGCTGGCACTAAAGGTTTCAGGTTCCAGGAGCATAGGACCATAAATCTAGAAGTGTGAAGGGAAGTCATTTAACAGATGAGGAAAGTGAATGAAAGAGACTTTCCCAGGCTCACAGTTAATAAGGAGTCTGAAGCAAGAATCGAACTCTGAGATTCCTGATCCCAAGCCCAGTTATCTCTATGGCATGTTGCTTCTCTAAAGAAAGGAATCCTAGGGAGGAATAATGGAGTCATAAAAAACCTGGGCTTAAGAGTAGGTGGTTGGGATTTAAATTCTCACATCTGATAGGATGGAGGAACTGGGGAATTGAGATAACACTGTGATATTGGATAAATCATTTAATTTATTTGGGCTTCAGTTTACTCTTAAAATGAGGGGCTAGACTAGGTAACCCCTAAGGCTCCTAATGACTTTTCTACTCTAAGAGCCTTATTCCATAATGCCATCTATGTTCATTTGGACAGGGGCGAGTAGGAAGAAGAATGAGGGAAAAATTCTGGTTGATTTCTTTGGCTACTGATTTTTATTTCTCTCCATATCCAATAACCTTCAGGAACTAAATTTTCTCCTATTTTACATACTAGAAATAAATATAAGCGCAATAGTGATTCTAAATCCTAGTGAGCTGGAGTTTGAGGAGAAAGCCTGGCTTAATAGAAAGAACAGAACCATGGTGTGAAAATTACTTGGGATAAGCAACATTTTGGTAGTGACAGCAAAGATCCTACACGTGTATTTCTGCTGAAAGTAGATTTGACCTCAGACGTCATTTGAATTGGATGAGATTTTTGAAAGCATGCATGTGTGTGTGTGTGTGTGTACACAGATGTGTATACTTGCACTGTGAACATGTATATATGCATGTATATGCATGCATATGTACATGTACACACATGTGTTTATACATGTGTGCACACACGAACATGCTATCTTTCCCTACAAAGGTGAGCTTCTTGAGGGCAAGGACTATTTTCTCTCTGCTTTTGTATCCTAGCGACAACACAGTATTGTTGCTGTTGTTGCTGTTGACATTGTTGATGTTGTTATTGTTGATGATGTTGTTGATGTTATTGCTATTGATGTTGTTGATGTTGCTCTTGCTGTTGTTGTCATTGATGTTGTTGTTGTTGATGTTGTCATTGTTGTTGATGCTGTTGTTCTTGTTGTTGTTGTTGATGTCATTCTTGCTGTTGCTGGTGTTATTGTTGACATTTCTGTGGTTGATGTTGCTGTTGTTGATGTTTTTGTCATTAATGATGTTGCTGTTGATGTTGTTGATGATGTTGATGGTGTTGTTGATGGTGTCGTTGTTGGTGTTGTTGATGGTGTCGTTGTTGTTGTTGATGCTGTTATTCTTGATGTTGTTCTTGATGTTGTTGTTGTTGTTCTTGATGTTGTTGATGTTGTTCTTGATGATGCTGTTGTTCTTGATGTTGTTGATGTTGTTGCTCTTGATGATGCTGTTGTTCTTGATGTTGTTGATGTTGTTGTTCTTGATGATGCTGTTGTTCTTGATGTTG
>CM053771.1:529036736-529051939 GCA_028658325.1 Potorous gilbertii | reverse complement strand
TGTTGTTCTTGATGTTGTTGATGTTGTTGTTCTTGATGATGCTGTTGTTCTTGATGTTGTTGATGTTGTTCTTGATGATGCTGTTGTTCTTGATGTTGTTGATGTTGTTCTTGATGTTGTTGATGTTGTTCTTGATGATGCTATTGTTCTTGATGTCGTTGCTGCTGACGTTGTTGTTGATGTTGTTGTTTTTGTTGTTGCTGTTGTTGTTGAGTACTTTCAGTCATGTCTGATTCTTCATGAATGCATTTGGGATTTCCACTGAATAGATATTGAAGTTGTTGGCCATTTTCTTCTCCAGCTCATGTTACAGATAAAGTGAGGTTAAAAGGCCTAAGTGACTTGCCCAGAGTCACAGAGGTATCAAGGTTCTGAGGCCAGATTTGGACTTAAGTCTTCTTGACTCCAGAACTGATACTGTATCCACTGTCTCACCTAATTGCTCCTAGTAAAGTACAATATCTAAATAATTTTTTGCTGATTTACTGCCAATCCATTTGGCCATCTAGGAGACTACAATATAGAATGAAGCAGAATGTATCTGATTTAATACTGAAAAGTTGTCCTTTGAATGCTGAGATCTATTTAGAGACTATTCACACTGTTTGGAAGATGTAGGATTTTTTTGTCTCAAATCCTCATTCATTGAGAGTGAGAACAAAAGTGAGCAGGAAAGAGGCAGAGAATGAGGAAGAGAGACAGAGAAAGAAATAGAGATTGAGAGAGAGACATAGAAAGGGAGACAGAAACAGAGATATAAACAGAGAGACAAAGAGAGAGAGAGAAGGAGGGGATAGAGAATAGAAGTGAGAGAAGGAAGGAGAAAGATAGAGACAGAAAGACAAAGAGAATATTTATTGTTAATTGTGACATTTTCTCAGTGAAGGAGAGGAACTTGGGACATATTGTAATCATAATAAATCAGGAAATAAGTATTTATCAAACACTGCCTGAGTGCTTCACCATCTGCAAGTATTTATTAATTGCTTACTATGATCACTGTAGTAAGTATTGAGTACAGGTAGAAAGTCCAATACAATCTTTACCCTCAAAGATCTCATATTCCAGTGGGGGAGACTAACTATCTACATATAACATATTTACAGTAAAAATGGAAGGCACTATGAGTGGAAGGTACAAATAGTGAGGGAGGGAAAGCTACCAGGAAAGACCTCCTGAAAAAGATGGAATGTGATCTAAGTCCCTGGAAGCCAAAGAGGGTCTGAAGGGAAGGGGAGGGAAAAGAGGACTTCAGGCAGAGACAATCAGGAAAATGCAGATGTAAGAACTGGAATGTTGCTTGGGGAATAGTCAGAAGCTTGGATTACACTATACATGAAGGAGGTTCAGGAATAAGAAGACTGTTTAGAAATGTAAGAAGGAATGCCAGAAATGCCAGAATTTTAGACACTGTTAAAGCTAGAAAAAAAAAACCCTAAGATGTAGTTTCCACCAGTCACATGCTCCTAATAACTTTCACAGTTCTACTAATACTTAGCTTAATACCATATTCCAGCTGAAAATGTAAAAAACTATGCTACCTGACACCAATAACTTCATGTAACAGAATGTTCTTGTGGCTCTTTAAAGTCAGTTTTAAAAGACTACCAGAATTCTTTTCCTTGGAGCACAGTAGGCAACATTCCCTTTACACATACCTTGTACCTTCATCAGTATATAGACATTCTCTCCCTGTGAAGGCTCAAGGAAGGAGGTTTGCACTAGAGATTAGGGAGGGATATATTTCAGTCCCCAGAGGGGCAGGTTTATAAATATCTGTCTCCTTTCTATACTGGAGAAAATGAGATCAAGAAGACTTTTGTGTTTTTAAATAGCAGCTCTGTGTGTTTCTCTTAGGGATTGACATAAGACAGGCTAAGAACTGAAAGCCACCCAGGGGCCATATGGTTGTACTATTGAAGTCCTTTGTGAGCTGTGACCTGCTCTAGAAGAAGGTTTTTTCTAGTGCAGAGGTTTAAAAGGAGCCCTGTGCTGAGGAAAGATACCAGTTCCAGAATCTCCCACAATAGAATTGACAGTGGCTTTTGGTCTTGTCTTTACAACTACAGATAGAATCATATGCTCTTCTTGGGTGTAAAGACTTAGGTAGTAATTGGGGCCTTTTTAAAAAAGATTTAATTCTTCAAGATATTCAGTGAGGCACAGTGGATAAAAAGCTGCCTCTACTGCCTGTGTCATCTTGGGGAAGTGACAACCTCTCAATGCTCAGTGCAGGAGGGGTTCGTCTGAAGAAGGAACTTCTTCCTCCTAGCTGTAGAAATAACCGTGACATCACAGGTCCAGTTCACATGCTCCAAATACTAAGATTACTTGATTTTTTTAAAAATGAGTTAATCACAGTGAAGAAAACTAGCATCTTTTAATCCTCACTGAATTGTCTCCATAATCTTAATAAATGGTTAATTTGTTCATAATAAAACCAGGGAGGTAATGGGATATGCTGGACAAGTTGTAAAGAATCAAGAAAACTAGGGTCCCATCCTAACTCAAACATTTATTAGTTTTTTGATGTTAAATCAGGCATTTAACCCCTCTGGGACTCAGTAGCCTCAGGTATAAAATGGGGCTGATAATAGTGCCTACCCCACAAAATGGTTGTAGACATAGGTTTTGATCATGAATACAGATTTTTTGTAAGTCTTAAAGAGTTCTAGACATGGGATTTTCAATTGTTACCCTCTCAATGGAATAGTGCCTCAGTTCACAAAGAGTTCCAACATGGTTTGATTTATGGAAGATATCCTCTGCCAAGAATTGGAAGGGATGTCACATGCGTAAGGGATAAAGCATTCCCTTAGTTCCATTTCAGGATAATATGGAGATGCATAAATGCCTAAATATCTGCCCACTCATGCAGTCATTATCTAGCAAGTTCATAAATCAAAGTTAATTAAGCTGAAGCATCAATTTTGATGGGGCTCAAATTTGCACATATATATTTAATAATGAATAATTGTAGGTCATTTCTTAATCAGAAAAGACATGTGCCATTATAATTCTATTAATCTTTGTAGAAAGTAAGGTTATATAAGTCAATTAAGCTATTTTTTATGAAATAACCTAAAATGAATACTAACCCAAGGCTGGCCCCAGGTCCTACACTGAAGACCTCTTTGTACTTTCAGTAACAAATTACCTTGAATTGGGTATGATCCCAAACCCTGTGCTATGGTATGGTGATATTGCCCAATTCTGTATACTAATCACTCTTCATCCTATATCCATGGGTAAAAATGGTATGGAAAAGTACATTAAAAGACTTCAGAACTCAAAACAATGCAGTGAATACTTGATTCTATATCATTCTTTGATTCATATTGCAGTTTTCCCCTAAAACCCCAGATCATAGGATCACAGCTTTAAAGCTAGAGTTTGTTGATTCATTATTTCATTTTTCTTGTCCAAGACATAATAGACCTGGAAACTAGTTCCTATATTCCTTCTGGCTGTATTACTTGTGTTCATAATTATCACCAGAATTTGGCAGTGGTCACCATATCCAAAAATTCTTGAGCAGTTCCCTATTGTATCCTGGAGAGATGGCTAAACAAGATAGCAACTACCCTAGCCATTATGTGGTCAGGTCCAAATGCAGCTGCCTCAGCACCCCCAATGTTGGAGAGCTCTACCTCGTTTTCTCCTTTCTTCTTCTTTTACTTTTACTAGATAATCTTCTCTATGATCTGGGCATCCATATCAGCATTTCTTGACTCTCAAGAAATGATTTTGTAATCACTCACCATGTAACTGTTAATTTCTGTAATGACTTGTTTCAGTACTTGTAATAGTCAGACTACAGTTGGAGTCAGACTATGGTTGAGTAGTCTGCATTCTTCTCTTCCTGTCAAATAACATCATCTAACACGTCTTTAGCACCTGTAACTATTTCAAAGCAGTGACACCTATCATGTCATGTTTATCAACTAACCATTATGCTTCCAATCTTCTGAACCTTTCCCATCTTAAATATACCAATCACCCAAGTAAAACTCACATTTATTTATTTCCAAACTATGGAGCAAAATCAAACAGACAAAAATATAAAAGAAATACAGAGACACAGAAAATGGAGGGAAGGAGGGAGGAAAGGAGTGGAGAGAGAAAGAGAGAGAGACAGAGAGAGAGAGAGACAGAGAGACAGAGACAGAGAGAGAGAACCCAAGGAAAGAATGGAAGAAGGAAGGAAGGAAGGAAGGAAGAAAGGAAGGAGGGAAGGAAGGGACAGAGGGAGAGAGGAAGAAAAAGAGGGGAATAAGAGAAGGAGGAAAAGAGGGAGAGAAGGAAGGAGAGACAGGATCTGCCTCAGTTACTTCCTCTATGTATTTAATTAAAAGAAAGTCCATTTACTAACTCATTTTAAGTGGGGCATCAGCTCTGATTTACATTCCCTCTTCATTCCCATCTTTTGAGTTCCTAGAGGTTTCTGTCCTCTCACACTTGAAATTATTTTTGTATATACTTTGTGTTTATACATCTTTGTACATACTGGTAGAAAGTAAAATCCTTGGTGATTGTTTTATTTTTGCTTTGGTATCCCTGGCACTTGGCATAGTGCCTGACACATTTTAAACATTTAATATCTGGGTTGTGCAAATTAAATTTAAATTTTAAAATATTTGGGACTAAGCCCATGTTTTTTTTAGAAAAGTACTATATTTAAACACAATCCCATGAAAATAAATGATACTTCATATAACAGCCAGCCATCTATGCTGGTCATCTTCTTGTCCATCTTGCAGCTAGGTGGCACGGTGGATAGAGCATCAGGCTTAAAGTCAGTAGGCTTGAGTTCAAATCTAATCTTAGATATCTACTAGCTATGTGATCCTAGGCAAACCACTTAACTTTTGCTTGCCTCAGTTTCCTCATCTATGAAATTACCACAATAATAGTAGTGACTTTCCAGGATTGTTGTGAGCATCGAATGAGATCACAAGAAAGCGCCTTCTAAGTATTGTATACGTGTTAGTTATAATTATGACCTTATTTCCTCCTACATGTACTACGTTTCTGGACTGGATCCCCAGAAGAGACTTCCCCAGTCTCAAGAACAGTTAATCCACTCATCTCTAGAATGTTTGTCATGGGATCAGGCTATTTGGATTTATGCATACTGACTCAAGGAACCCACTTTATCTAACCATCCTCAGACAGACTTCAAGAGCAGACACTACTGAATTTTGCAGAAAGTTATTCACTCCAGCCATGATGCTATATGTCCTTGTGCTGTGTCCCAGTACCTTCTAGAATACCTTTGAACTCCTCTCTTTGGGTTCAGTAATCAAACTAATGCTACTAAACAATTACTGGTCCCTGAAGAGTCCTATCAATTCACTGCCCTAAGAGTCAGCTCGATATTCTTATGACTGCCCAAGTAGTCTTTTCCAGGGCTACCAACCCCATGATATATATCATCTTTACCTATTAAATTCTCACTTGAAAGCAAATATTTTCTTTTCTTTTATTTATATGGACATATATTTTATATTAGAAATAGTATGCCCAATGCCTGCCACATAATAAAATCTTTATAGATGTTTCTTCATTCAGTCTTTCATCTACCTAGACCATGTAATTCAGTAGCAAGAAATTTTACCTATATACTTCAAAGGAAATGTGCCAAATAATTTATTCCCACTTATATTTGTTCATTCATGTCCTTAATTTTATAACATCCCCATTCAAGTAAATGTTAAATAGCTTCTTGACCACTGTACTCTAAAGTGAATTTTCTTCTGGACAGAATTTAGACTTGAGAGCCACTGAAGCAACTTCCAGGTTGGAAAGTGTGATTTCTCAATAAGACCCACTCCAGACTCCTCTCTTGGAACAAAGAAAGACAAAATAAGCAAATGGAAGCATGCACTGACTATTTCTCTTAGCATATGTCACATTTGTTACCATTTGGTCCCGTCTTCACCCTCTCTACTATAAGGAGGAGATGTTTTATCATCTGTCTTCTAGGACCAACATTGATCCTTTCAGTTAATATGAGTTAATCTATATATATTAATGTTATTTTAATTTACAGAACTGTAGTCATTACACATGTTGGTCTCTCAATTTTGACTTCCTCCCTCTGAATCCGTTCATACACATCTTCCCATGACTCCCTGACTCTCTTGAATTTGTTGCTCCTTGCAGCACAAGACTATTCCATTGAGCACAAAATTTTTTCAATCATTTTTTGAGCAACCATCTTTCTCCAGTTTTTTTCTTTCCACAAAACAATGCTGCTATGAATATTTTGATATAGATAAGGGTCTTTCTGATTTCTTATTTCATAGGATACATGGCTAATAAAGGGATATTAAAATAAAGGAAACACAATTCAGTATTTCTTCTAGAATAATTCCAAATTGTTTTCAACAATTAGGCCAATCCACTTTTCCATTAAGAGAGGCTGAGTGTACCAGATGACACAGAACTCCACCAATATATCTGTGAATTTGAAGATGTGAACTAAATCCTTATATAATTCTTCTTTGAGCAATGGAAAGACCAAAATTTAAGGATGTGAATTAGAAGGATCAATGGTACTAATTGATTCAGTACATTTAAAAACCATAACAATGAAACTAGAGGTAGTAAGATGTAAAATTTAGCTTTACAAAATTAACTACCCACTCATTCCTCATAAAAAAAAGAATTTTAAAAGTTCAAGAAATGCTGTCTAAGCATAGGGAATGGTTGTGAATAAGGTCATGGGAAGAGGCAAGGAAGAATAGTTTGGGGCATCGGTAGTGTGGTTATAGATAGCTAGGTAATGCAGTGATTAAAGAACTGAACCTGGAGTCAGAAAGACTTCATGAATTCAAATATGATGTCAGACAACTGTCAATATGTGTGACCCTAGGCAAGTCACTTAACAGGAAACTTCATGTCTAATGTGAGCTGGAGGAGAAAATGGAAAACCACTCCAGAATCTTTACCAAGACAACTGCAAATGGGATCATTTAGAGTTGAAAACAACTGAACAAAAACAAAAGTGTGGTCTAAACTGAGCAAAGAGAACATGGAGATGATATTTCATATTTTATCAAGTGTAAGAAAAGGTCAGAAATGTAGACTGGAGCCAGAGGATATGAGCCTTGAATTCCCATGTAAGGGGTTTGTATTCTGATCCTTTGGAAATGGTGAGATATTGATAAAAAGAGTGAAATGTGCCCCTGGTGAGAAAGAAATAAAATAGAGTAAGAATGAAAACTCTTTGTCTTTAAACCCATGGAGAGGGCAATTCTTTGGGTTCCCCCAACCATCTCTTCTTATCTGAGATTGAGATGGCCCCTGTACACGGTAATGACATTTAAATAACTTTAGAATCTCTGCAATCACAATGGCAAATATATGGTTTACAGGTCACTCTGACATCAAATTATGGTCAGAAAAATGCTGAGAATCCTTTGGTCCACTCACATGCAGCCCTAGCCTTGCTACTTACTAGTCTCTGATTTAAATTCTATTGAAAACAGTTGAGTTTGAGATTGCTTCAAAATGGACAGCTTCTTGCTGGTTTGGGCTAGTGCAGTCATTTTATTCATCTGCTCCACTTCATAATAAATCACAATGTTACTGAAAGATCTGCCTCCATTTGTAGCCGTGGTTATAACAGAAACATTTTCTAAGTCAGAATTTACTTTACTGAAGGCAATAGTAATACACATTTTCAATATTTTCAGTTTCATCTCCAGCATAATGAGTTTCCCTACACTTTAAATGGCAAGTTTCAGAGATATTGAGTCAATTAATTTCTCAACTTCAGCAATATGTGCTATGCAGCAAACTAAACATATGAAATGTTTAAAAACGATTAAAATACATAAACATAGATAATAGACTGGTATTGCTAAGCTCCAGAAAATACTGGGTTTTGTGAAGGTTGTTCTAACAGACACAGTTTTAGCCAGGAAATTTCAAGCTTCTATTTAACTATAAAGTTTGTGACACATGAATATACACACAAATATCCATCCATACACACACATATGTATATGTGTGTATATATATGTGTATATATATATTATATATAGTATTCTACATAAAATACTCAAAGCAAGCAAATCCTTCCTGGAAAACCAAGATTTGGTAACATCTTTACACAGTATTAAATGATTAAGATCAAATTCTGAACAGAAAGTCAACACAGTATATTCTAACTAAATGAAATGCACTGTCACACTTTTTTCCCTTTAAAACACATCAAAATATTTTTTTTTGCTTCCTTTCCTCCCCCTAGCCTGTAGTCAATCACTAAAAATGACATTCAACAAATAGAAATGAAGAGATTAATAGTTTCCATGATCAATTATATTACAATTTAGAACAAGTCTTCAATCGTTTTTAGTGATGAAGATGGTGGTGATAGTAACGAAAAAGGGGAAGAAGAAGAGGAAGAGGAGGAGGAGGAGGAGGAGGAGGAAGAAGAAGAAGAAGAAGAAGAAAACAGGGGTAGAACAGTGCATAGAGCACTGGCCCTGGAGTCAAGAGGACCTGAGTTGAAATCAACCTCAGATATTTACTAGTTGTGTGAACCTGAGCAAGTCACTTAACCCTGATGGCCTCCAAAAGAAAGAAAAGAAAACACATCCATTTCTGAAGTAGTTTAAGGTGAGAGTGGAGTGTTAGACTTCTATTCAAAGGACACAGATTCAAATCTTATCACTGTCATGTCAAAATCATGTCATCTTGGGAAATTCATATAGACTCTCTCAACGCTGTTTCCTTATCTATAAAATGAGGGACATGGATTAAGTGACCTTAATTTGCCTTCTTACTCTTTGATCCACTATGAGTTTACAAACATCCATTCAACAGGAATTTACTAAGGACTTGCTCTTGAAAAAGGGCTGTCCTGGATACTAATGTTAAAAATGAAGAAAGGTAACAAGCATTTAATAAGCACTTAGAATGTACCAGGCACTGCGGATGTATTTTACAAATACTTGATTCTCACTACAACTTTGGGAAATAGGCACTACTATTATTTCATTTTACAGTTGAGGAAACTGAGGCATGCAGAAATTCGGTAATTTGCCCAGGGTCACACAACTAGTAAGTGTCTGAGACTGGATCTGAACTCAGGTCTTCCTGACTCCAGGCCAAGCATTCTATCCATTTCATTATCTAATTACCATTAAAGAAAAAAAAATCACTTCCTGTCCTCAGGAAGTATATATTCTAGTGCTTTGTGAAATATTTCATACATATCATCCTATGAGAGAATCACAAAAATGATGCAGATACTCAAGATACGATTATCTCAATTATATAACCAGGTGAGGCTTAGAGAATTTAAGGAATTTGACCATTGCCACCTAACTAGCAAGTGCTCTGGAAGGCAGAATTTGAATCCAGAACTTTCTCAATGCCAATTCAAGAGAATATCCAATATGTTAATTCTGAAACATTAGTTCTAACACAATTATAATTTAAAATAAATATTTAGATGAGTAAAAATGCTCAGGTAAATCATGAAAACATAAAGCTGGGGTTTAAACACATATGTGTTTTAAATGCTTTATCAGCCCATCAACAAGAATTTAAGGGTTTATTGTGTACCAGCCACTGTTGTAAGCATGAGCAGGAGGCAAAGACACTATATCCCAGTCCTCTGGAAGATCACTTTCTAATGTAGAAGAAAACATGTCATTTACTATGTATATGCCACATGTTAATTAGTGGAACATAATCTCAGAAAGAAGCTATAAGAAACAATTTCACCTTCCACAAAAAAAGGAAAATTTTTCAAAACTTTTCAAGTATAAGTAGCAATAAAATGTCACCTTCAAGAACAAGGATCTTACTTTGCTCAATATCACATCATCAATGCTGGTTTTAAGTTCTTGGAGCATAATAAACAAAGTCAAATTTCTGTAGGATGCTAAAGAAATGAACAAAGAAAAATTTGCTGCTGCTTAGGAAAGAACATTTTTTGAAATGATTTTCTTACTAAGAATGTAAAAGAGAGTTCACTAATCTTTTCCCTTTGCAGACAAATATCTTTGACATTGGACGTGACTGAGCATAGACCTATGATGATGTGCACGTGGAAAGAGGAAAACAGAAGCAATCATTCAGAGAATTCAAAGCAAATGACATGTCTTTTAGATCTGTCTTCTACTTGACACAGTCAACTGAATCTCTAACCTTTTCCTCCCCCTTGTTCTTCTCTAGTTTAATTTAGGTCTAAATGAACCTCTGTCAAGAATAAATGCTATAGACAGGAATCTTCACATTTCCATGGTAACTTTTGGTCAAAATAGCAAGAGCACTCTGCCTATGTAATATGACTTTTGGAAAGCTGACATGCATAGGTCTCTGGTATCCATGCTGCTTTGTTGATAAACTAAACTCATTGGTATAGCTGAAAATTACCACTGGATTATTCTTGACCACTCTGCCTGTGGACAAAGAATTATTCAATGAAATCTTCAGCCAGGGGGTTGGGATTGAAAGAAAGTTCCATTACTCTCATTTTAATTACAGTCACAACTCTCGTAATGGGTATTCTCTCTTCTGCCTAGTTGTAGAGGCAATTTATGCTAGACAAATGTTAAAGAACACCATTTTCATTTATTTTTACTACCTCAGTGCTTTCGTGAAGTAGGTCAGTTTTCTAAGAAAATTCCAAGAGCTAGGGAACATTTGACACTTATTTGCACTATATGCTTTTCAAAATGTAATACCCTTGAAGCTATTTTTTTACAAATTCCCGTGTAACAGACTTATGAGATAATCTTCAAATCATTAGCTGCTATTTACTCATTCCTCTCAGCCTATGATATTTTTAGGATATGTCCCTAACATGCCCTAGAAGCAAGAAGGATCCTCAAAAGTATATCCATTTTTGTAACTAAACTTTTGAAATGACAGGTAGATTCATTGCTGCTTCGTACTAAGAAATGGTATCTATTGAAAAACCTACTATTTCACTTTAATGGGTGCTGTGTAAATCAGTAGACTTTATAGATGTGAATTCCTTAAAGTTCTTTTTTTCCCTCTCCCTTAAGGTTTACTTTATAAATGTTTTCATTTCTTTAAATGTCTAAGGAGCTATTGCTGTTTGTGGTCGATTGACTACTTATGATTTATGATGTGAACATAAAAAAATTGAGAATCCCTTTAAATACACTTCTCTACCAGAGCTTAAAAGGGCCTAGACTTCTTTGTCATTGGTCAATGCCTTTAGCTCCCAAGTCAATAGGTAAAATTGAGACAAATTCGAACTACAACATTGTGTAATGAGGTCTGCTTCACTGAGCAGTTTGTGCAACAGTCCTAAGAAACTAATGAATATTTTAATTGTTATCATTACCAAGCCAATAATAGACTCAAGGACAGACATTTCTACACTCAACAGAATACCTGGCTCTGTCGCCACTCTCTATAAAAGTACACTGCTATAAAGAAAAGGTTCAGGGACAATATATATTTTTAGAGAAACTTAACCATGTCTGTTAAATTTTCCAGATGTGTTCAAGAAGGGGCCTGACTTGATTTATAATTTGTAGGAAAAAGTAGGTAGAAGATCAGTCTCTAAACAAGATTCCAATGAACTTTACGGTCAGTAACTCCACTTCTGTTTCCCAACATCCATCACAGAAATAGGGTGGGATAGGTCTTCTTTGACCCAAGCCCCACACACCACTTTGTTTACTCTTTTCTCCTGTAATACTGACTTTGATGTTCATGTTAATCTGATTTCACTTGGAAGAGATGGGGTGAGGAGGAGCACAGTCTGATTTCCAAGGAATTCTTCTGTCCTTAGAAGGGCATGATTATTTTTGGTTTTGCTTTATTTTTTTTCTCAAGCAGAATTTTATGGATGATAATTCATTTTCCCTGTGGTGCTCCCATATTGAAAAGAACTAGAAACAATCAACACGGTATAATCAAAGTTTTCATCTTTATTATTTGATGGCTGCACCTCTGTAAATGCTTCTTGCCAATCATCCTCTAGAAATCCCTGATCTCCAAAACAGTGGGGAAGAAGAGGTCAACCTAATAAGGGTCACCATGAATCTCCCTTTGGATTTGATGCATAAAATGAGAAATAGCCTAGCAGAGAAAGAATCCACATACCTTGAGCCTGAGTAAAAGAAAGGTGGATCAACCACCCCTCAACCTCTCTATGAGTTTGGGGATACTCCTCTGTATTTTGCTTTTTGCTGTTTGGAATTCAATTTTCTTGCAATTTGAAAAGAATGTCTATTATAAATTAGTTGTACTTTTCAAAAAAAAGAATTCACTTCCCCTTAAACTGTGGATTATTTAAAGAGAGAGTACCTTATTTTTTTCATTATTTCCCATTTCCAGATTGTGAAATGCATACAATGAAAAACTTCAAAAGTGATGAAATTATGATTTTTGTGTGAACTACTTCCACTGGTGTTCTGAAGGGGGATATGCAATACCCTCTCTACAGAAAATCTCAGATTTATCAATTAACATCTAGTGTATGTGTGTGTATGTGTGTGTGTGTGTGTGTGTGTGTGTGATTTGTATGATAATGACCACTACAAACTATTTTTCAAACTAGACTTAGACTTCAGTGTCTTTTAGCTTTTTGTAGATTAACATTTTCTAAGGGAAATATTTTTGATTCATTTTTTGCTAGTTGTTTCCATAAGTGTGTATCTGTGTCACGAAATCATCAACTTGAATTTATTAAACAATTACTATAGGCCATGCACTGTGCTAAGCACTAGGATTATGAATAGAAGAAGAAAGATTGTGCCTGCCCTCAAGCAGCTTATATTCTAATGGAGGAAGGAAATGCATAAAAAGACACACCCGCACAAAGTATATGAGATAGAAAGTCCATATTCAAGAGGGCAGCCTACAGAGAATCAAACACATGGCTGTTCTAGGAATCCTGGAAAATGGAGCTTCTAGGAGGAGGAAGCCAAAGAAAGGAAAAGATAATGAGGGTTAAAGTATTTCTATTGTGGTAAGTCCAGGAGTGAGTGAATTGTCAGGATGAAGAGGTTTCTGTGGCATCATAAAGAAATTCCAGAGATTTGGAAGTCCAACCTGAAGAAGGATGAAAGTGTGTATCTTATTTGCTATTTATTGCCTAGGATGGTTGAAGGGGGATTCTCACAAAAGAGCTCAGGCTCAGTCCTAGAGAAATCTGAACCCAAATAGGTGAATTGAACTTACCTGATATCGTCTGACTTATTATATCACTATTCCAGAAGACAACTCAGGGGAAAATGTCTTTTAAAAGATTCATGTGACTCATGCCTATGGTTTCCCCAAAGGAATTAATAGAATCCCGTACAATATAGGATTCTCTGTACAAAATGGTGGGTATTAGTTATAATATAGCTATATATTTCTTTTCCCACTAAAGAAATACTTTTTTAAAAAAGATAGCTAATAAGTATTTATTAGCATGTAATTAGAGTATAAAACAATAATTTATCACATCTGTTGTATTTTCATGAGAGATAAAGGCAATCCTTGAAACTTTCCTCAACAGATATTTTATTGCTAGTAACACTATAGCTATATCTAAGAGGTTACATGTTCAGGATCACTCAGTCAATGTATATCCCAGGGACAACTTGAACCCAGAGCTTCCTAAATCCCAGCATATTATACTGACTCTTATTTCTATTAGTAGATGATATTAATTATTCTTGGTTCAACATTTCAAGGAGTTGTGACTTCTTTGTTGCAAGTGTCTCCTCTACCAACACAGATCATAGGTTAGAAAAGTCTTTAAAAAGTTCAATAAATGAAAAATTCATGACTTTAATGAATCTTCTCTGAATTTGTATTTAGACGTGTTTTTAGACTACAAGTTTTCACTCTGCTTGGTATGACTGGCCAGAGTTTTCCTTTCTCAAAGCCGGGGCCAAGCTAGCACACCAGGGCTATGAATAAGAACAGGACTGTAGTGGGTGACAAGAATCTGAAAAGGCATTTCCCATGGCATAACATATTTAGAACTATGATGGACATAAAGATAGATTATCTAATCAAGACTTCTCATTTTAGGGGGGAGGAGCCAAGATGGCAGAGTAGACAGACACACATACACTAGCTCCCAAACCCACAGCCTATAAGTTCCCGACAAGTTCTGGAGTAGAGGAAGCTGTGGAATGATGGAGTGGAGGAGATTTCTGTTCCAAAGAGACCAAAACCAACACCAGGGTTCTGTCACATACTGGACCCGAGTGGAGCCAAGCCCTGCCCTGGCCAAGTGGCCCTGGGAGGATTGGATCTGGGCAGGCTTCAGGGACAGAATCCCCAGCAGCCTTGCAATTCCCTCTGCCCATGGTTGCAAAGGTCAGTGAGAGGGCCGTTTGGCAGGCCGAGAGGGGAGCGAGGTGTCTCCATAACTCGGGCCCCTTTGGGAGGCAGCAGCTGGCAGGGGCTCCCAAAGCAGGCAGGTCCTTGGATCCATTGTTGAAGATCTCCACATAAACCCCTTGAGGGAAATGAGCCCTGTGTGGTGGCCCTCCCCCCACCTGAGCACCTCAATTTAATCTTACATTGAATAGCAGCCCCACCCCCACTGAAAGCCCTAAGGCTGGGAAGCAGCATTTGAATCTCAGACCCCCAAGCACTAGCTGGGAGTATCTGGAGATGAGGTGGGTGTGGAAAGGAATCTCAGAAATCAAGTATCTGGCTGGGAAAATGCCCAGAAAAGGAAAAAAGTAAGACCATAGAAGGTTACTTTCTTGGTAAACAGATATCTCCTCCCATCATTTCAGATGAGGAAGAACAATGCTTACCATCAAGTAAAGACATAGAAGTCAAGGCTTCTGTATCCCAAACATCCAAAATAAATATTCAGTGGGCTCAGGCAATAGAAGAGCTCAAAAGGGATTTTGAAAATCAAGTTAGAGAGGTGGAAGAAAAACCGGGAAGAGAAATGAGAGAGATACAAGAAAAGCATGAAAAGTGGGTCAACACCTTGCTAAAGGAGACCAAAAAAAAATGCTAAAGAAAATAACACCTTGAAAAATAGGCTAACTCAATTGGCAAAAGAGGTTCAAAAAGCCAATGAGGAAAAGAATGCTTTAAAAAGCAGAATTAACCAAATGGAAAAGGAGGTTCAAAAGCTCACTGAAGAAAATAGTTCTTTCAAAATTAGAATGGAACAGATGGAGGCTAATGACTTTAGGACAAACCAAGAAATCATAAAACAAAACCAAAAGAATGAAAAAATG
>CM053771.1:528966978-529036236 GCA_028658325.1 Potorous gilbertii | reverse complement strand
AATATCAGGGCAGTTTTCCTTGATAATTTCATGAAGGATGATGTCTAGGCTCTTTTTTTGATCATGGCTTTCAGGTAGTCCCATAATTTTTAAATTGTCTCTCCTGGATCTATTTTCCAGGTCAGTTGTTTTTCCAATGAGATATTTCACATTCTCTTCCATTTTGTCATTCTTTTGGTTTTCTTTTGTGATTTCTTGGTTTCTCAGAAAGTCATTAGCCTCCATCTGTTTCATTCTAATTTTGTGAGAACTATTTTCTTCAGTGAGCTTTTGCAACTCTTTTTGCATTTGGCTAATTCTGCTTTTGAAAGCATTCTTCTCCTCATTGGCTTTTTGAACCTCTTTTGCCAATTGAGTTAGCCTATTTTTCAAGATGCTATTTTCTTCAGCATTTTTTTCAGCCTCCTTTATTAAGGTATTGACCCGTTTTTCATGCTTTTCTTGCATCTCTCTCATTTCTTTTCCCAGTTTTTCCTCCACCTGTCTAACTTGATTTTCAAAATCCTTTTTGAGCTCTTCCATGACCTGAGCCCATGGGATATCGATTTCAGATATTTGGGATACAGAGGCTTTGACTTCTATGTCTTTACCTGATGGTAAGCATTTCTCTTCCTCGTCAGAGATGAATGGGGGAATCATCTTCTCAAGAAAATGACCTTCTATGGTCTTAGTTTTTTTCCCTTTTCTGGGCATTTTCCAAGCCAGTTACTTGACTTCTAAGAGTCCTCTCCACCCCCTGGCCTAGATCCACCCAGCTATTGCTTGGGGTCTGAGATTCAAATGCTGCTCCCCAGCCTCAGAGCTTTTGGTGGCTGGAATGGCTGCTATTCAATGGGAGCTTATCTGCTGGTGCTCAGGTCGGAGCAGGGCTGCCTCTCAGGCTCAGTTCCCTCAGGGGGTTTATGCAGAGATCTTTTGTAATGTCGAGCTCCTGCCTGCTCTGGGAGCCTCTGGCCGCAGCTCCCTCTGCCTCTGCCACAGTGGCTGCCTCCCGAGGGGGTCTGAGTCCCGGAGATACCTGTTCCCCTCTCAGCCTGTCTCTCTCACTGACCTGTGCATCTGTGGGTGAAGGGACCTTCGCAGCCGCTGGAGATTCTGGTCCCTGAAGCCTGCTTGGATCTGCTCGCTCCTCTCAGTGCCACACGGCCGGGGCAGGGCAGGGGATGGCTCCGTTCCCGTCAGGGGCTCGATGGACCTTTGGGATCGGTTTTTCACGGCTCTCTGCAACGGAAATCTCCTTCACTGTGTTGCTGCGTGGCTTCCACTGTTCCAGAATTTGTCAGGAGTTCTTTTTAGAGGAAATCCATGGGCTGTGGGTTTGGAGCTAGAAAATGTGAGTCTTTCTACTCCGTCATCTTGGCTCCGCCCCACCTTAAGATCTTAATATGCTTTTCTTTCCCTCTTTGCTGTGCAAGCTTACTCTTCCTACCTTTCACACATAGGAAGTACCCTCTGCCTCTCTCTCCCCCTTATTGGCTAATTTCTCTATTTTAAGGAGGAGATCCAGGCTAGCTATGACATCTTGGGGCTGCACTACTGATCATCTAAGTAATACCACTATGCTCTCATTCCTGAGGTGCCATTATTCTTCAACCTTCCCCCTCTCACCTTTGACCTTCTTTTATATTTTGTCTTTCATTAGGACAGTCTTTCTGCTTGTACTAATATCCTCATAGAGCCTACAGTGTGTTGTTATTCGTCAGTCATGTCTGACTCTTGGTGACCCCATTGGGGTTTTCTTGGCAAAGTCACTAGAGTGGTTTGTCATCCCTAGTTCAAGTGGCTCTTCATTTGACTTTATTCTGTTTTAACTGTGTAGCCAATTCAGAAGGCAACATGGCCTTCCACCTCTGACATCATGCCACTTCTCTCATTTTTCATTTACCATTGACTTTGACCTTGGGACAAGAGAAGGAAGAAATTTTTGATAAAGAGCTAAATCTCACTTTTGAAATTTTGCACACATCAAGACATAGAGCTTTGGGAAAAGCAAAGGAGGAAAAAGGAGGAATCTTACAATTTGATTTTATATGGTTCCTACTGTACTATATTAAAATCTTCCATGTTCAAAGGTGAAGTCATCCTTCCTTCCTACAAGAAAGCTTCTCTCTCCCTGTTATTAAAATCATCATTTTCCTAGTCTCCCAGCTTCAAAAGCTGAGTCATGTTATTCCTTCCTCATATCAAATCAGTGGCCAAATTCTATCACCAAAATATCCCTAACATCTTATCTTCTTTCCATTCCCATGTGTGTCACCTGCCCTTATTATCTCTGTCTAATTATTTCAGTAATCTCTTGACAGGACTCTCTGAATACAGTCTTTCTCCTTCCCCCAATACCAAAATATTTTTTGAGAATATTATGCCCTCAAACACACATTATTGACTGGTTTCCCAAACAAATACAAACATCTTAGTGAAAGCTAGTTGAGGGCAGGGAAAATTTCAGGGTTTTTTTCTTTTTTTTTTTATTTTTGTATTCCCCACAGAGCCTTACATACAATAGGTACTTATTAAACACTTGTAGGATTTTACTAGATTGTTCTTCAAAGCCCTTTAACAATCTGACCCCAAACCCTAAGCAAGTCTTATCTGCAGCTAATCTTTCCACTGCCCATTCTATGTTCTAGTTAAGCTGGGCTTCAATTGTTTTCTTTGCTGCCATTTCTTAATCTGCTTGACACCCCTTCCTCCAACTCCCATTCCTATCTGTTAAATTTATAAAATCCTAAACTGCCCAAAATGACTTTCTGGTCTCCCAGCGCATCCATTCCATCATGTTCTGAGAATTCTCTCCTCATACCTAAATTCCACAGCAGTTACCTCTCCCCTTCTCAGGAAACATCCTTATCTCTTTTCCAGCTTCACACTGTTCCCTGACAGGGACACTTTCCCCTTCAGGCTGAATCCCTTTGCACAATGATGACCTACTAGAAATCAGTCTTCAGTGATGTGAATGTTCCCATCACATCATTTTTTCCCCATATCATAGTGATTCTGAACAGTTGACTTCCTCTGTTCAAACTCCATTAGTAACTCCCTCCTCCACTCTCTTTTCCTACCACCACCCCCTGCCCTGAACCTAATACTATCAACCTATCAATCTAAAGCTACCCAAGCCTTCCACTGTATTCCCTGGAATGCCTGCTCCATGACTAGCAAATTAGTTTTAATCTTTATCTTTTTTCCCTTTCTTGTTCCCTCCATCTTCTTGTACTCATTGCAACCTGGGTCCCACAGGATGGTCCAGTCTCACTGGTCCAACACTCATTTCACTTTAAGTCATTCCACCCAATACATTGGTCATGGTGGGACATTTCTCCAAATGCCATTTCAAGATGCTCATCCTACTACCACCACTCAGTAAACTCTCTTTCTTTTGGATTCATTCAATCCATATTTATCAGTCAATTGATATTTCCATGGTTGTTGCCTTGACCTGTAGAATAGTCTCCATTGCTCAATAAGTTTGCTGCCTGGCGCAAGGAATTTTTCCCCTGCTCAACTTCTGTCTTCATAATAGGGGACTTCAACATATATACTGATATTCCCTCAAATAGCATCACATCTAAGAGCCTTAATTTATTCCTTTCCCTTGACCTAGTCCGCCATTCCACTAGAAATATAAATAAATGAAAATATATGAAATATAAATGTATTATATTTGTATATTATATATATATATATATGAAAATATATGAAATATAAAGAAATAAAAAGAAATGATCATATCCTTAATCACCCACAAATTTACCATTTCCATGTTCTTGAAATCTGAAAATCCTTTGTCTAACCATAGTCTGATGCCATTCCACCTTTCCCTCTGCTTTGCAGCCCCAAATCCTGTTCTTCATCCTTTCCATGACCTCCAATTCCTCCACACTTCAGTTCTTTTCTAATCTATGCTAATCCCACACTGTCTTTACTTTCCTTCCCTTTCTGTCTTCACAACATGGTGAACCAGACAAATTCTACATCCTCTTTTCTCAAATTCCTTGTTCCTTTATCCTATCAAAAATCCCCTACTTTAAAGACTTAACCTTGATTTTCTCCCACGACCCACTGCCTTCTTTTCTACTCATGAGCTGCAGAACAAAGTACAAATTTCATACTTTTGTGGTACATTCTCATGTTACATAACTTCAGCAGGGTCTTCAAAGAATCAAAGCAATTATTTTGCCACTCCCTAAATGACTCACTCTCCCATTTTTCCAAACCAGTCTCAAATTTTTACTAGTTTTGTGACCTTCTGTGAGTTAGTTAATCATATCTTCCTCAGTTTCCACTTTCATAAAAGTGGAGGTAAGTGTAGATCTTCCTTCCAGGATTAGTTTAAGAAAGAAATTAACTAACGTAAAGACTTCTACCGGACTTTAGGTGAGATAAATGATTACTTTTTCTTGTATTCATAACTAATTATTGAATAGGGACCAAGATTGTTCCTCCTTTTCTCATCCCTCATCCAGAAATCAACTAGGGTGGGAAATCTTTCTCTAAGACTTATCCAACTAGGATGGCTAAGATATAATCAATAGAAAGTATAAGTTTAGATGAATAGTCAGGTTCCTGCTAATTATGTTTAATCAGCTAGGTCTGGAGAAATATGTATTCTCCCTTTTATTCAGACAGTGATATGGAAATTGATAATTCTCATTGTAATATTCATGTTCTCATAAATTTTTAATCAATCAGAGTTTATTGCCACCCTCAGGAGCACCTGCTCTTCCAAGAGCATATAAACTGTGGGCCCATTGCCATAAGGAGTTTTTGGCATTCAGGAGTTCCACTGACCTCTTTTATTAATAGCATGTTACCCTTATTAATAAAATGATTAAATTATCCAGAAATTATGCCTCTTACATTTTCTTAAATGTCACAAGGTTCCATGCTATTACTGATGGCAAGAACAGTGTTCCCTCTGTGTTCTACTTATTCCTTCCTTTGCCCCTCAGAGTCCTTTCATTTTCCATAAACTATAGTCAAATGTGTAAGCTTGCTTGGTTCTCCTCCAATGGAGTTTTCTACTCTCCTAGTGTGTTCATCAGGAACACTTTGGAGGCTAAATGTGATATGTATCCCTCTCTAGTACATACAGCCTGAGGGGGCACTAACAAGCAACATTTCCTATTTTTCCAGTTCAGTGAGGTATGGAGTACATGCTAGGATCTTTCCTCCTTCACTGATTTAGGATAATGGTAGCAGCCTAAGGATACATATAATGGAAGAATGGCCAAAGACAACCTGGGGAAAGACTGTTAATTGATGAAAACCAGAGTGAAAGAATGGAGAAATGAGACAAGAACAGGAAAGGGAAAGAAGTATCACTTTTAATAATAAGAATGTTTGAGATTTGATCCCCTCTCACCCTAGGGAAGCTTTTCCTCACCTTTTGTAAGAAATTATGGAAAGAATGGGTATGCCACAGAGCTAGGAGAAGAAAAACTGTATATCCTATTAGGAAGTAAGACAAAATCAACCTCCTTTCCCTACCAAATGTCTATGTCTAGCAAAGAGCAGGAACAGAGAAGCAGATTAAGAGAGTTCAGTGAGGGGACTGTTCCTTTAGGGCTTTAAGTGATTCTACAGATTTGTTGTTGCTACATCAACAATGACTCTAGAGATTTACATAGATCTTTCGGATCAATATATACGTGTGTATATATACACATATATACATGTGTATATACATGTGTGTATATATACATATATACATGTGTGTGTGTGTAGATTGAACTTTGTTTTCTTCCCTTCAAGGGTTCATTCAATGGAATCTTCATTCTAAAAGAATTTGTGAATCTTTCATTAACACTAGAGAATTCTAATTTAATGATCTAAAGATCTTTGGAAGTGATGGATAATTTATTTGAATTTTCAGGATACCTCCCTCCTTCTCTCATGGAATTGTAGGATCAAAAATTTAAACTGAAAGAGGTTATTTTTCCAGTCTTCCAATTCCAAGATCAATCTTCTCTCCATTCCCATTTTACAGATGGAGAAAATAATGGCCAGAGTTTAAGTGACATGTACAAGGGATGGAAGAATTTGAAACTGTGCCTTCTGAGTCCAGAGTCTTCTGAGTCCAAAGTTTGCTTTCCACTGTATCACATTATCTATTCCAGTAAAGCTTTGTTTTATGATACTTCAGACCTTGTGATTGCCAGAGCACAGCCAGCCTCTGTATACTGACTGAAACGCTTATCGTGAGAGAGGAGGAAAGGAAGACAGATGATGTAAATAAGTGTTGTCCTTGATGGCAGAGGAATTCTGAAAATATTCCTCATTCTGCATGATTAGGGTATTCAAAGATTCCTGAGGTTTCCTCACCCTAGGTTTGTGCTTTTTCCAACCTCAACAAATCCTGCTCAATCAGGCTAATTGAAATCAGTGCTTTTGTTTTTCGATGTTTTTGTCTTTCTTTCTAACTCTAATTTAACTCAGTGCCTGGAACATAGTAAGTACTTAATGGATGCTTGTTTATTGATTGAATGAAGGAATTTAGGTATTCAGTTTTGGAAAATACTATTGTAGGGAAAACTCATTCCATTCCCACTTCCCATTTTACAAAGAGAAAGGAAGAAAACTAGCATTTATTAAGCACCCACTATGGTCATCTTAAGCACTTTACAAATATTATCTCATTTGATTCTTATGACAACCCTGGAGATAGGCATTATAGTTGTCTACATTTTACAGTTGAGGAAACTGAGGCTGAGGAAGATTAAATGACTTCCCCAGTATTATACATCTAGTAAGTGTGTAAAGCTGGATTTGAACTGGATCTTCATGACTCCAGGCCCCCACTCTATACACTGAGCTAGCTGACAACTTCTACAGATGAGGAAACCAAGCTTGGAAAGGAAGGAAAGGAAAAATTTCTTGTCCAAGGTGATGATAGGGCTAATGTACAGACCTACATTTCAACCAAATCCTGCAAGCTTTCCACTTCATAATGCTATAGATTAAACATTTTCTAATTGAGATTTAGGGTATTCATCTTATTAGGCAACTAAGTAATACCCAGTTAGCACTAGTAGCACCTAGTCAGGAAGACATGAGTGAATTCAAATATGGTCTCAGACCTTACTAGCTGTGTAAACCTGGTCAAGTCCTGCAGCCCTGTTTGCCTTGGTTTCTTGTCTGTAAAATGAGCTGGCAAACCACCCCAGTATCTCTACCAAGACAATCGTAAATAGGGTCATGAAGAGTCAGGCACAACTGAACAATAACACATCCAATTATGCCTTTAATATTGATTTAAAGGATTACCAGTGTTCAAACAGTAGGTTCATGAACTTGCCTTAATCATTCTACTTTTTGACATGTTCTACTTAAATCTCTCTGATCCTCAGAGTGGAAAGGAATCTCAGAGGCTACCTAATTCAAGACTTCTTAAACTTTTTCCTCATGTGACCCGTTTTTATGTTTTGGCAGCATATGTTGGAGTTATGTGACCTGAAGGCCAAGTCAACATGCCTTGTGTTCAGAATCAAGGTTACAAGGAAGTTGTGTGATGCAACATGGGCAGGTGCTGCCAGAAACACCTCAGAGTCACGTGTTTGATTTTGAATTCATTTTTGGTCGTAGCATGCTCAGAAATGTTTTACTGTCGCCAAATGTTTTGCCACCCCATATTGGGTCCAGACCCACAGTTTAAGAATCAGTGACTAAATGACCCATTATCTGAACAAGAAGTCATGCTGCAACACATTGGCCAAGTAAGTGGCCATCTAGCTTTTGCTTGGAGACATCCAATGAGGAGATACTCTCACCTCCAAGAGGAGTCCATTGGACTTTGGAATAATCAGTTCTTGTAGTCAGCCTGGTTAAATGACTCATCAAAGGAAAATACAGAGTACTAATAACTGTTTCAATCCACTGCTGTAGACAGCCTGAGTTGAGAACCCAGGGCAATATTGGAAAGACCTTTGATTTTCTGGATTTGGAATCAAACTCAGCCCCCTATGATTCCAAGTTAAGCCACCCTCCTCACACTAAGGCCTTGAGGCTTTTTTGACACCGGATACAACGCTGTGCAGAGGGATCAGAAGACAGAAAACTCAGTGAACATAAAGGTTAATCCCAGAATATTAAAGTCAGTCTAACAACATCAGGATCCAAACAAGCACCCAGTGTTTATGAGTCAGGAAGCCAGGGAAACCTGTTTGCAATAATAAGCGTCATTGTCATTTATATACTGCATTAAAGTTGGGAAAGCACTTGCATATGTTTTTTTTACCTTACTTGTATAGTTCTCACAAGACCTCAATGAAGTCAATACTATAGGTGTCAGCCTCCCTAGCCCATGAGGTAGTAATTGTACAATGGTTCACACAATGACTGATATACAGAAGATGCTTAATAAATGCTTGTTGCCTCCTCCTTTTCTTTCTCCTTTATGCTGTGCCCAGAAAACCACCTGTCTTTTCTTGTACTACAGCCAATTGTCTATCCCAAAAAGAATATGAATTCTTTGAGAGTCTATCCATTAATTTATTTACTCATTCATTTAATTATTTATTTAATTAGTTTAGCCAAAAATATTATTGACACAGCACAAGCCAGGATGAGTGGTATATATTAAGCATGTAATCACTTTTCCTA
The DNA here is from genome assembly GCA_028658325.1 of Potorous gilbertii. NCBI lineage: Eukaryota > Metazoa > Chordata > Mammalia > Diprotodontia > Potoroidae > Potorous > Potorous gilbertii. Next base: position 529,027,635 of record CM053771.1, on the reverse strand, counting down.
CTCATTTTTACAAATAAGGAAACTGAAGGTCAGATGAGGTAGGTTTCCAGCCTAAGCCTTCATAACACCAAATCTAGCTCTTGAAACATTCATTCCCAGCTCTATTCCACACTCTCCAGATTTTTCTACCCCCTCATTTGTTCATTTGCAAAGTGAGTTGGACAAGAAAACAGCAAACCATTCTAGTACCTTTGCCAAAAATACCCCAAATGGGGTCACAGAGCATCTGTAAAAACTGAACAACAATTAAGGTAGAAACTCTTTGAAGTTACAGACGATCTCACTTGCATTTTCACTGACAACACATAGCACAGACCCTTTCACACAGCAAGTCTTTAAAAATTATACTATCAGATCACACTTATGTTTAGAAGGTAGCAAAATGCCCAACCACCGGATGTCAAATGTCTTTGTTTACCAGAAGAAATGTGCAATGAGGAAAAGAGAATAAATAAAATGAGTAGCCCTGCCTTAGTTTCTCAAGTGCCCCCAAGTGGCCACAAGTCTCTTCAAAGAAGCCTAAGTTCTCCCCAAAGAGACTCTTCTGATCTCTATGACCCAACTGAAAACGGTCCTTCACCTTCTGTTAGTTTGCCTTAAAAGTGAAAATAGAATGGTGTAGAAAGATCTTTATGCCTTTTAGGATCATACAGAGACATAGATGGAGGTCATCCTATCCAACCTCCTCATTTTACAGATGAGGAAACTGAGGCCAGAAAGATTCAGTAACTTATTCAATGTTGTCCAGATAAGAAGCCGCAATGCTAGGGCTTGAAACTAGGCCTTCTGATGCTGAGGTCCTCTCCTGATATAGATCAGTGAGGCTGTAGGTCCATGCCTCCAATCCAGAGCTCTTTTCCGTGCTCTGTGTTGTCTCCTTAATCATGGCAGAGCTGTAAAGGATGTTGACCTTGGACAAAGAAAAATCTGCATTCATATCTGCCTCTGACGCACACTGGTCATGTGATTGCTAGCACATGAATGAATGGCTCAAATCCCTAAGTCTGCTTCCTTCTCTGTACAATGTGCACAGCAATGTCTAGAGTAGCTGCTGTACAAGTTTGCCATGAACAACTTAATATATGGAAAGCTCAAAATATGCATATGTATTATATGTATATGCATATGTGTGCATGCACTATATTATCTAAATGCATGCATTTTATAAATACATATATCTACATATATTACATACATATGTGCATTATGTAGATGTGTATATACAAGAATTATGTGTGTTATATGTGCATATATGTATAGATACATGTGCATACACATAAATGTATATACATAAACGCATATGTACATATATTCTGCATAATCTATGAATGCATGTATACACACAAACATGTATGTATGTGCATACACATTGTTTGTGTAGACATATATATGTACATATTCTTTATGTAATATATAAATGCAAACAGAGAGACAGAAAAGGGAGATAGACAAAGAGACAAAAAAACAGAGAGGAACATAGAAAGGAAAGAAGAGGGAGAGAGAGAAAGTGAATGAAAGGACAGAGACAAAAAGGGGAAATGGAAAGGGGGGAACAAGGGACAGATACAGAGAGAGAGAGACAGAGACAGAGACAGAGAGAGATCTGCTATCATGATATTATGACAAGCATTTCATCATAGCGGATAGAGAGTAGATCTCAAAGAGAGAAAGCTGTTTCTGCCCCACACTGGCTGTGTCACCACAGGCTGTGTCACCAAATGTTCTTAAACTCTCCGTTTTCAAAGACCATAAATTGCAGAGGTCACAACCTATATTGATAAAAGGATTTTCCTCACTTGGGAGTTCCTTACACCAATTAAAAAAAAGATCTAGTCCCCCTATAAGATGCTCTTGAATTTCATTGTATGTAACTGCTTACTATCTTATCTTTGATTGATATTTTAGAAAGATGTGTGCTACACATTTATTGCTCATTAAATATAGTGCTTAGAAGTTTTCCTTAAAAAGCTGAATGTGAGACCTGTGGTCTGGGATATAAACTCTATCCACCACTGTTACTATTGGAAAATCATCCCTGACTTACATCATTTCAATTTATTGTGCCTCTCCCAAGAATGACCTCTCATAAACATGAAGCTCTCTTACATTGAATGAAGTACGGCCTTTAAAAAAATCTTATTTTAAAGATGCCACTTTCACTAACAGTGCCAATGGATGGATTTAAGGGAAAACTTATTCCAGACACTCTTAGCTTGATATATCTCATTCTGAGAATATCAGTCCCTACTACTTAATATCTATAGGGAAGTGTCTCCATATGGTTTCAGAAAAATCAATGAAAAGTGCTGTAAATTCAGCTCGTCCCCCAAGAAGAGGGAATTCACCTGCAGATACCCTGGAGCAGGGCCTCTGATGGGATACAGCCACTGCTTATATAATGGTGTACTTATTACAAGAAGCACTAAACAAAAAATGACTGTAATAAAATTGCAGCAAGGAAATTGGGGGAGGCAGAAAGGGGATGTAGGAAAGGGCCAAAAGATGCCAAGATGATATGCACTTAGTGGAGCCCTGTGAAAGCTATAGTCTGCTCTGAGTTCATTAGATCCCCCAAAGCGGGGAAAGCTAGTACCTTTTCTAGCAATGAAAATATTTCCACCTATTATCTCATGCTTCCCTCAGTGGTTTTTCATAAAATAGAACCTTGAAAGGGTGACATAAGCTCATCAGCTAGAATTGGACCAGCTTGATATAATAACAGTAGACATGTTTATAACATACTCCATCTTCTTTTTAATTTTTTTAAGTTTTCAACATTCATTTCCACAAAATTTTAAGTTCCAAGTTTTCTTCCCATCTCTCTCCTCCCCCCATCCCAAAATGCTGAACGTTCTTATTACCCCTATCACCAATTTGCCCTCCCTTCCCTTATCCCCCTCTTCTCTTTTGTCCTGTAAGGTTAGATAAATTTCTATACCCCATTACCTGTATTTCTCATTTCCTAGTTGTATGCAAGAACAATACGCAACAGTTATTCCTAAAATTTTGAGTTTCAACTTCTCTTCCTCCCTCCCTCCCCACGCCTCTCCACTAGGAAGGCAAGCAGTTGAATATAGGCCATATCTGTGTAGTTTTGCAAATGACTTCCATAATAGTTATGTTGTGTAAGACTAACTATATTTCCCTCCATCCTACCCTGCCCCATTTCTTCTGCTCTCTCTTTTGACCCTGTCCCTCCCCAAGAATAGCATACTCCATCTTACAAAGGACAGCAGTGACAACAGCATCACAACATGATCCTGTTTTGAGTACCATACTTTCATGACCTTCAGAACAAAACCACAGTACAAGTGCCATAAAAGTTATTATGCTAAGAAGCTAAGCAGAATAGTGAATAGAAGAGTGTACTTAGAATAAGGAAAACCTAAGCTCAAATCTTGCCTCAGATACTAGCAGAGTGACCCTGGGCAAGTCACTTAATATATCTCTGCCTCTTTTTCTTCAACTGTAAATGGATAATAGGGGCAGTTAGGTGGTGCAGTGGATAAAGCACCAGTGCAGGAGTCAGGAGGACCTGAATTCAAATCTCACCTCAGACACTTAACACTCACTAGCTGTGTGACCTTGGGCAAATCACTTAACCCCAATTGCCTCATCCTGGGTCATCTCCAGTCATCCTGATGAATATCTGGTCACTGGATTCAGATGGCTCTGGAGGGGAAGTGAGGCTGGTGACCTGCACAGTGCTCCCTCACTCAAAACAAAGTCAAGTGCAAGTCATGTCATCATTTCTCTGATGTCATAGTCTTCTTCAGCAACAAAGGATGAACCCACACACAAATGGGTAATAAAAATAACACCTATCTCACAGGATTGCTGTAAGGATCAAATGAGATGACATATGTAAAGCAATTTACAGACCTTAAAATAACTATATAAATGCTAGTTACAGCATCCCCATTTTAGAAATGAGGAAACTGAGGCAGAGAGAGTTATCTTCCCAATTCTAGTGATCTGTGATAACTGAGTTTCAGGGACACATCTGTTGTACTAGTGAGCAGTGAGGCATATATATGATGAAGTTAGGACATTGGCAAGGGTTGGGGCTGCTATGTAGGTACAGTGGGCCTGTAATGAAGTAAGACTACTGGGGCTGCAGGCAGCTCTATTAGGACTCCATCAGCACCACCTAATTGCTTCTGAGAGCTTTCACACGTGGGGAGGCCTTTGTATCAATGACCTCTTGGAAAACATGGATTTGGACAGCACATAATGATATGGGAAACTGAAAGATTTGAAAGCTGTGCCAGTGGAGAGAGTAGTCACATTTGGGAGATTTAACAATTCATTTCAATGAACGTAGTGTCTACTCTGTGCAATGTACTAGAGATATAAAGGGGAAAATACGTTTATGCTAATTCCAAAGCTTATATTCTCCTAGGAGAAGAAGCTACAACATGGCTACCAGGCTTTCTTAACTACATATCATGCGGATATATTTTACAGAATGGGGAAATCCATGAACTTGAATAGGGAAAATGCATCTTTATTCTCATTAACCTGTAATTGAAATTTAGTTTCTCCTTCAATTGTTTAAAATTATTACTTTGAGACCTGCCCAGGTGGTCTAGGAAACCAAAAAAGGTTTTTAAAAATATCTGATTTAAACAGCTAATTACAAAGTAATTTTTAAAAGGAGAGAAGGCAAAGAAATTGGTACATCAGGAAAGGCCTTCTGGAGAAGGTAGATGGACGCTCAGGCAGAAGAGAGGAAGGACTGTATCCACATGATGGAAGAACCTAGTATAAAGACTGGCGACAGGAGACAGAATGTCATGTTTTCGCAAGCAGCTCTCAATTCCCTTTTTCTGGACATCCTGGAGAAAAGATATGAAACAAGACCAGAAAGAGAAATGAGTGCCATATTGGAGAGAGATTAAAATACCAGCATGAAAATTTCCAATTTTATCTTAGTAGAAATAGGGAGCAATTGAAAATTTTATTTTTTTAGTTGAAGATTGTTACAGCCATGCACATGGGTCAATTTGGCAGCTGTGGAGGATATACCGGAAATGGGAGAGTTTCAAAACAGGATTACCTACTTAAAGACTATTACAATAATTCAGATGAGAGATGATGAAGGTCCCAAACTAAGGTAGAGACCATGTGGGTGGAACAAAGAGAATGGATGTAAGAACAGAGATATTGTAAGGTCAGCACTTGGATTCCATGTCTTTGACAACAGAATCAGACTTTCGGAATCAAATACTCTGACACAAAGTAAGTTTCTATCATAATCACATTAAAAAATGAAGGGAAAAACCTCTGGTCTTACCTATTAAACTTTTCAACCAAGCAACTTTTTATGTGGATCACTGAAACATGCCACAAGAATTCCAAGTTGGAGGTAGGTCATGGCATTTTCTACTGCCTTCCGCCCCCATTCCCCACCAGGCTCTCTATCATGGTTCTATTTGGCACTGAGCCTTAAACTCAGATGTCAACTTGTGCTCCCCAGTGGGTCATGATTTCCATCCTCTCTGCCAGGTCATAAACCACCATCAATGTCACTTTTGGTCACAGAGGACTCTAGCGAAATTCTACTCACTTCATTCTGGCAGAAGCCCATCAGAAGAATGAGGATGAAATGATATTATGGGACTTGTGATTAACTTTTATATAATTTTATGTACACCACTAAGCATCCCTTACCTGAATAAATAGAAAGGAAGCCAACAGTGAGGGAGTCTGGAGTGGGAAAAAATTTGAATCCATTATGTAGAATGTTTGCAAATAAGGCACTTTGGGAACCTGCATTAACTCTTTCAGACTTCCTGGTTGCAACTGGGAAAACAGGCTGTTTTGAGAGCTATAACTAAGGAGAGAGTTTCTGGGGCTTTTTCCCAAATCTTCAAAAGTTACAGGGTGATAATACTTCTTCAATGACCTTAATTAATATCCAGTTAACAAGCTATTTTTAAGCAAACCTGTAATTCCATTGGTACAGGAACTCTTTCTTAATACAGATCAGTACCTGCTTTCAGTTTTAATGAGTTGTACAGAGGGCTGAGAAAATAAGCGATTTGCCCAGGTTTATGGGATGAAATGCTTGGAGTGCCTCTTAGTTTCAAATCCAGCTTTCTGGTTATGGCTAGACCAATACTAGCTTGCTAGCCTCTGTACCATGAATATGGACTTAACGTCAGAAGCTACCGGACATTGTGCTTTCCATAAGTCATAAAGGTTCTTACCCAGGTGAGCTCCTATCTCAGGTTAGGCAACATCCTTCCTCATCCAAGAAAGTATTGTAGAATCAAAAAATCTGAATGAGGACATGACTTTAGAGATTGTCGAGAATCAAGGGTGAGAAACCTGTGGCCTTGAGGCCACATGCCACATGCCACATGCCAGTGACTGTGGAAAAGCCATGACCCTTCTGAGCCCAATTTCTTTATCTGTAAAATGGAGATTTTAAAACCTGAAATACCTCATAGGGTGGTTGGGAGGAACAGATGAAATGATGGGTTAAAGGTAGTCAAACATTATATTAACGTCATTCATTACAAATAATTCCTCAGGACAAGAATGATGTTTACTTTTTGGAAAGAAGGTATACCAGAGGTAAGAGAGCCACTTGACTGCTGTCCTTGGTGGTCAAAGAGGGCCAAAATGACATCACTATGTCAGGGTGGAGGTGCAGTGTGTCTGACTGAGGATGATCACACCAATACAAGCTCAGAAGGCTCTACCACAGGTTATGCAAAAACAGTCTATATGGGGAACAGAGGTGTCTCTAAAAGAGAGCTAGTAGTGTCAGTAGCATGGTACAAGTAGAAAGAAGACTTGTTCTAGAATAAAAGGATCTGGGTTCAAATGTCACTGATGATGTTTTCTTACTCTTTGACCTGGGATAAGCCACTTATCCTCCCTCTGCATCTATTCCTGATCTGTATACTGAGAAGTTTGATCTAGATGTCCTCTGAGATCCCTTCTAGCTGGAGACGTATAGCAATGTGTCCATGGGTGAGTCATTAGACCTTCTGGGGCCTCAGTTTCCTCATCTGTAAAATGAAGGCATTGGACTAGACAGCCTTTAGAGATGTCTTCTTGCTCTGTATGGAAGATCCTAGGACTCCTTTAGAGGCCCTAGAATCTTACACAAATAGCTGATGTGGAACAGGACAGATGGTCATAATTCAATCCTGTTTTCCTCCTTCTCTTCCTTTTGTAATCAGCACATAGTCATTTGTGTTGGTTCACTGATTCTAAAGGGTCAGAGAGCATGTTATGGCTCTCTTCTGTGACCCATAATAGCCGAACTCAGCAGACAGCTGCAGATATTTTCCCAGATCTCTTTAGCAGGACCAGGCTGTGATGCACGCTTTCCCAAAACATCTACCACCCATATGCTTTTTTTGTCATTTCAGAGTCCATGTGCCTAGAATGCTCTCAGAACAAAAAAAAATAGCCCATAAGTAATCAAACATAATACAACTGTAGAAAAGAAAAAGATAAAGGGATCTCTATTAGGAGACAGTACCATTTCTTTATTGATTTACTACTGGTATAAAATAATATCTTGGTTTCAAAAATGAAAGAAAAATGTGATTTTACAGTTATTCTGCATTGAGCATTCTATTCATTTTATCAATGATCACAAACACACACACACACACACACACTCACACATACAGGATGACATAAAAGAAAAGGAACAATTTAGAGGGAAGAGGACAAAATAATTGTTCTTTTGTACTCAGTCATATAGGAAGTCATCGTAAGGAACAGTTCATCTTTTTTTCAACCAGTCAACAAACATTTATGAAGTGCCTTATTATTAAGGGAAAACCACAACAGTTTGTCTTAATGAAACTGGGTCATACTCCACTCTAGCAGGTAGCAGTATTTAGTTTGTGTCTTCCCTTCTTTTTGCTATGAGCTTCTTCAGCTTCCCTAGGGGTGGAACATGCTAAGAAGTGCTTCAGTTAGCATTTTTATTAATGCATTCATCTCAGTTGGATTTCATTTTCTGTGCCATTTTCTTCCAGCACCACTGCCTTTTTTATCTTTGTTCTATTTACCAGGAATGTTTGTTCATTTATAAGTCAGTGCCTTCCGGTGGAAGAATTACCCATACCGACAGCAGACAGCTCCATCCTTCAGACTCAAGGAAACAAGCTTGTTATTCTCCTTCTTCTAATGCCTCCCCCCACCCAATGTCCTTGATCAGAATTTTCTTTGGCTATTTCAGTCTCCAACCTCTGAAGATGTAAATGGCAGGAAGCTACAATTGCATTAGATTGTTAATAGAAAGATATTAGAAATGCTTCCCAATGAAGATGAAATAGCATAGTAAGATACACCAGCCTTAACAATCTACGGGGGAAATTATCTTGCCATATAAACATATCCTGGTAATGTTTCTAAGACAAAGTGAGGAGCAAATGTAAGGAGACAAAACCTACAAACAATAACTTTGATAACATCACTTATTCAAGAGACTTGAAATTAGTTCCAAAGGCATCCTTTCTCTCCCTCATGCTACTTTTCATTCTTTAGGTGAGAATGAGCAAGAGGTATTATTTTTAAGTTTTCTCTTTGAAATGCAAATTAAACCAACATTGAGGTACCATCTAGCACCTATCAGAGTGGTTAATATCACAAAAAAATGAATATATTGGATGATGGAGAGGATGTGAAAAAAACTGGGACACTAATGCATTGTTTGTGGAGTTGTTAACTGATCCAACCATTCAGGAGAGTAGTTTGGAACTATGTATAAAGGGCCATTAAATTGTGTATCCTCTTTCATCCAGCAATACCACTGTGAGGTGGATATCCCAAAGACATCCCAAAAATGGAAAAGGACCTATCTATTTATACAAAAATATTTATAGCAGCTCTTTTTTGTGATGGCTAAGAATTGGAAATCAAAGGGATGTCAATTAATTGGAGAATGGCTAAACAAACTGTAGTATATGATTGCAGAGGAATATTGTTGTGCTGTAAGAAGTAGCAAGCAGGATGACTTTGTAGAAAAATGTAAAGACTTACATGAACTGATGGATAGTGAAAAGAACAGAACCAGGAGAACACACTACACAGTAACAAAAATATTATTCAATGAAGAATTGTGAATGACTTAGCTGTTCTCAGCAACACAATGATCCGAGACAATCCCAAAGAACTAATAATGAAGTACACTATCCACCTTCATAGAAGGGACTGACACTGATTGAATTCAGATTAAACCATGCTATTTTCTTTTTTTTCTTTTACTCAAATTCTCTTGTTCAAAATCACTAATATGGAAATGTTTTATATAATTATGCATATATATCCTATATCTGATTGCTCACCATCTCAGGAAAGGGGTAGGGGAGGGAAGGAGTGATATAATTTGGAACTAAAAAAAAACATTAAAAATTGAAAAAAGTTTTCTCTTTTAAGTTAATAATGCGGTAAATTATTACTCAAGTATCTCCTAGGAAAACTAAAGAATATCTGAGAGGATATAAGACCTGAAGAAAAGCATAGGAAAGTCAGATTCTGGCTACTTTTCTTCCCATTTTGTTATATCACTAGAATAATTTTGCTGTCATTGAATTCCAAGCTCAAAGTCAGCTTGGACAGCACTAACCCAACACTCTCATGTAGGTGGAAGTTGCTTTTGTCAGTTTGGTTTATCTGGGTGTGTTCGTTTGTTTGCTTTTGTATTTCTTAGTGTACGAATGTCAGTGATCTTCCATGAATGTTAAAACCTAGCAATCTTATTGTTGGTGGTTCTGTCTAATAAGTGTGGGATTTTAGAATAGACTCTATAGTGAAGGCCAAATGTTCTATAGACTACACCTAGCTCTTACATTCTTGTTCCCCGACATGATTTTTATGTAGCAACTTGTACTATCATGAGTCTGAGAGAACCACATTACTATAACCTCATATCACTCTCTTATAGTTCAAGATTTGAGAGGAATTAAAAGGAATTTTCTAATTTGATTTTACATGGGTGGTTAGAACCAGAAAGTTGGTTGCAGGATAAGGGTTAGTTCAGAGAAAAAAAATCCCAATCTGTGGGCTTCCAATGGTATTTGCTGACTTCCTAGGGATTTTGCTTTCATCCTCTAGGGATTTATAAATGAAATTAAATTTAAACCTTTTTTGAGAGGAAAAAGTTTACCAGCAGCTACACTTCAGCAGATTGTAGCAGAAAGTGGCAGATATTCTCAAATGGATAAATATCTGAAGACCAGCAGATGTGAGTAGAGAACAGTTTTGCCCATACCATGAGTAGAGAACAGCAGAAACAACCATAAATGTGATGTGGAGACTGAAAATTTAAAACTTAAAGAAGATTTGACACTGGGAAGAAACACAGAATTCAGCAGGGAACAGTCTGACAGCCAGCAGAGAATGGAGGAGTATGAAAATACTGGCTGCTCTCTAGCATGGAAAGTATACGTTTCACTGGCTATCCTCAACCCTTAGATGCATCTTACATGTGTATACTCCATATATGTACCCTAGTCAGATAGGTTTTGGTTTTGTTTTTTCTGTGTGTATATATTTGCCTTTTTGGTGGTTTATTAACCTATGGAAGAGCGGGCTCCTATGAGTGCACTGCTTTCTTATTTAATTTGGTACACATTGTGACTATATGTCTTACTTTGAACTAAGCTATGCAGTTAGGTTTAGTAAAAGTAAATATTTTGTGGGAATTTCTTAGCTTTGAGTATAAATAGATCTTGACACATAATATGCTTTGAGCTTAGGGTAGCTTTCTGAGGACCCATGAGTGAGGGCATTTTCAGTGCTACCCTTATTCATTTATACATTGGAATATTTCCCAGAGAGCATGGTTACTAAAGCTAGTCTTCTTACTCTCTCTATTTACAAATAGAGTGTTGGGTTTATTTCTGAAATGCTCTCATTGGAACATGGATTGTCACAATAATTCCACGTTCAGAGACACTCATCAGCTGAAAGCTGGCTACTGAGTGGTGATTGGTTTTTGAACTCAGTAAATGAAACAGATCCTCTAGGTCTTTGGGATGGTTACCCCTCCACCAATGCAGATTATAACCTTTCTGCAGCTTTCTGTCCCAAGTAAATCTTGATACTCTTCTGTCCAGATGAAATTTCATTTATTTGTGAAAGGGTTCCTGAAAGTATATTTTGTTCTTGTTGTTAAGACACATATTATCAGTTGCGACCCCATTTGGAATTTTCCTGGCAAAGATACTGGAATGGGTTGTTTCCTTTTCTAACTCATTTTACAGATGAGGAGCTGAGGCAAAAAACTTAAGTGACTTGCCCAAGGTCACATAGGTAAGTGGCTGAGGCCAGATTTGAACCCAGAAAAAATGAGTCTTCCTGAATCCAGGTCTGGTGCTCTTGCTGGCAAGGTATATACTATCAGCCATTAAACAGGAGGAGGAATAAACTTATGTTTGAGCCAAATTAATTTTATTAGTCAGTTATTTTCAATAAAAGTAAAGAGGAATCTTTTCTATTCTATTCAAGATATCATCTGGCATTCAAAAATTTTTGATGGTCTGAACCCAACCTTTCTTTCAAGGCTGAATCTGCCTTCCTGTCAAATTGATCTACTTGACATTCTATCTCCAGTGGATAGAGTTCTGGACACAAGTCAAAATGAGTTCAAATCCAGCTTTAGACACTTACTAGTTGCATGACTCTGGGAAAATTGCTTAATCTCTGTACACTTCAGTTTCCTCATCTGTAAATAATTGTACCTATTTCTCCAGAATTGTGTTGAGAACCAAAGGAGAAATCTCTAAATGGCTTTACAATCCTTAAAATATTACCTCAAATGCTAGTTAATATTACTATTGATAACTCACATCTGCATCATGCAAAATGCAAAGTGCTCTACTTACATAATATCATTTGATTTTTGGAACAACCCTGTAAGGTAAGTACTATTATCAGATTCATTTTACAGATAAGGTTGTCTCTGTACCAGCGGTTACTCGTCATGGTGGGAAGGGCTTCCCGTCTCAAGTCTACCTCTTTGAGCCCCAAGATCCCTCCAAAGCTCAGCTAAAGTGCCAACTCCTCCTATAAAAAGATCCTTCCTGATCTTTTCAGTTGTACATGTTCTCTCCTTCCATTAAAATTACTTTGCATGAAATATATATATATATATATATATATGAAATATACAAATATAGACCTGACTTTTGGGGTCCAAGATGGTGGAGTCAACAGTCAATTACTATTACTCTCCCATATTCATCTCCAATCACAAAATAGCACTCTAAAACAAATCCTAGAACAGAAGAACGAACAAAAAGATGGGATGAAACAATCTATTAGACTAAGACACTTGAAAGATCAGCAAGAAAGGTCTGTCTTACTCAGGTAAAAGGAGAGCACAGTTTAAAACAGGAAGCATGCCAGCAAGCCAGCAGCAAGTCCCATCTCAGCAAAATAGTGGGAGATCCTGAGGCCCAGTGCAATAGATCTAGCAAATGCCAAAACCAGGACCTCCCATGGGCCTTGTCATAGCCCTCGGCAAACGGGCAGACTCCAGAGGCCAGTGTAACCCTGGGCAAATGCAGAACTACCTCCCTGCCCTTAGCACATGCCAGGCACCAATAGTAGGACTCCAGAAACAGTGTAGTACCAAGTAAATAGCCAAGGCCTATAGCCCCTGACACAAGAAGCCTGAGACAGTGCCCCTTCTACCCTGCAAGCAGAGCTCAAACTTAAAAGAGAAGGAAAAGGCCAAAAAGATGAGTAAAAAGCAACAAAAAAAAGAATCTGACTATATAAGGTTACTACAATGACAAGAATGATGAAGACACAAACACAGAAGAGGACAACAATGTCAAAATATCTTTGGGCAAAGCCCCACACAAAAATGGGAAATGGCCTCAAGCCTAGAAAAAAAATGATAGAAGAGTTTAAAAATCACATAAGAGAAGCAGAAGAAAAATGGTAAAAGAAATGAGAGTGGTGCAAGAGAATTATGGAAAAAGTGTCAACAGCTTAGAAAAAGAAAACAAGTGTTTAAAAAGTAGAATTGGCCAAATAGAAATGGAGATATAAATATCCTCTAAGGAAAACAACTACTTAAAGTGTAAAACTGGCCATTTGGAAAAGAATGTACAAAAGTCAGTTTAGGAAAGGAACTCCTTAAAAGTTACAATTGAAAAATGGAAGCTAATGACTCTATAAGACACCAAGAGTCAATCAAGCAAATTCAAAAGAATGAAAAGAAGAAGAAAATGTAAAATACTTCATTGTCAAAAGAACTGATCTGAAAATAGATCCTGGAGATATAATATCAGAATCATTGGACTATATAAAAGCCATAATCAAAAATAGGATGACAACATCTTTTAAGAAATTATTGAGGAAACTGTCCTGACATAGTGGAACCAGAGAGCAAAATAAGCATTGAAGGAATCCACCAATCATATCAGGAAAGAGATCCCATGATAATAATTCCAAGTAACATTATAGCCAAATTACAGAACTATCAGGTTAAAGAAAAACTATTTCAAGTGGACAGGGAGTCACAATCTGGAATGGACAAGACTTAGCAGCTGCAACTTTAAAGCACTGTATGTCCTGGAACATCATATTCCAGAAGGCAAAGGACCTAGGACTACAATCAAGAATTATATACCCAGAAAAAAATAAGTGTAATACTTCTAGAGGAAAAAATGGTAATTCAATGAAAAAGAAGGATTGCAGGCTTTCATGAGGAGACCAGAATTGAACATAAACTTTTATCTCCAACATCAAGACCCAAGAAAAGTCTAAAAAGGTAAAATAAAGTTTAAGGGATTCAGTGGAGCTGAACTGTTTCCACACCTACATGGGAAGATGATGCTTGTAATTCTTAAAAATTTTAGTACTAGTAGTGTAGATAGAAGGAATATACAAAGATAGACTATAAAGTGAATTTGAGCAAATGACAAAAATAATTAAAGGATGAGAAAAAGAGTTACACTGGGTGAGGAGCATAGGGAGAATTTGAATGGGGTAAATTATTTCACAAGAAGCGGTGCAAAAGCAAAAATTGGAGGGAAAGATGAAAGGGTGGAAGACAAGTATTCCTTGAATTTTATTCTCATCTGTATTGGCTCAAAGATGGATTAATATACACAAACAGTTGAAAATAGAAATCTAGCTTACTAACAAAAAAATAGGAGGGGAGGAGACTAATTAAAGTCTGTGGGTAAGAGGGAGTTGAACTGATAAAAGAGAAGACAGACTGAAGGAGGCTGTTGACAGAAGCAAAAGACTGGTTATGAGTGAAAGGGAGGAAGGACAGAGAGGACAAACAGGAGGAAAAATAGAATAGAGGGGAAATACTTCATCAGTAATCATAACTGTGAATGTTCATGGGGTGAACTCACCCACAAAACAAAAGCAGATAGTAGAGCTGGATCAAAAACAGAACCCTACAATATGTTGTTTACAAGAAACACTTGAAGCAAAGAGACACACACAGAGAATTAAGGTAAAGGGCTGGAGCAGAATCTATTATGCTTCAGCTGCAGTAAAAAAAAAAATAAGCAATCCTGATCTCAGATGAAGTAAAATTTAAAAATTTGATGTAATGACAAGAAATAAGGAGGGTAACTAAATCTTTCTAAAAATTTCTATAGACAATGAAGTAATAGCAACACTAAATATACATGTACCAAGTTGTATAGCATCCAAGTTCTTAAAGGAGAAGCTAAATGAGTTATAGGTTCCTGGCCAAACAAGAGATAGAGAGCATTATCAAATACAAAATAGATCATTCTCATTATATTAAATTAAAAAGCTTTCGCACAAACAAAACCAATGAAACCAAAATTAAAAGGAAAGCAGAAAGCTGGGAAACAGTCTTTACAAGAAGTATCTCTGATAAAAGTCTCATTTCTCAAAAAACATGGAGAACTGAATTTATAGGAAATAAAGCCATTATCCGAATGATAAATTATCAAAGGATATGAACAGGCAGTTTTCAGATGAGGAAATCAATGTATTAGCATATGAAGAAGTGCTCTAAATCACTTTTGATTAGAGAAATTCAAATTAAAACAACACCGAGGTGTCACCTCACACCTATCAGCTTGGCTAATACGACAAAAAATGAACATGATTAATGTTAGAGAGGATGTGGGATAACTGAGACATTAATGCACTGTCGGTTGAGTTGTGAACTGATCCAATCATTCTGGAAAACAATTTGAAACTATGCCCAAAGGGCAACCAAACTGTACATACTCTTAATCCAGCAGTACTACTACTAGGTTTGTATCCCAAAAAAAATCATAAAAGGGGGGAAAGGACCTACATGTGTAAAAATATTAATGTCAACTATTTTCAAGGTGGAAAAATGTTTGAAACTAAAGCATTGTCATCAATTGGGGAAGACCTAAACAAACTGTGGCATATAAATGTAATGAAATACTATTATGCAACAAGAAAAAAATAAACAGGCAGAATTCAGGAAATACTCAAAAGACTTATATGGACTTATACAAAGTGAAATGAACAGAACCAGGAAAACATTGTATGCATTATCAGCAATACTGTGTGGTGATCAACTATGAGTGACTCATCTTTCCTCAGCAACACAAGGATCCAAAACAAGTAAAAAAGGACTCAAGAAGGAAGATGCTATCCACATCCAGATAAAGAACTGAAGAACTCTGAATGCAGATAGAAGCCTACTTTATTTTTTTACATTATTCTTTTTTGTGTTTTTTTTTCTTTTGATATGTTTCTTCTTTCACAATTGTGATTAATATGGAAATATGTTTTACAGGACAGCCCATGTGTAACCTATATCAAATTGCCTATCATTATTAAAAGAGAGAAGGGGAGGAAAAGGAAGGAGGGAGAGAGGGAGTGAGAAAAATTTGGATACTGCAAAAATGAATGCTAAAAATTATCTTTACGCATAATTGGGGAAAAATAAAATATTAATAAAGAAATTTTGTATATATTTCATAATTTCATTATCTTCTCAGTAGAATGGAAGCTTCTTGAGGGCAAGGACTATTTCATTTTCATGCTTCTTTCTGAAGTTTTAGGTCCTAATTCAGGGTTTGATACATAGCAGACATTTAATACTTCTTGAATTGCTATGAATTCAATTGATATTAATCAGGCATTCCATCTAGATTTTATGGTACAAAAATATCAAGGTTAAGTCTCAATTAATTTTGAGTTTCAATGTGCTAATTGTAGAATTGGTGAAGGTTGAGTATAAATGTCATTAGAGATTGAAGAACCCCCAGAATGCACGTGACTGGCGATATAGGGTACTTTCCTGGAATTTTCTCCTATAAGAGAGAGTAAATATAATCTCCTTAGAATGAATAACTGCTATGCAAGTCATTAGCAAATGGGGATTTAAAAACCAAAAAAACAGCATAAGATTAAGAGCTAGGTATTGTTGAATCTCACAATGGATCAGTATCCAGTTGTATTACACACAGTCCTTTGAAATCCATATTTTTTCTAATTTCCCAATATAGATAAGATTTTATCTGACAATCACTATAACCTTTCAGGTATTGTATTCCCAGATGCTCCTATATTTTTTTATCTTTAAAAAATATTATTGATATCTTTCATTTTTTATATTAGAAGTATTTCCAGAGATACCCTCCATCTCTACATATACTCCAACCTCTATCCTGTAAGCTTTCCCTTGTAACAAAGTAAATTCAGTTAAGTAAAACCAAACAACCTAGTGCACTCATCTTATAGTGTATGCAATATTGCATACCCAAAACCCTCCCCATCTCTCCAAAAAGAGAAAGTATCTCCTCATTTCTTCTCCATCAAATCAAGACAGTAAGTAATAACTAAGTGCCTACTGTGCCAGGCTAAGCAATGGAGATAAAAAGAAAGGCAAAAACAGTCTCTAGTCTCTGCTCTCTACCATCAAAGAGCAAGAATAGGTCATCACAGTTCAGTAGTGCATGGTTTTACTGTATCATTCCTTTTAATTACAGTACTGTAATCATTTTCTATATGTATATATGCATAAATTGTAGGATGTATGATAGAGAGAAAGATGAAAGCTATACCTAGAAATACAGATATCCAGTTTCTGCTGACTTTAGTCTGCATCAGTTATCAGAAATCTTTCCAAGTGTTTTTAAGTATTCATTGTTGTGGCAGATAAATGGTGCAGTGGATAGAGCACCAGGGCTCAAGTCAGGAGGACTTGAGTTCAAATCCTGCAGCAGACATTTGATACTCACTAGCTGTGTGACCTTGGGTAAGTCACTTAACCCTAATTGCCTCATCCTGGGTCATGTCCAGTTATCCTGATGAATATCTGGTCATTGGGTTCAGATGACTCTGGAGGAGAAGTGAAGCTGGTGACCTGCACAGCCCTCCCTCACTCAAAACAAAGTCAAGTGCAAGTCAAGTCACTATTTCTCTGATGACATGGTCTTCTTCGGCAACAAAGGACAAATACGCATTAAGTATTCATTGTGGCACGATCATATTTGATTATTTATAATCCAGAGATTTTGTTGTAATTCTCCACCCAGTCTCTCTCTTCTAAAAGATGGTCTAGTTAGAGTCATGTCTTCTGCACTCCAGCTTTCAAAGTTAAAGTTCATCCACCTGATGGTTAAGCACATTTTGTGAGAACAGCTCTATTTTAAGTCAATTTGGGCCAATATGATCAATTACAGCTTGCTTTGAAGAAGAGAAAAAAGTATGATTAAAATTTTAATTGAATTTAAGTGGATTAAAATTTTACTCTACTTTGAATTGTGAACAGACATGAACAATTTAATTGACATCCATTTTGCAGACATTGATTTTCTAGGTGAAAGGGCAAGCTTTTTAACACTTCAAGTTATACAGGAATCTCTCACTAAGTCTAACACATGCATAATTTTACAATTTGCAGTTCTTTGAAGTAGAGTCATTGCGAAATGCAAACAGTGTTTGCTTTGCTCTTAAAACCATTGCAATGCTTGAGCACCAAGTATTGAATTAGTCTGTCTAAGTCGACTGAGGAAGAGATGAATACTAGAAAGTTCATTCAGTATGTTTTTCTCTTTGGAGTTCTTTCAAGGTTAGGGTAATTATAGAAGGGTTAACTAAAAATGGACTTCTTTGGCATTGTGTTAAAACAACAGCGAACGAAAGAGCTTAAAAATTCCTCTGTTGTCTATTCAGGGGTTTAACATTTGATATTGGTTCTCACTCATCTCATGCTTTCTCTTTCTGTCCTTCCAATTTTTTTCCAGCATGTCTAAATGCCAAATTTCTAGAGCTTTTCAGATGGTTATTGGCATGACTGAATACATTACGTTTTTTTGGCAGTTACATTCAATTTTATTAGCCTAAGATTCAAAATCTTGCAGAAAGATGTATTAGGCAAAACCTTTGGATGAAAGCTAAAGAAAATGATTCTTCTACCCCAATTTTGACAGAGGCCACAATGGCATGGTATCAAACAGTCAATCAGGCAGCTAAGTGCCACAGTGAGTAGAGAACCTCTTCAAATTTGTCCTTAGACCCTTACTGGGAATGTGACCCTGAACAAGTCACTTAATGCTTGCTTCACTTTCTTTATCTGTAAAGTGGGGAAAAAATAATAGTATCCACCTCACAAGTTTCATCAAATGAGATAATCATTGTAAAGTACTTAGGACTATGCTTGGCTCATAGTAAGCACTATATAATTGTTAGCCACTATTAATCAACATGCATTTATTAAGTGCTTACTATATGGCAGGAAGGCATCTATAATACAAATAATTTCAGTTCTTATCTTTCTGGTGGCTTTTTCTTTTCTTTTTAAATTCATTGGCCCTTATTTCTTGTCCTGGAACCTAACTAAAGTAGCCATGTGATCCAATGGATAGAGTATTGGACCTGGAGTCAGAAAGACTCATTCATCTTCATCCATTCAAACCTTGCCTCAGACACTTAATAGTCATGTGACCCTGGACAAGTAACTTAGCCCTGTCAGTTTCAGTTCCTCATCTGTAAAAGGATCTGGAGAAGGAAATGGCAAACCACTCCAGTATCTGCAAGAAAACCCCAAACGGGGCCATGGAGAGTTGGACATGACTGAAAAATGATAGAAGCATTAAAAAAATTGTTCCAGAAACTGTCCAAGGTACCATGAAGATAAAAACAAAAAAGAAACAGTCCCTGTCCTTTGTATTCTTATATTCAATCTTATTATAATAGCACTGGTCTTGGAGAAAAACATGAGAAAAAAATAAATGACTTTCTGTAGGCATACAAGCTAGTTGAGTAGATTAGTTTTTTTTTTAAATTAATTCATTTTAATTTTCTCCCCCTTCTTCCTCGAGATGGCATGCAACCATATAACGGTTCTACAGACTAGATTGGTTTTGATTGCAAAATCTACACTGGCTTCACAGTATTCACCTTCAATAAATAGCCACTCCAGGGAAAAACAAACAAACACACACACACACACACACACACACACACACACACACGTATACAGTTTCAATTTCAGTAAGCTGGCCTTCATTTGATAGTCTGGTTTCACTTAGAGCTACTACTTGGATGTGATACCACCTGAGTGCATATGCATTTCATGGTGGGGGGGAATCATCTTTGCAAAAGATTTTGCACATTTTTTTGCATGAATGTTTCAACCACAGGGTGGGTTCCTTGCCTGCTGCAGTAATCTGGCCAGGGTTGGATAAGCAGACAATTTTAGGGCACCTTTTCTAGCCCCTTTCTCTGGCCAGGAGGTGACCAGTACAATCCTTAAAAAGTTTCTCAGATAACTAGGGGACTAATGAATGCCAGGGCTGCTTCCAATGAGATGATCCTATGAGCTGAGCTGCCTGTGTGCAGGGTTGTGACCACAGCTCTCAGTGTATCTGTTTCTGCTGCTTCTTCACTTATTTATTGCCACAGGATGTTGAGATAGGTAAAAAATGGTAAAATGGTACAGGTGACATCTTTTGGTTCCTCAGTACAACGGTTTTAAGTGAGGTAGAGTTCCATGAAGTCATTGGCCTCATTCTGTCCCTTTAGTCATGACAGCGCAGTGGCAGGAGAGAATCAAGATTACTGCTGATGGCTCGAGATGCAGAGGATGACCTTGGCATCTTTGATGTCTAACCAAGCTCTAAGCAATACATAGCTCCTGCTTCAGCTGCCTTCATGACTGTTGGAACAAACTGTTCTCATCCACCTATTCTACCAGGGAAAGTCTTCACATGAATGGAGTAGATGATCCCCGCAGCTCACCAATGGGTGTGAGACTCCTCTATGACCCTCAGCTTGGCCTGTCTGCCTAAACAGTTTACCACAATGTGGTTGCTGTACGTGCTAAGCTTCTTCTTTTCCCCCAATTTATTCATTTATTTTTAGTTTTCAGCATTTATTTCCACAAAATTTTGAGTTCCAAATTTTCTCTCCATCTCTCCTCTCCCCCATGACAAAACACCGTGAATTCTGATTCCCTCTTCCCCAAATCTACCTTCCCTTCTATCACACCCCTCCCTTCCCTTAAACCAAATTTGATGAGAGTAAGCTTTCTTTTTCCCTCTCACCTTCCCCTTTTACCCTCTGTTGAAAAAGAAATTTCTTGCCTTTTATATGAGAGATAATTGCCCCCTTCCACTTCTCCCTTTCTCCTCCCAATATATTCCTCCTTCATGCCTTAATTTTATTTATCATCCCTTCCTATTCAACTCACCCTGCACCCTGTGTGTGTGTATGTATGTATGCATACGTGTGTGTGCCTGTGTGTGTGTAATCTCTCCAACTACCCAAATATTGAGAAAAATTTCAAGAGTTACAAATATTATCTTTCCATGTAGGAATATAAACAGTTCAGCTTTAGTAAGTCCCTTATTCTTTGTCTTTCCTGTTTACTTTTTCATGCTTCTCTTGATTCTTGTGTTTGAAAGTCAAATTTGCTATTCAGCTCAGGCCTTTTCATCAAGAATGCTTGAAAGTCTTCTACTTCATTGAACAACCAATTTTTCCCTTGAAGTATTATAATCAGTTTTGCTGGGCAGGTGATTGTTGGTTTTAGTCCTAGTTCTTTTGACTTCTGGAATATTCTATTCCAAGCCCCTCAATCCCTTAATGTAGAAGCTGCTAGATCTTGTGCTATCCTTACTGTATTTCCACAATACTTGATTTGTTTCTTTCTGGCTACTTGCAATATTTTCTCCTTGCCCCGGGAACTCTGGAATTTGGCTACAATATTCCTAGGAGTTTTTTTTCTTTTCAGATCTCTTTCAGGAGGTGATAGGTGAATTCTTTCAATATTTATTTTGCCCTCTGGTTCCAGAATATCAGGGCAGTTTTCCTTGATAATTTCATGAAAAATAATGTCTAGGCTCTTTTTTTTATCATGACCATAATTTTTAAATTGTTTCTCCTGGATCTATTTTCCAGGCCAGTTGTTTTTCCAATGAGATATTTCACATTGTCTTCTATTTTTTTTATTCTTTTGGGTTTTTTTGTAATTTCTTGGTTTCACATAAAGTCATTAACTTCCATCTGCTCCATTCTAAGCTTTAAAGAACCATTTTCTTTAGTGAGCTTTTGGACCTCCTTTTTCATTTGGCTAATTATGCTTTTCAAAGCATTTTTCTCCTCATTGGCCTTTTGGTCCTCTTTTGTCATTTGAGTTAGTCTATTTATAAAGGTATGAATTTCTCCAGCATTTCTTTGGGTCTCCAAGCTATTGACTCAGTTTTCATGATTTTCTTGCATCTCTCTCATTTCTCTTCCCGATTTTTCCTCTACCTCTCTTACTTGATTTTCAAAATCATTTTTGAGCTCTTCCATGGCCTGAGACCACTGGATATTCATTTTGGAGATTTGGAATGCAGAAGCCTTGATTTTTAGGTCTTCCTCTGAACACCTAAATTGTTCCTCCTCATTTGACAGGATGGAAGAAAATATTTGCTCACCAAGAAAGTAATCTATTGTCTCATTCTTTTTTCCCTTTTGGGGGCACTTTCTCAAGCCAGTTAATTGACTTTTGAGTTCTTTGTAAAGTGAAGGGTATACTCTGGGGACCTGTAAGTTCTAATCAAGTTCAAGCAAGGTACAATCAAAGGAGAGGAGTTTATTCCTCTCCTGGCCTGCACTCTAGTCTGTGAACAGGATTCTCTCTCCAGAGCTTCCCCCAGCTCCAACACACCAGCCAGCACTCCTCCTCACCCCAGGGCCCGCACTCAGGATTGAGATCCAGATCAGCTGCTAAATTCCCCCAGGCACTTTAGGCCAGGGCTCCAACAAAGGAAGCTGCCACTTACTGGGGTGGGACTAACCTGCTTAGTTCTCTTTTCACCCAAGTAAAAGAGCTTTCTCACTGACCTTTGAAGCTGTTTTTGACATTTATAAATTGAGGAATCTAGGACCCACAGCTGTTGCCTGTGGCACCTTGAAGCATGCGCCAGTCCTGTCCTTGTCACAGCATGGCTCACTCTTGGGCTGTCTTCTGCTCGGCACCTGTATGGGGCAGCCCATGCTGGAGCTTCTTGAAGCCATAGGTGGAAAATAGCCTTGAAAAGGGCTTGCCAGTCCTCACATCAGAGATACTAGTCTTTCCCCTGAACATACCTTATAGTCACTTATCTGTAAAATGGAGAAGATAGTATTTATATTATATTCACCTGCTAGTATTGCTGCGAGGATGAAATTAGATTCCCCAAATGCTGCATCTGTGGGGTGAGTGTTGCTATGGATTTGAGAGACTCCTGTACAGGATAGAATCTACTTAAATAGAACAGAGTTCACTTGTTTCAACTTAAATTTCTGGATTTATGTTTTGGAAAATGCTGGAAGAGGAGTGGGGTTCCCATGAAATCTTATAAGCTCATCTGTTTTGATTAGCTATGTCTAATATTTACATTGTGCTTTATAGACTTGCAAAGCTCTTCGCATATATCATTTATTCTTCACAGAAAACCTATCTGATAGGTGCTACTATCCCCATTTTATAGATAAAAACCCTGAGACTAAGAAATGTAAGTGAATTCCCCAGAATTACCAAAATAGTTTGTAATTCTGTGTCAGAATTTGAACTTAGGTCTTCCTAAACAGTGTCAAAAAAGACATACACACATACACACACACACACACACACACACACACACACACAAATTTTATAAGGAGTGAAATCACGCCATATTAAAAAATAGTGAAACTTTTCTTCCAAAAGATCACAGACTACATATAGAATGATTTGAGTTACAAACAATATTCACTTGAATAGTTTCATATCTATCCACACTTATTTTAGTAGGTAGAACACAGTACAGAGGTTGGTACGTAGTAGGCTCTTACTAAATATTTGTTGATTAATGGATGTTTTTATTGATTAAATAAGAAGGTAATTGTCTACTTTAGGAAAATATGCTAATTCTATGGGGGTGCTGCCAATTCAGAATATGGAAGGAAATATGGTATAGTACAAAGAACAGTTAACCTCAGTTTAAATTTTATTTCTGTTATTCAAATGCTATTTCTGTTATTTCTGCAGCATCGCACAAAGATCATAGGCTGTGGAATCTGAGGACCTGAGTCATAGTATTTACTATCTGCGTGACCTTGGTCAATTACTTAAGCCTCTGTTCTCACCTATAAAAAGTGAGTATCAGACCAGATGACATCTAATATCCCTTTCAGCTCTACATCTATAATCCTTTTTATGTGAACATGGAGTTTCCTCAGTCAGTGAAACAGAAAGGCAGGAATTAATGCCTAAAGCCCCTTTTCAGGAAGAACAGCTAAAAGGTGAAATGGTGGGTAAACATCCACTTCTATAGGAATCCTTTGTTTACACCAGAGCTTTAGAAAGAATCTTCGGACTAATAGTCAAAGCCAGCTAGTTCAGCATTGGGTAACACACAATAAATCAGAAAAATCTTGACTATGAACCCTCTGTAATTGGGTTGGGGGTGGGTATTAGGGGGAGAGAAGTCTGCAAACACAACTTACCATAAATATTTTCCAACAAAGCTACGAACCAGAATGGAAGAGAATTGAAGATCTCATTTCAATAAATATAAAGGGTCTGGGAAAAACAAATAAAAAAAACAAAGAAGTCAGTGACCCACATAGATATTCCTAAGAGTTCATCAAATGCAAATTAAATTTTCAAAGAATTAATTTCTTTGATTATCTTCAGCATTTGATCTGTTTAGGCTATCTATGCTTCAAAAATACAAATCAGTTTGCTACTAATTGTGTTGGGAACTCTTTTTGAACATAATGTGTTGGAGTTTTTTTGTTTGTTCTGTTTTCGTTTGAGTTTAGCTATCTTAGGCTGTGGGCAACTAGGTGGTTTCTCAATAGATCATTGGGTCTGGAGTCAGGAAGACCTGAGTTCAAATCTCTTCTCAAGACATTTATTAGTAGTGTGACCCTGGACAATTCACTTAACCTCTGCTTACCTTAATCTACTGAAGAAGGAAATGTTCTATCTCTATAATATAATTGCCAAAAATAAAATAAAATAAGATAAACTATGGACAACATGGTCTGTTGAGTCATGAGGAGAATCAGGAATGACTGAACAACAAATTTTAGGCTTTACTCTCCCCAGCTTGTGCTGTAGACAAGCACAGCCTAAGAGAAAAGATTCTTGGGTAGAAATCATGAAAGCTATGTCCAAATCCTGAATCTGTCAGTAGCTGTGTGATCTTGGGTAATCCCTTGAACCTATCAATGTTCCCAACTATCAGATGAAGATGTTGGTGAAGATGCTGGCTAAGGTCCCTTCCAGCTTTAAATTTCTCTGCTTATAGATTCATTGTAATAATAACTATCATAGTTATAAGTATTATTTATATAGTGCTTTAAGATTTTCTAAGAGTTTTAGAATTATAATCTCATTTATTATCTCAACCCATTAATTAGGTGCTATTAATGTCCCCATTTTTCAGATGACTAAACTGAGTCAGAAAAAGCTTAAATAGTTGATAAGTGTCTAAAACCAGAGTTGAATTCAAATCTTCCTGATTTCTAGTCAAGAGCTCTGTCCATGGTACTACCTAAAACTCCTTGCAATTATACTTTCCTAATTAATTACAGTTCTCAATAAAATAATATAGGAAAAATGTTAGGGAGTTGGTAAAGCCATTTAGATCTTATTCATTGATCATAAAGTTAAAAATGATGCTAATAACGATACAAATTAATTTTGATATTTTCCTATGGATACTCAAATATTTCATGGTTGTCCATACTGATAATATTCTACTTAGGAATCTTAGATTCAGAGATGGTAGGGCCCTTGGTTTGTCCTTGATGGCATTTTTCATATCTCTTCTTGTGCTTAAGTCATCATTGGTAATATGTTTCCTTACTCCATATTTTTCTTCCTCCCCATGCATCTCTCCACCATCCTTTGGGTCACTGGCATTTCAGATATTTTCTGAGATAATGAGCCACATCCATATGGCATCATTATAAACATATTGGTACTTTAAAAAATGATAGTGAGCAGCTTGGGATCATTAAAAGCATTGCATATTTGGCCACATGTGATCCAACCTGTTTCTCCTCCTAGTCTATTCTCAGGTAATCTTATTATCCATATGGCATGCTTCAACAAATGAGCTATACAGAGGAACTAACATGATACACTGCCCATCTAACCTGAATACCACAGTCTATGTAATGTGAATTAGTCATCCACTTGATCTTTCTAGTATGGATTGCTAGGATGATGACTATGGGTTCCAATAAGGATTTTGTATAGATACTCAGTTCTCAATACAATGAGCACAATGTCATTCAAAACTAGGAACATTTGGAATACAGATTTAATTTCTCTCTTATTTGTACTTTGCACAAAATAATTTCTAAGATGTTGTCAAATACCTATGACTGGAAAACTGGTCTGTCATTTTTTTAAGTAGAATTTTAAAATTTATTACAATTTTATTGAAAATATTTTATATGTGAATGTATTCACTTATTTTTGGTCTAGACCAATAATGTTTATCAGTGGACATTCCTAATTTAAAAAATTCCTAGTCTAATACATGAAACACTTCTGAAATCTTTAGAGGTTTAACTGGGATGCCAAGTGATAAAGTAACTTGCTGAGGGTTTCAGACCATGTATTTGTCAAAGGCAAGACAATCCCAGGTTTTCCTCATTCTGAGGCCAGATCTGTAGCCACAATGTAATGCTTCCTCTCATGAATCTACTATTTAAAAAAATAGAGAAAAAATAAACTATGACAGGAAATTTGGCTACTTGTGACAAACCTTTCCAAAAATTATCATTACCAGAGGCATGGGATAGGAGCTAAAATATTCTAATTGTTCTATGAAGTTGGAGATGACTTTCAAGAACCATGTGTGTTTCCAGGAAAACATACTCCTTGATTCTCCATAAGCCAAAACTGCCTTCATCCTAAAATACAACAATGTACACCATTTTCTATGTTTTTTATTAGGCTGATTCCTAATAGAATGATTTGAGGTGGCAGGGAGGGAGATTTATTTCCTTGCTGAAAAAGTAAGCTAAATGCAAAAAGGCTACTATTTTTTTAGGAGTCTAATGGAACTAATATGATACAAAGTCATTCCTAAGAAAGTGAAGGGATAGGGAATATGCTTAGGGGTTTTGAAAACATATGCATGTATATGAGTACATCCTATTCCTATGACCACGTTTATATAGATGCATACAATGTAAGAACTAGAAAGAACCTTAGAGATCACTGAGTCCAAACCACTAGTTTTGCAGATGAGGAAACAGGTCTAGAGAGGTGAAGTGAATTATCTAGGATCGCACAGTGACTAGTGAATGGCAGGCCTAGAACTCAAAGCCAAATTTCTTCTGAGTCTAAAACTCTTTTTATGATCATCAAAGATAATCATGAAAAAGGAATAAAGTTACCAAAGGTCAACTATAAACAAAAGCAGTTTGTAAAAGGAGGGAAGTGGAACTAGGAACTTCAAAACTTTATCTCAGGTAATCCTGTGGGCTAAATAGATAACACAATGGTTCCCAGGAGATGGCGTAAAGCAATTGGCACTTAAAATGCTTTAATAGTGCCTTGAGTAGGAAATAATTATTCAATTACCATACAAATATAGGTTTCTCTTGGAACAACAAACATGCATATGATTGAAACATTCTAAGTTTATTTCTGTTGCAATTCTAAACCATCATTATCAGTGAGCTTTTGAACCTCCTTATCCATTTGGCTAATTCTAATTCTGCTTTTTAAAGCATTCTTCCCTTCATTGGCTTTTTGAACCTCTTTTGCCAATTGAGTTAGCCTATTTTTAAGTTGGTAGTTTCTTCAGCATTTTTTGGGTCTCTTTTAGCAAGTTGTTGACCTGCTTTTCATGCTTTTCTTGCATCTCCCTCATTTCTCTTCCCAGTTTTTCCTCCACCTCTCTTACTTGATTTTCAAAATCCTTTTTGAGTTCTTCCATGGCCTAAGACCATTGAATATTTATTTTGGAGGTTTGGGATATAAAAGCCTTGATTTTTCTTTCTTTCCCTAATGGTAGACTTTGTTCTTCCTCATCTGAAAGAATGGGAGAAGATATCTGTTCACCAACAAAGTAACCTTCTACAGTCTTATTTTTTTCCCTTTTTTGGGCATTTTTCCAACGAGTTACTTGACTTTTGGGTCCTTTGTCAAGAGTAGGTATCCTCTGGGAATCTGTAAGATCTCAGTTCCTCCAAGGTGGCACAATCAAGCATATACACTGGTCTGGGAGCAGTCGGAATTTTTGTGCCTAGAATCTTAGCAGTTTCCTCCCCACAGCCACCTGGCCTCCAGTTCCGCCAGCTCCTTCAGGGCCTCTACACAGGGCTGAGGTAATATTCAGCTCCTCAGTGCCCCCAGGGGTTTTTACAATCCAACAATGGATGCAGGCTGTTGTGGGAAATGCTACTGCCTGCCTGATGTGGCCTCTGCAACTGCTTCCTGAGACCAGAGCTATGGGAAGGCCCTTCTCCCTTCCTGGCCAGGTAAAAAAACCCATCACTGACCTTTGGCACCTGTGGGTGGAGGGATCTGGAAACCACTGCTCCTGGGACTGGGGATTCCATGACTGGAGATTCCACCTCGAGGGCTGTTTGCGAGCATGAGGCCAAGGCTGGGCTGGGCTCTGTTCCCTGTCTGGTGCAACAGATATTTCCCATGGGCCTTTCAGGTCACCCTGGGCTGGAAATCTCCACTTTGTTGTTCTCCACTTCTGCTGCTCCAAAATTGGTTGAAAGTCCCTCTCTACAGGTGTATTTGTGGGCTGCGTGGGGAAAGCCTGCATTTGTGTGTCTTTCTACTCCATCATCTTGGCTCTCCCCTCCCAAGCCATCGTTATCATGCACAGAATGATTCTGGTATATTTTGCATAGTTATTACTTCAAATTCTGGCCACTTCTAAGCACAATGTGTTCTTGAACACCCTGATCTCAACCTGTTATCAAATCATTTCCAAACTACTGCAACCATTTGACATTGCTGTGCAACTCTCAGCTGATGGTCAGATGCATGAACATGTATGCCTTCAAGTGTTTCAGTTACAGTGAATGAGAACAGTTTCCTCATCCCCTTGTCAGAGCTAAGGTCAGGCTTTTGAAAGATGATCCTCACTGCACATTCTGAAACCATCATGAACTACAACAAATGTTCTTCAGAAATAAGTTTTATGTTTCCTCTCACTACATTATTAAGGCCATTTACCAATTTAAACATCATCTTCTTATGTTACTGTTCTTCTCTTTGAAGGATTTACAAATGAACTAGCTGGTAACATTGTTCAATTATTCAGTAAAGACTCTATGAGTGCAGCCCATTTTGCCAGAAGTACAAGTGAAAAAAGTTACATCAGAAGATTCCAATGATTATTGTGTATGTGCATATGTGTATGTCTGTGTGTATGTTACATCAGAAGGTTACAAAGGTTAGTTTATATATAAACTTTGTTTAAAAAGATAGAAGCAGAGTATAAAACATAATTTAATTACATTGTGATTTAATATGAAAGTTTTCAGCAAGTAGAAAAGTAAGTATTTGATATCATAACTATATTTTCATTTTCGTTGATTGGCTAGGTGGCTACTTTTTAAATGATGTTAAATCTCTTAGAAAGAGAATTTCTAAATTTTCCTATCATTTTCCATCACATATTTGTGTGACTCAGAATTTCATGATTTACATCAAAATGCAGAAATAAATTCAATGAGGACCAGACTTAAAACTGTTGGGCTTAGACAAGTATTACAAATTCTTGTTCAAGTAAAAAGTCTAACATCAAAATTAAGTTCATATATGATTGCAACATATTTAATTAGATATTTATATTCAACAAATTTTTAAAATAAATTTAATATGAAATCTTGCAACTAATAGTAAGCATATGAGTTTTGGCTGGAGCACTTCATTTGTTATAGAATGTTCCAATTAAAATATTCAAAATTATTTATAATTTTCTATTTATAGTTTGTATAATTATATGAAGGTTTTTACCTTTTAATTGCAATGACATCATATAAATTTTAACTTGAAATCTTCTTAAACAAGCTTATTATTATAGTTAATGTAAAAACCTAATAAATAAATCTAAAAAATGAATGCAAAATTACTCTGGAAATTCACAACATATTTACATTGTGGTGGGGTTGTTGTGGTGGTTGTTGTTGAAAAGGTTTTGCTGGGGGCGGGGAGAATGTTGGAAGAAACTGACAGAAGGTATATGAAAAAATAAGATCATTTTTTACTAGCAGCTAAAAAAAAAAAGTAATTTCCACTCCCTTATCACCACCACTTTTTCCTGAGGAAAATCCAGAGGAGCAATAACTTGGATGAGGTAACTAGAGTTTGTCCATAGTCACCATTTTATAAGATGCTGACAGTACCTTTACTTCTTCAGCAGTGTAGAAATCATTTCGCAATTAGAAAGAATAGATAATTTAAAAGAGGAAACTACCAGGAGCAGACTTCTTTCTTCCTGAAGTTGTACCCCACAGGAGCACCTCTGTACCCTGGTTCTGCCTTAGGACAGATCTCTATCTCCCCAAAATGAAGTCTGGTGTCCTTGGGTATAAGTCCTTTCTTCTCTATTTTTTTAATTTATTTT
Source organism: Potorous gilbertii (assembly GCA_028658325.1). Classification (NCBI taxonomy): domain Eukaryota; kingdom Metazoa; phylum Chordata; class Mammalia; order Diprotodontia; family Potoroidae; genus Potorous; species Potorous gilbertii. Next base: position 528,997,591 of record CM053771.1, on the reverse strand, counting down.
TAATTGTGAACATAATCATCAATGAACAAACGTTTTTATAAACAAAAACAACTGAAAAGATTACATAAGAAAGTTTGAGCAACTCTGGCTTAAGAAGACTAACTATGCATACTTGCGAGTTCTAAGTGGAGACATTCCTTACTAGAGATACCAAAAGAGATTTACACACTTAGCCAAAATGTTGGTTTCTTTCGTTTGTGTACATGCATGTTCATATGTACTTGTGTGCAGAGAATATATGTGTGTCTGTATATATGTGTTCACATGGAAATTTGTTTATGTATATGTGCATGTGTGTGCATATCACTATATATGTGCATGTGTATCATTAGCATGTTTCAATGTGTATGTGTGCGCATGTGTAGATTTCCATATCTTTAACTATATATATCATTCTAGCTAACTTCCTATCAACCATGTGTCTTTTATCTCTTTAGCTTCTAGGATCTGTTCTCCATTATTACATTTTTCTTGTGGTAATTATTTGTCTATACTTACATAAGTACATTGTGTATGTGCATGTGCATGTGTGTGTGTGTGTATGTCTTAGATCCCTTTGCTAATTTAGTGAAGCTTATAAAAATGTTTAAAAATTAAAAATTAGTTACACAGGAAATTACTTATAGTGATATTTGTAGTTTTTTTTAATCTAGGTCACCAATCCCAGGAGAAGAAATTTTTCTCTATAGAATGTAAATTCCTTAAGGGCAAGATTGTTTCACTTGTCTACATTTTCCCAGTACCATCTAATACTTAGTAAAAACTGATTTACTGATTTTTGTTGTTGAGTCATTTCAGTCATGCCCAACTCCTTGTGACTCCATTTCAGGTTTCAGACTAGATTTTCACTTCCTTCTCCAGCTCATTTTACAGATGAGGAAACTGAGGCAAAGAGGGTAAAATGACTTGTTCAGGGTCATATGATGTCTGAGGGCAGATTTGAACTCAGATCTTCCTGACTCCATGTCCAGTGCTCTATTAGCAAATATTAAAGCATAAGTGTCTTCCTCCAGCTACTGTCATTCAGCCTTCTGGGGTAGGGAGTGAAAAGATTCCATAGCAAGTCTAGGTCTATTAGAAACTTTCCTAAGCACCTATTCTTTCTATTTTTCCTGTGGTCTGAGTCTTTTCTGGGACCATTGGAGAAAAGCCGAAGATTCAACAAGTAGAGTTTCATGTGCATTCCCATACCAAATCCAGTGAATTGTGTCTCCACTCTTCACGTGACTTTTAATAAGAACAGAATTCCTATGGCTTACTGTAATTTGACAAAGTCTGGGGGCCAGGGTAACCCTCCCTCTGTCATCCTATATTGCTCAAGTTGAGGGGTGAGGTCGCAGCATTAATTGTTTCATAACATGTGGGTCCATCTCAGAACACTCAAGAGCAGGCTTCGGGCCAAATTTCAATTCCTTGCTATAGGCACTAGGACTCACTGACTAGTTAAATAAAGAAGGATTTTCAAAACCCACAGAAATTTAGCTAAATGAATAGAAATTGCTTATGAATATTCTGATAAGAAATTATGGTAATAGCATTTTCTCAAACAAAAAAATGAAAAATTAAAGGGGATTAATTACTTAAAATGGGCCACAAGCGACATGAGACTAAAATAAAATTGCCTTCAATTCTTTAATTGGACTAATGCCCCATTGAGACATTCATGATGACTTATAGAGAGGATTCTAAAGAGTGTCTGGATCTCTAAAAAGTACCAATAAGAAGAACATTCTGGTAAAGGCAAGATTTTGTAACATGTGTCCATGTCCTCCCTTAAGGCATCGTTACAGCTTAGAAGACCTGGATTCAAGTCCTGCATCTGACCCAAACTGGCAGGGTAACCCTGAGTAAGTCCCTCAACATCTCAGTGCCCCAGATTCTCGCTAAGACTAGAGATTGCAGAACAGTTGCAGATACGCACTGATAGAAGGAGTTTCTTTCCTCAATTATGCCTATAATACCTATAAAATCACAATTCTGGTTTAACACAAACTACAAATAAATACACCAAGACTCTTTAACTAAGAGATACATGGCAGTTCTCTCACTCAATCAGCACTTATTAAATTCCAACCGTGTGCTTGTCACTGTTCTAAGGACTGAAATCTGATCAAATTCTTCCAATTTACTGTTTTCTCTTCTATAATATATAAACATGAAAGCAATGAAGCTTTGAGCAAAATAATGCTTACATATCTTGCAAAGAAGGAAATGATTGTCATATATATGTATATATTCCGTCTATTACCTAGCTATCTGTCCATCTCTCTGTTTCTATACATGTGTGTTTATTTTGAAAAAGGTCTGTGCTTTTATATGCTTAAGGAACATGTGAGGAAACTCCATCCACAAAATAGAATCTACACTGTAACTTATAATCATAGAGAGAACTTTAAATGGCAAAAATTTAAATTTTTGCCAAGGGTCTCATAGCCAATAGCTTTAGAAGCAAAATTTGGACCTAGAGCATCCTGCTCTGAGATTTCTGGGCAGTCTCCTAAGTTTCCTCAATTTGCAAAGCAATACATGCATGCATGCACACACATAGATGCATCTATGTATGTTTGCATATGTGTACATATATATAGTATACATATGTGTACATAAAACTATATTACACTCATATATATGTATGCATATGTATATGTATGTACATGCATATGCATTGTGTACATGTATACACATATATACATATATACGTACGTATAAACACAAACATTTGTTATGCACTGTGATATGTGTGTGTATAAACCACATGTACATTTTGTTTGTGTGTACAACATGAAGTTGTTTCTGCAGCTACTATCATCTCTATTTTATAGATGAAAAGCTTCAACTCAGAGAACTGAGTGAGCTACCGAGTGTCCCATGCTAAATAACTAGTAGAGAAGGAGTGCAATCCAGATCTCTCTACAGCAAGCCCAGCTGACTTTCTGATTATATGTATGTATGTATGTATGTATGTATGTATGTATGTATGTATATATAAAATTACCTTGAAGAATGCTATCTCTCCTGTTACCATATTGATGGTTACTATTTACCTACATCAGAGGACCACACTTGAGGACATAGAAGGCCACATGTGTCCTTGAGGCTGCAATTTCCCCACCCCTGACCTAGGTGGATATGACCATTCTCTTACCCCTATTTTCTAGGTGTGGCTGTCTGTTCTATCAAAGACTTTCCCCAATAGAAGAAATCTTTTTCTTTGTTTAAAGATATAGAGGCAGCTATATAAAGAGGTATGTTTTATTGGGTGGATCTAATGTTGGACTTGGAATCAGAAAGACCAGAGTTCAGATCTGTATCAGTCAGTACTCCAACATATGCAGGGGAACTTGCTGTCACAGGTTCCTAGACCTGCATTCATAAAAGGAAAGGCAAGTTTTGAGGGATTAACAATCACTTTAATCAAGCACATGTATCAACCCTTTTAGTCAAGCACATACATCATTCACCTGGTTCAGGTGAGTCAACACCCTGAACCCTAAAGTAATCAACAGACATAACTTCCTCTGTTTGACCACAATTCAACAGATAGACAGCTGTCTCACCGTAATTACCAGAGAGGGAAGCATGACATCTGGGCTCTCAATGACTGGGTCTCCTTAGTGGCTTCCCAGAGTCCTCCTCTGGCACTCAAACCTTCTTACCAAAAACTAAATCCCAAGTGTAAAACCTTATCCTTAGACTCTCTATATACTTTTTAGAGCCAGAAGTTATCATGTCCATTGAGAACAAGTGCCTCATTAGCAAAAGGCTTAGACCTTCTTACAAATCTTCCCAGGCCCTTAAATGGGTGGGAAAGAGCCTTCTTAATCACATTCTAATAGAGGCATTATAGTTCTTGATTATACTAAAACAAAGACAGGAAAGATCCTATTTTACTTGCCATTACAAGATCCAACTTCAGATTATCACTGGATATATAACCCTTATTAAGATCTCTTCACCCCAGTTTCCTGTAAGATAAGATGAAGACAATATTATCACCTACCTCTAGGTTGTGAGAATCAAATGAGATGATACATGTAAAGAACTTTGCCAAGATGAAGACTCTGCTTGTTACTGACATCATTCCAAAGAGAACAACACTCCAGTTACAAAATGTTTTATTCCTACTCATTTTCTTAATTATGTTAATTAATAATTGTACTCTCGTAATTTTATAATTTAAAGATTGAGTTCACTCAAACTCCATTCTTCTATAATTAACTTCTCTAGTCCCTTTTATTAATACTTACCTAAATTTCATTTTCTTTTCCTATGTCATTCATAGAATTTCAGAACTGTAAGAGAACTTCAGGATCATTGGTTCTACCCCTTCATTTTAGCTACCCCTTATTTTAGATTTTAGGAGGGTGAGGCCTAGAAATGAGAACTGACTTGTCCAAGTTGGTAAACATCAAGGGCTAAATCCTTGAGTCCCTGAAGCTCTGTTTCCACTGCAACACATAGAGCTTCCTTTGTTCTTTTGGCCCCAAAAGATAGGGATGGAGAAGCACACATATACAATGACAAAGAGCATTCTGCCAGGAGGCCAAATTCCTGGTCCCCACCTGTGCCTCCTATGAGATATGTAACCCTGAACACATCGTTACTTCTTTGTCCTTTAGTTGCTTGATTAGTAAAATGAGGTTGCTTATTCATTGTTTCAGCAACAATTTATATACTGTTTTAAAGACTGCTTTCACTCTGTAAGGAGTCTCTTTAGTCCCCACCACACAGATCCCAATATTTGTACCTTGGAAATAATCTTCAAAATCATTGCATCATTCATATGGGCAATAACACATTTTATCTGATTGCATTATTGTAAAATGTACAAATATAGATTTTTATTTTTTATATATTTGTGTAGCATACATACTAGCTAAACTGACATACTTATTAAATGCTCAAGAAACAAGTTGGTGTTGCAGATAAAAAGCTGACCTCAGGGTCAAGAAGAAGTGGGTTAAGGATCTGCCTCTTAAGTACATAGGCTAAAATATTTACCTTCTCCAAAAACTCTCTAAGATCATATGTAATGGCATTGATATGGAATGTTATCTCCTTTGATCTATACAAGAACTCTGGGAGGTATGTTCTATTATTATATCCCTTTTACAGATGAAGAAAATGAGACTGAGAAAAAGAATAAGTGTTTTGTCTAAAATTATACAGCCAGGAAGTGCCTGAGACAAGATTGATACTTGGGCCTTCCTAATTTGGAAGTCTAGTACCATTGAGTCACCTAGGTATAGAGCAGATACTAATGTTCCACACTAGAGAGTTCTTCACCAGAAACTCCCTACACCCATGAAATCTCATCCAGTTTCAAACAACAAAAGTAAAAACAACAACATATAACTAAAATGAATATTGACCACTCTGGTATTTCCTTTTTATTCTCTCCAAAATTTCCATGCATAGGCCATTCGGTTCTAATAGGCAATACTAAAAGTTCATACAATGAATCCTTTTCTAAGATTAAAAACTTTACTTCCTTCAACCAAAAGAGGTTGTGGCCATCCATGAACCATCTCATGTCCAAATTCATCTAGTGAAGTTCCACCCCCCAAGACTCCCCTCACATGTACACATACTTCCAACTCCTACTTCTGAAAAGGAGCTGAATTGAATAGAAAAATAAGTCAATATGCAAGACACCATTATAGCAAAGAAAGTAATATTCATCTTCCATAATTTGTTGACATCAGTAGAAATTGCACACAGGCATATATAAGGTCATACTCAGTAGCCAAGGTCATTTTTTCCATCTAATGTCACTTCCTTCCATAGTATCCTTGCCTTCCAGCACTTGTAGCTCAAAGTTCTCAATCACCCTTTCCCTCTTTATCTTCTCCTCTCACTTCTAGCTTCTGGTAGAAGGAGAGAGTGAGACTATATACAATTTCCTGCAATCCAGACTTGTATCAATGAGAATTTTGTTTTGGAATGTTTTACAGAAGATCAACTGAGACTGAAGAAAGTCTGGCCATAAAATTATCTGCCTAATTCTCTTACACCGTCCAAAGTACTCCCTTCCTGAAACCTCTACTCTGGCTTAGGCTACTTCTTCCCAGTACCCATGGCATCAATCAACTGGGATCCAACAAAGTTCATCAATTTTTTTGGTGGCTACATAATATTTCTAGTAGCAAGGCTTAGATGGGTCCTAATTCCTTAACAGACTGAAGACAGATGACTAAACCTCATGACCTCTGAAGTTCCCTTCTACTTTCAAGATTTATAGTTCCACATTTGTATCCCAAAGGGATTAAAAAACAAAGATGAAAATGACTCATATGTACAAAAATATTTATAGCAGGTCTTTTAGTGGTGGCAAAGGATTAGAAATTGAGATGTCCATCAACTTGGGAATGGCTGACCAATTTATAAGATGATGATGGAATACTACTATGCTATAAGAAATGATGAGTAGGATGCTCTTAGAAAAACCCAGGAAGATTTAAATGAACTGATGCAAAATGAAGAAAGCATAACCAGAACAGTGTACACAGTAATAGCAATATTGTATGATGATCAGCTATGAATATATTCTCAGCAATATAGTGGTCCTAAACTGTTTCAAAGGATTTATGATGAGAAATGCTATCAATCTCCACAGAAAGAACTGATGGTGTCTGAATGCAGGTCAGAGAATACTTCTTAAAACTGTCTTTGTTTTGGTTTTTTTTGTTATGTTTGGGCGGGGGAGTCTGTGTATTCTTTCACAACATGACTAATATGGATATATATTTTGTACAGTCATACAAAATTGTTTATGTTCTCAATGGAGTTGGGAAAGGGGAAAAAAATTTTTAAATGAATGTTAAAAATTATTTTACGTGTAATTGGGGGAAAATAAAATATTACATAAGATCAGCAGTTCCCTATTTATCACCACATCCTATACTTGCCATTTGTTTAAAATAAAGCTGAGTATGATTATAAATATTTTTTCTGTTGGGGATGACTTAAATCAAGGACTAGACTTATATGAACAATATGTATAAGTAATGTTTGGAATCCAGGGAGCATGTATCTTTGGAGGAGATTAATCACTGTCAGTATTTCCTCCATATATTCACTGCCCAAAGCATGTTCTGAAATTCTTACTTTTGTTTCCTGTATGTATCTGTGCATATGTATATGTTGTGTGTAGGTATGTACGTATACATGTGACATATACATATATACACCCATATATTAGTTATACTAATAAACATATATATTACAATACTTGGCACTCCCAAAGACAGTCACTGAATGCCTAAAATGAGAAGTTTAAATATGGACAAAAATCATATCATCAAAGCATCATGATTGGTGAACTGGACAGGACCACCTCTTTTTATATATGAGGAAACAGAACCAGAGAGATGATTCAGAAAGGCTTGAGTTAAAATCTGACCTCAGACACTTATGTAATGTTAATATAAGGTTAATGGTGGGAAGGGGGAAGAGTTAAAGATCTTTCCTGCCTGTTAATAGGTTTAGAGTACCTTTTGTTAATTTCTATTAAGGCACTGAATCAGAACATCATGACCCCCGCTCTGAAAAGTATATAAATACTGTGAGGTGAGGTTTTGTTTTGGGGCCCACTCATTAGAAGAAGGTTATTTAGTCAGATGAAACTCTGGGTAATCATTAAGGAGTCCCCCTGGTTTTGAAACTCCAGATGTTGGTATTTCTCTCTCTGGTAACTATGTAGGTATGTAAAAAAGACAGTTGCATTTGTCTGTGGATCCATAATGTACATATTGCTTATGGTTAGAAGCCCTGTCTGTTGGTCTTTTTGTTTATAATTTCTGCTTGTAATTTCTGTTTTTATTTTCTCTGAAGTTCAGGGTGCTGACTTTTTCCCTCTGAACTAAGTGAATGATATATGTGCTTGATTAAAGTAGATTGTTGACCCCTCAAAAGTTGCTTTCCTTTTAGAAAAGCCGATCCAATAACCTGTACAGCAGGCCCTCCTGTGTTTGCTAGAGTTCTTGCTGATACAACTTACTATCTACATGACTTCGGGTAAGACACTTAACTTCTGTTTGCTTTATCTTCCTCAACTGTAAAATAATAGCACCTACCTCCAGGTTATTGAAAGGATCATTGGTCAAGCACTTAGCTCAGTGACTGGCCCATAGAAGAGGTTAATAAATGCTTGTTCCTCTTCCCTTCATAATACTATCTAATCCTCACCCACTAGGGTGAGTGCTATTTTTATCCTATACTGCAATGAGGCTTAGAGAGATTAAGTGATGTGTTCAAGGTCACATGCATTAAATATCTACATATCTTAAATTTCAGGTTAGCCATTATACCCATTATTATGGAATATGACACTGGATGGATGAATAAATAGGCATTTATTAAGTACTTACTTTGTAGGAAGCATTATGCTAATCACAGGAAAACACAAAGGTTAAATCAGATCCAGTTCTCCCAGAGCTTAAAGATACACCCCCTCCCCTTCTCCATGGATATGTTCCCTAATCCCTTTGTACGCTTTTGTATAAATCTTCTGTTATTTGAATGCAAACTCCTGGAGGGATGGTTTGTAATTGGACCCCCATTCCTTAACACAGTGCATGAGTAGTATGAACAAGTGAAGTCATGTCTTAGTCTGGAAAAACACAAAGCACAATGAGTGGAACAATCATTGACACACAATTTCCAGAGGCAATGGTTATAGGTATTTGATTCCAGTTCTTAGAACAAGAGACAGAAGATGAGACTGAAGTGAGATTATTCATCAAGGGGACAGAGTATAAAATGAACTGGTGAAAAGGCTTCATAGCTCCATAGTTCAGAGCTGTGTCATAACACTTCCTAGGCTTGGTATTTGAAGTTTTGTTTCAGAGGATGGAGCAGTAGCAGGGAAGAAAACAGCCAAAATATCAGCTTGTCACTCACTGTAATGTTAGTGAGCTTTATGTTAATGAGCATTAAAGATCTTCCCTACCCATTAATAGGACTCAAATGAAGTGTATTAAGGGAAGCTTGATTAGGGCAGGCATGTTTTATAAGAAGGCCCACACCTTTTGCTAATTATAATGAGGCACTGGGTCACAAAGTTCTGTATACATACATACATACATATATATATATATATATATATATATATATATATACATACATACATATGTATATACATATATACGTGTGTGTGTGTGTGTGTGTGTGTGTGTGTGTGTGTGTGTGTGTGTATGATCTGTGATGGATATATTGCTTATGGCCAGATGGTCAGAGGCCCTGTTTGTTGGTCTTTGTTTCTCTGCTTTTATTTTCTCTGTTGGTATATGTAGTTAAAGAAGATTGTTGACCCCTTTGATCTAAGAACCTGTGATGACAGGTCATCCTGGGTATGCCAGGGTGCTTGCTGCCATACTCACCCAAGTTCATTCATCTTGCAAATGTCAGAGACAAGTTTTGAATCCAGGACCTGCTGAATCCAGTTAGTTTTCTGCCCACTACGTCATGCTTCTATTTCAAGATAAGCCTTTAATCTTAACACTATTGTCTAATATCACTTCATTTTTTTTCTATAGAAACTCTAGGTAATTACAATTCCATACCACTGGGAGAAATTGCTAAGCAAAATACGAGGAATGTTAAATCCATTCAGGGATGAGGATTGATAACCTATGCAGCTTTTTCAAGGAGTTACTTTTGTTCTTAATGAACAAATTTGCCCCAAATACTATTCGCTGCTTTTATGAAATAAACAAAGACAAGATGACCATGGACAGCAATGAAGGAATCTTTATCTTTGATAAAATAGGGGAAAAAATGCTCTTCAGATCAATGCTTCATGTACTTTTGGTTAAGCCACATGAATAATACCATTTCTGTATACAATAAGCCTTCTAGCTTTTCAGGGATAGCAGTCATTTGTAATCCCTCAGAAATTGTTTCATCCATCAAATGTTGAGTAAGCCCAATAGGCACTAAGTCTTTTTTATCGTTATAGAAAGTCAAGTGAAAACTGGTACTAAATACATGTCCCTCCTGACACTTATGTGAGGAGTCATAGGAACATAGATTTAGAGCTGAAAGGGATCTCAGAGGCCATCTAATCCACACACTGCTACCCTTTCTTAAAGATGAATTAACTGAACTCTATGAAAGTTAAATGGATTGCTCAGAGTTACGCAGATAAGAGTCAGAAGAAGGTTTTGAACCCAGATGTTTCATTGCAGCGTCAGTGTTTATGTGTTATACCACACAGATTCCCTACTTCAATTTTAGTAATAGAAGGGGAAGAAGATCCTTCTGTTGATATCCTAAGATTGTTCAGATAGAGTCTATTGTATTTTAACTATTCATCAATTCACTTAAATGTACTTCACACTCATCAACTTGATGAAACATTCAGATTGAAGCAATTCGCACACACACACACACACACACACACACACATCTCAAATGCTAACGATGAACAAAAAAATGAGATCATGATTGAGGGGCTGAAGAAAGACATAAGCAAAACTATGAATTGTTCTGACCATTGCTCAAAACAATCTGGAATGTGAGAAAATTCATGAAGTTATTCATAGGCTTCATCCACCAATATTAGGCATGTAGACTAAGGAGGTCAAAGACAGGGGAAATGTCCCACATATACTAAAATATTCATGGTTGAAGCAGTCAGTGCTCATCCATTGAGGAATGGCTAAATTGTGGGATAAGAATATAATGGAATAGTACTATGCCTTCAGGCACAGTAATAAAAATTTAGAAATATTGGTATCCAATGATGCAGTGAAGGAAGCAGAAAGGGGAACACTATATTTTCCATGACCAAAGTGTAAAGGGACACTACACAGCTTCAGGACTCCAACAAATGTATTATCTCTTCTTAATTCCAGAGTCCTAACAATGCAACATACCGCAGTGGATTATCAGAATGTTATACGTGCTGTCATACATGGTATATAAATATCTTCATTTGTTTCTGCAGAAGTGTTTGTCTTTATTACAAAGGATATTATGGGAAGGGGCATAGAGAGTATGGTTGTTGGAAAGACAGGGATGTAAAAAGAAAAAATATCATGCAAAAATATCCAATTCAGTCATCTTCCTCAATCCTCTCCAACTAAAACTGGACTTTACCCCTCAGGATCTTAACCTCTAAGAGGTGGGCCCTTGTTTATCTGCCCAAAGATATCCTTTTCATGCCCTTTCCAGACTATTCTAATTCCACTAAAGCCACCCTTTTAAACCTTTTCTCACCAGCACTGGTGATCTCAGCTCCTGGGACTTTCTTTATTTTTTCTTACTTCCTTTTTCATTTTGTCTTCCTTCATTAGAATTTAAGCTGAGGGAAGGGACTATCTAACATACATTCATTTGAATCAGTAGAGTTTAGTTCAGTACCTACCACAAGAAATACATGCTTTTTAAAATCAATTTGCAATAAAATTTACTTATCATGTAAATTAAATAAATATCATAGATGAACAAAAGACTGTGCATTCACAGAGAAATAAATGATCTTTTTTTGAAGTATGCAAAAATAAGAAGCCTGAATTAATAATATGCACTCATGTGTATTGTATGTGTGTACATATATATGTGTGTGTATATATATGTACACCCACACACATATATGCATACACATATATTGGATATACATATGTGTGTTTGAATTGTATGGGTACATAGGCATACACAAATATATGATACATAATTCTTGCATGTTTGTATACATATGTAAAAGCTGCATATATAATTGATACATGTCATATCTATATTATAGTAATTATAATATACATGAAGTCCTTGTGTATCTAACAATTAACCATGAATGATGAAATTCTCATAAATAGCTAACATTTCCTCAGCCAAACCAAGGACATAGTTGTATTCTTCTCACTGAATTGCTGATTTCTGCAAGTAATGCCATTTTTTATTTTTTCTCCCAATACAGAGTATAGGTTAATCTTTATAATACATACTAATACACCAATAAAAAGAAAGAGTTCTGTATTGGGTAACATTCTGTAAAGGCTTGGGTTTATTCTTTACCACCCCTTACTCATTCCACATTGCCAGAGCCAAGTGCTGAAGATAACTATGCTTCACTACATCTCCCAGGCTTGTCTTTACTAAAGAGGCACTACCTGAAGAGATATCTAGCTCATTTCCTCTCTCAAAACCACATCATCATCTCCACTAAAAAAGGTGATCCCCCTACTCTGAATATCAAAATGTTCCCGGAGCAACGAAAATTCAGAGACTTAAAATCTCTGAATAAGAAAATGAGTATAATTCCCTTGACAGAGATAAAGGCTACTTAGAACTAGTTCTACAGGCTAGAGAAAGAATACATTAAAGAAACAGTCATGAAAGTTTGGGGAGAAAAAAAAGAGAAGAGAGGGTGGTGGGACAAAAAGGAACCATAGAATCTAAGAGCTTTATGGAACCCCAGAAGTTGTCTAGTTAAACTGGCCAGAAGGTCACTTAAAAATAGTCATCATTTTTTTTTCTGGAGCACTTCCAGTGAAAGGGCTCCACTCTTCATGAGAAAGATCACCCTACTTTCAGACAGTTCCAAGTATTTTTTTCTAATTTTCTCCATATGAACTCAAAAATGCCTTTCTTCAACTACCCAGTCCCAGTCATTGCGTGTTTCCTGTTCCACCTTCCAGAACAAAGAGAGAAAGTCTCATTGGCTGTCCATAAGATAGCTCTTAAAACACTCTTCCTCTTCTGAAAACTAAAATGTCCATTTTCTGAAATCGACCCTTGTGTATGGCATACTTTCCAGCCCTCTCACCATCCTGTGTACTTTTTTCTGTAAGAGAAGAGTTCCCTGAGACTCAGGATCCTGAAATGTAACTTTTAAATTTGGTGACCACCTCCAGAGAGATGTCCTCCCTCAGGCTCTGCCATGAATTTATGCATTTCATCTTATCTGAGAGCAGTATTTGAGTTGTTTGAGGAGACAGTAGAAGGACCACAGCACCAGACTCTTGCAGACGTGGGGGAGGCAGGGATGAAAACACTTTCACTGGTATTGTTTTTTGGTTTTTGTTGTAAACAGACCAACACTAGTGAAAAAAACCTCTCTCCTCAATCCTGTTCTCTCCATAACAGTAGGTCCCCTGGTTTTTTCCTGCTCTATCACCATCTTCAGTGTGTGTCTTTCCTAATTATTCCCATTGCTAGCTTTCTCCTTCCCAAACTATCTTGTGTTTAACTATTATATATGTGTGTGCATATATCAACTTCGTATTTATGCTGCAGTGTATCTGTTTATTTGTTTTTGTTGTTTCCTCCATTAGAATAGAGTTTCTCTGCAAATATAGACAGGTAATGTGCAGCGGAGAGAGCATTAGGTGTGGAGTCAGGAAGACCTGAATTTAAATCTGGTCTCAGACGTTTACTAGCTGTGTGACTCTGGGTCAGTCACTTGACTCCAGTTGCCTCAATTTCCTCATCTATAAAACAAACTAGAGATGGAAATGGCAAATCACTCTGGCATCTTTGTCAAGAAAATGGCATCATGAAGAGTCAGGCACAACTGAAAATGACTAAACAACAACCACAATCCCTGCCACTAAAGGATGTTTCATTGTTTGTACTTGTGCCCCAATCATTAACACAATGCCTGGTAGAGCTGCATATTTTTTGTTTGAAGATAGATCATTCCTTAAGAATCATTTCATTCTGGATTTGAAGCTGAAGTAATCTTAGAGCCTTTAGAACAGGGTTACTTAATATCACACCCCTTGGGGAATCTGGTGAAAACTATGCAATTTAATTCATAAAAAAACAGAATTATGTAGAATTAAATGTATATATATATATATATATATAGGATCAAAATGTAAGCCATTTTAAAATATATTTATCAAAATATTAAAAACAAAAGTTCATAGACTCCAGGTTAAGAACACCTGGATTAAATAGACAGACACATTTTACAGATGAATAAATTGGGACAGAGAAATTAGTGACTTGTCCAAGATCCCAGATAGAATAAGTAGCAATCAATGAGTACATGATTTATTCCAGGCACTGTGCCAGATATTGGACAATATCATTATAGTAATAAGAATATTATTATAAGAAGAAGAAAAATCATCCCTATTTTACTAAAGAGTAAGCCAAACAAGCAGAATTTAAGTGATTTGCTCAGTTGCGTGCTTCAGGTCTGCACGTCTCGGTGAAAAGGAGAGACTCAGGTTCCATCTCCAGTTCTCTAAAATCCAGTTTTAAAGTTGCATTCATTGAATTGTTGCTGCCTTTTAGAGTGTTTCCCCTACCCCTTATGTTATTATGGTCATTGGATGCATTGTTCTGATTTTACTTGATTAATTTTTCATTAATTCATAAACTATTTTTCTGAAAAAAAATTAAATTATTTGCTCAGAGTCAGACAGTTGGTAAATGAATGAGACTGCATTTGAACTCAGATGTTCTTAACTACACATCCAGGGCTATAGCTGCTATGCCATCTAATCATCTCAAATGATCTTTATAATAACCCTTTAAAGTGAGTACTATTAACATTCTGATTTTGTGGATAGCAATACAGAGGCTGCGTTATTTTCTTAGGGACAATTATTAAGTGTATGAAGGAGAATTTGAGTTCATATCTGCCAGACTCCACATCTGGTAGTCATTCCATAAGGTTAATTATAGCTACCATTTCATTCCAGGTCCTATTACTCCAAATTCAGTGCTCTTTCTTCTATTGCAGCCCAAAGGATGAAGGAACAGAGAACATGATGAGATATATTGTTCAAGAAAGATCACTAAGGTCAATGTCACTAGATTGAAGATTTCAGGGTGTTGGAGAAGTACATCATACCACACATGGGCATAGTCTTCAGACTTCCCAAAGAGTGTTCAAAACAGGACAGGAACAGATCAAGAGATTGACTTCCTCTTTCCCCAACTAGATCATCAGCTACATAAGGGCAGGAACTAGGTTTGTTATTTTTTTAATCCCCCAGGATCTAGAACTGTATTGGACACTTAGTAGGAACTAAAAAATTATTCTTTGACACTACACCCAAAGTGCTACAAAACTGTGCATACTCTTTAATCCAGAAACATCACAGCTAGGTCTCTATCCTGAAGACATTCAAAACAAATAGGGAAAAGGACCTATTTGTAAAGAAATAATTGCTCTTTTATAGTGGCTAAGAATCAGAAATCAAGAAGATATCCAACCACTGGGGAATGGCTAAGAAAAAAGAAGCTGTGATGTATGATTGTGATGAATTATTACTGTGTCATAAGAAACGATGAGCGATGGTTTTAGAAAAAAAAACCATGGAAAGACTTACAGGAACCGATGCAAAGTGAAGTAAACAGAGCCAGGAGAACATTGCTTGCAGGTAACACCGATATTGTACCACGGAGAACTGTGAATAATGTAACGTTATTCTCAACATTACAATTACAACAAAACAATCCCAAAAGACTCTTGATGAAGCATTCTATGTCCAGAGAAAAAACTGATACTTCCTGAACACAGACTGAAGCATGACATTTTTCACTTGCATTCTTCATTTTACTTTGTATTCGAGTATTCTTGTACAAAATTACTAATAAATGCTTTACATGATTCCACATGTCCAACCTATATCAGATTACTTACCATCTCAGCAAGGGCAGGAGAGGGTGGGTAAAGGGGAAAAGGAGGGATACAATTTGGAACTCAAAGCTTTTTTTGAGCTTTAAATAATTGTTTCAATGTAATTGGGATGAAAATAAAATATTGTATCAAATTTAAAAAAAACATAAAAATATATTTCTTGGAAGAACAAATTTAAATGCTATTTTTGCATTGGATAAAGCAGAAGAAATACACACTGCCAAGCAAGTTGCCTAAGAGAGAAGCTATTAAAATTGAGAAAGAATTGTATTTCATTACTGTCAAAGTATTCAACTAAACTGGCCTCATTAAGTATGATTAGGCAAAATCTGTAGTATCCATTCAAAAATGTACTTTCCTTCCTGTTTTCATTTTGCTTTATTAACGCTATATAATATGATCTTGGATTTTATTATTATTTATAGATAGGATTTCTTCAGTAATTCTCATCATCAAAGAACTTCATTTAAAAAGAAAAGAAAATCTAATTTCACAGACATACACACACACACACATACAATCTGTGGCATTAACATGCCTGGGGCTTTTCTAAGGTTACTTCTTAACACAGGAACTTTCTAAGAGTACAAATCTAGCTTCCTCTTGATCTGTATATCCAGAGGGCTGTATCTGAAAGAATAAGTTGCATAAAGTTGAATAAAATTCAGAGAATATTTCCAAAATGGAGTAAGAATGTCTACAAATCATCCCCTGTGGCTCAGGTCAACAAAGGCTAAAGACCATTTTGACACATATAGGATCCATCTGAAGCTTCTTTTTCCATCCTTCTAGTCATTTTCTGCTATTTCAAGTCATACAACCCAAATTAATGACCATTCAGGTCTGAAAGAAATGATCAATATGTTCCTTGAGCCAGTCAGTGATCATTGAAAGATTTGGGAGAGGGGGAGAAGATGGACACATAAGATTAGAGGACAAGTGTTGTGGTGATTTTTTTAAAAAAGAAAAATAATAGAATCTGAAAACAATAGACCAGTAAACTTGACTTTGATTCCTGGCAAAATACTAGAACCTATTTAAAAAAAGATGGCTAGGGAGCAACTAGAAAAGGAAAGGGTGATCATGAAGAGGCAATATGCCTTCATCAAGAACAGCCCATGCCAGACTAACAAATTTCCTTTTGTCTTACCCTGATTTTTGCTTAATATGACCTTTTTTAAAATAACAAGCCATTATTTTCTCTTCTGCACATCTCCCTATCTCAAGTCTCTCCTGACTCCAGTTCTTCTTCCACTCACCTGTCAAAGTTACCTTCCTAAGCATAACTCTTGCCATGTACCTCCCAATTCAATAACTCCAATGAATCTCCATCACCTCAACAGTCAAATATAAAATGCTATGTTTGGAATTCAAAGCCCTCTCATACCCTGCCCTCCCTACCTTTCTAAGTCCTCTGACCCCACTCCTCCCTCCCACTCCACACTGTGATTCAGTGACATCGGTCACCTTGTTCCTCCTTGAACAATATATTCCATCACCTGACTGAATTTTCACTGGCTCTCTATCATTCTTGGAATCCTCTCTCCACATATGAACTTCTGGGATTCCTGGGTTCCCTTCAAGTGCCAGTTCTAATCACACATTCTGCAAAAACCTTTTCATGATTCTCTTTAATCCTAGAGTCTTCTTTCTTCTTTTTCTCCCATTTATTCTATATATATTATATTTGACCATAATCATTTGCATGTTGTCTCCCCCATTATACCAAGAGAGGAGAAGATAGAAGGAGAGGAGAGGGGAAGGAAAGGGGAGAAAGGGTAAGGGAAAGAAGAGTGAAGAAAAGAGAGCAAAATTCTTTTAGTAAATAATCATAGTTAGACAAACAAATTCTCATTCTGCCCATGTCCCAAAATGTAGGACTGGTTCTGACAAATGAGTTTTTCAAGTCTTCTGTCAAGAGGTGAATATCATCAGTCCTTTTAAATCATAGTTGGTCACTGTATTGATCAATGGTTTTTTTTCTTTTATTTTTTTTCCTGATGGAATAGATAAAATCCTGGTATAAATATAAGATTATATGTAATAGGAATAAACTACAGTCTTGAGATGCAACATGTCATGGTGGATAAGATCCAGTTGGAGTCAGGAAGACTTGATTTCTAGTCTTCTGGCCAAGTCCCAAAAAGTGCCTTGAGCAATTATATAAGTTTTTAAGTTGGGAAGGAATTTGGATCTGCATTGAGGAGGGGGTTTCCTAGATCAATGAAATCACAAGTATGAACAAAGAATAAAATCCTGTGCTTGTATTGAAACTGTTATCTTCATATATACAAGATGGAAGAGGTATAGATATGTAGGTTGTCTGAAAATATGTGAAGATTTTAGCACCTGCAATATGAAACAATGATGCAATGAGAGTCAAGAAAACTGAGGAAATGTTGGGTTGAATTGAAAAAGGTACAGTATTAAGGATTAAAGAGCAAATAGCCCCACTGAGATTCATTTTGGTTAGATCATATTTGGAGTATTGTGATTAGTTCTAGGTACCACATTTTAGAGAAGAAAGACGTTAATAAACAAGAGAGCATCCAATGGAATGCAATCACAATAATTGAAGGCCCCAAGACTATGTAATGAAAGGATTTTGTAATGCAAGGATCATGTGAAGGGACAAGGAATGATCAGCTTGGAGAAGGAAAGACTTTGAGAGGGTCTAAATTTATTATAGGAATGGAAAACCTGTGGTGTCAAGGTCACATGTGGCTCTCTGGGTCCTCAACTGCGACCCTTTGAATCCAAACTTCACACAATAAATTCCTTCACTAAAAGGATTTGTTCTGTCCTAAGAACATCGAAGGCCACATGAAGCTTCAAGGTCACAGGTTCGCACCCTTAGACCTGTCTTCAAGAATTTGAAAGGCTGTCACGTAGAAAAGGGTTGAGACCAGGAAAAAAAAGAGAGAGACCAGAACTAGGAGAATTAATAGAGAGTCCTAAGAGGCAAATTTAAGCTTGGTGTCAGGAAAAAGTTCCTAATGCTATTTATAGCTGCCATTTATATAAGCTTATAAAGCTTGTTTTTAATTCGTTAAGTCATTTTATCCTCACAACAGGCCTATGTATTAGGTGCTATCATTATCTCCATTTTACAATTAAGGAAGTTAAGGGTATGGGCTTCCAATAAAGGCAGGATGACCATTTGACAAATAAATGGAAGAAAGGACTTTTGTTCAGGTATGGAGCATATTATATGACCTCTGAGATTTCTTACAACTTATCAGTTTGTTATTCTCTGAATCAGTGAAGGTTTTTTGTTTTGTTTTGTTTTGTTTATAGCAAGACAGTGACATGATTGAAATAGTATTTTCAAAAGATTATTTTGATGTTTGACCAAAAATCAGATGGGATAAATTCAAGTCATAAAAATTTAAATTCAGGAAAACCAAACTAGGAGGCTATTGTCATAGTACAGGTGTAGTAGGTTTGAGTCTTAGTAATGTGGACTTGGAGGTTGAAATAAGAATAGAAGAGAAGGAATAGATTTCAGACAAATAAAATAGAGAGAACTGATAAAATTTTGTCAACTTCTTTTTTTATCATGAATGTCACAAAATATAGAAAAGTCAAAAATTACTCCCAAACTTTAAGCCTAGGAACTATAGAAATAATTGTCATTCACAGTTAGGGATAAAGTTGATTTTATAAGAAATATAATGAGTTCATTTTTATTAATATTGAATTGTATCTGATGGTAAGAGAGCTATGTGGTAACATCCAATAAGTTGGAAATGAAAGTCTGAAGTTTAATAGAATGATTAAGAGAAAAAAAATATATGTTGGCAGCATTGGGATAGAGAAGAGATTTGAAGCTCAAAGAGATATTATTTTCTTTTAAAAAGAGTGTTGAAGCTCAAGGATTTAACCTTAGTAAATCTTATATGTGGAAAGAAAACAATCCATTGAATAGACAGAGAAGTGACAGGCAAAGATAATCATGCAATCCAAAGAAAGAAGAGTATCACAATGGAGGGAGGGTCATCACTGCCAAATGCTATCAAGAAATCAAATAGAGTCATGGGAATGATATTAGATTTATTTGATCCTTAGTGATCTGTAAAAGAGGTTTTAATGATAGCTCAGGGAGAAGAATCCAGATTTCAAGAGGTTAAATACAATTGGTGTGACTTAATCCCAGGTATGTCCTGGTTCAGTGTTCAGCATCTTTTCCATATTATCACATTAATTGGCATACATGTGCCATGTTCATCAGGCATCTGCCTGATGAGAATCTCAACAAAAACGTATATATATAGTACAGAGAAAGTGTGAGAGAGGAATTTTAAATAAATAAATGCCAAGACTGAGTGACAAAATAGAGATATGGATGAAGAAGAGCAAGGCAAAGATGTTTTAAATGTTTCCAGCTTGGGATATGATGAGAATTACAGTATCACTGACAGAAATGGATTATCATCTCTTCTTGGAGTTCCACATCACCATATTTGTGCAGGATGTTGTGCTTGAATATTCTCTAGGTGCCTCCAAATCAGGATTTACAAATAGAACTTATCTCCTCCAAAAAAAAAATATCATCTTTTATCCTAAGTTCCCTGTTTCTACTGAAGATAGTACCTTCCTTCTAGTCAGCAAGATCTGAACCATCACTATGTGTCTATTGGCAGCTACCTTGATATCCCTTGGCATCTCAAATTTGACATTTTTCAAAACAGAATTAATTATGTCTCCTCTGAAAACCATCTCTCTCCTTAACTTACATGTTTCTGTTTAGACCACCACTATCCTTTCAGTCATTGATGTGTGAGAACATGAGTCATACTCTACCCTTCCCTCTTCCTCACTTTTCATCCTGGGAGTATTGGATATGGGTCCAAATAGCTAGAAAGTATTGTTCATTTCTCCCATCGTTCCCCTTCTCTCTCAAATAATTACCAGCCTAGTTCAAGTCACAATTTCTTTCACTTATATTCTCATAATAAACTACTAAATGTCCCTGCCTCCAGTCTCTCCCATCTACTCTTCCTAAACTCTCTCAGTCTCTCCCAAAATACCCATGCTAAACTGATAAAATTAAACATAAGTCTAACCCTATCACTGCCCTGCTCAAGAAACTCCACTGGCTCCCTATCATTTTGGGGATAAAATACAATCTCCTCCCCTTGACACTTAATCTCCTTTGTAACCTGATTCCAATCTTTAGACTTACTTTCCCTCATGCACTTTTTGTTCTAACAACACCGCTTTTCTTGCTTTTCCATAGAATCAATATGTTGTGTGTCATCATTTTGCCTTCCTTGCAGAGGTTGTGTCAGAATTTACTTCTGCCCACTTATTTCTTCCTCCTAGAATCTCTAGTGTTCCCTCCCTGGATTTGATTTAATTGTTCATAACCAAATTAGAAAGTCAATCACACTAGGTAAAAATAGGCTAAATCTGAATTAGCTGTTATAAATATGTTACTAGAGAAAATGTTTTCCATTTGGATCCCAGGGAATCATTGCAAACTCAAACCACACTTCATTATGAATGTCAAAAGAGCATGAGTGTGAATTTATTTACACTTATGCTCTTTTGATGTCCATAATGAAAGGTAGTTTGTGCAAGTTTCCTTATTAGTGGAAGTCATGGTTAATGTCATAAATAAGATTGGGACCCACACCTCACTCAAAGGAACTGAAATAAAAAGTAAGGAAAAGGTTCCTTGTAAATTCTGTGACAGGATAAGATGAAAATAAATTGAGTCCTACAAAGAAGATATAAACAAAATTTCCAAAGAGTACACTACTTGTGATACAAAAGAGGTGAGCCCAGAGGGAGCAAGAAAATTAGTTTTAAAATGGAAATGGTACTTTACTTGGTCTGGGTAGGGGTGCCTTGGTGATGAATATTAAAATTATTTATTTCTTCAACTTCACCCTCCTTTTGGAAGTGATAGTGACTCAAATAATTATACTATCAAATTAAAAAAAGGAAAAAAATGTTAGACTTGAAAATTGGACTCAGTCAAGGAAACTTAAATAAATAGCAATGGTAAAAACCATCATCAACTGATGTAGGAAATGTCATTGAGTAAGGGTTGTGAATAATTCAAGATAGTAAACCTGGAAGACTGGAAGAAGGGAAAATTATTAGTAATAAGGAAATTCAGAAGAGGAGTGGTTTTCAGAGAAAAGACTATTGTTTAAATATGTCCAGCATGAGATATCTATGGAGCACCAAGATGCAAATGTCTAAAAGGCAGATGACGATGTGAGACCAGAACTCAAAAGGGTTGGATATATAGATCTGGGAGTCACCCATGTAGAGATGATAATTTGTATTTAGATCTGTCTATTGGACCAAACAGGATGGATTTAGACAAATGATTTAAAAGAAACTCCTTCTATAGCTGGAAAATGTGCATATAGTCATTTTAATGTTCTAAATTTGAAGAACTAGTTAAAAGTCTTAAAATCTTTTGTAATTATTCAATAAAATTGGTAATCTCCTGGGAGCATCTTCTCTCATTTCTATAGGTCTACCACATGGGTGGTTGAATGGAAGTCATACTTCCAAACAGGGAAAAAACAGACTGAGGCAATGAAAAGAAACCATGGGATAAGAGAAAGGAAGACTAAAGGGGTGTATTGTATGGCTATTAATAAGTTTCCCCACCAACAAAAGTGTCTGCAGCAGTCTGATACAAAGCCCATTGTCCAGGGATTGTATGGCAGGTGCTGGCTACCTTTGCCTGAGTTTAGAAAAAAATGTAGATCTTTCTTCTGGGTGCCAGCATCCTGGGCAAAACAAAAAATCTTTGAAAAAGTTTTAATAAAACAAAAGGACAGGGGACCAAAAGAAAAGATATAATACATTCAAGTCAGGCTTTCCCCCAAGTAAAAAATAAGCCAGGACTCCAAATGCAGTGAAAATACTGAAACTGTCCAAAGATTTTAGCTATACGGAGCTTGAATGCTAAAAAAGTTCCCACAGCCATTATTGCAATCACTTATATATTGATAACTCACTCTCTCATATGAACCATAACTTTGGACGTCTTTTAAGATAAGAGTAAACAATATGCCTAACAAAGGGATGTTACGACACTGCTCAATTACATAAAGCACTGCACAGAGGTCATTTTGACGAATGAATTTGGATGGAGCACACACCAATCACGGAGCATAGAACTCAGAAACCAATTATTGCAACTACCTCCATGCCAAACACCAACATTTCCCTGGCAGAAACAAAGCATTTCTTAATTCCTTTGTCATGGATTATGTATTCACAAGATTCATTTTGAACTCTTCATATTAATGTGAATTTAATGAGCAATTCCTGAATAATGCCTTTTTGTTAATTATCACATAATCACAGTTTTTTTTGTTTTTTTTTAAAAGGCACATTCTCCATTTTGGCCCATTCGATGAGGATCAGTAAATAAAACTATAAAACAATTGATTCTGCATGTTGCTTAGAAACCTTGGTGTTGATATGACAACACTGGCATAATAAATTGGATCACCACCTTCTTTCCATTTACATGGAGAAACTGTATATTTTCAGAAGCATAATCTATTTTTCTATCCACTAGTCTATAGTGACATCTACAGAAAAGAATGAAAAAGGGAAGAGAAAGAGAGAGTGAGAGGTATAAAAATCAAGCATAAAATGTGTTAATATTACTTTTACAAATATATGTACACACACATATATAATATATATACACACTTTGTATATGTTAATGTTTCCAATGAGAAAACTTGTTAAATAACCTACAATTAGAAAAGCCCTAATTTATAAGAGCTTTCATGAGAGAAGTGAAAAGTCTGGCTAATAGAAAATTCCCCAACAAAGTAAATCATTGTAATTTCTGAAAGAAATAAATATTTCCTTCCCAAGGGGTCCTGAGTCTTCAATATTTTCAGTATTATAGTTAAATTTCAATGATCTTGGTCATACCTTGTTCCTGTTTTGCCATAGCAATATATCACATGGGAAAGGCAATTCTGTATTATGTTTCTCATCATAGTCTGATAATTTAAACAAATAAAGCTTCACAACAGAAAACACTTTAAGCAATAAAACAAACTCCCTGGTCTTTTGGCTATATCAAATCAATTATAAATGCAGACTCCCTTTCATTTTTAATTCACTATAAAATCTATCTTCTTTGTCTACAGAGAGGGATCTAGAGGCAAATGAGCTCTGGCCCCAAGAACTAACTTCTCATTTTTTTTTCTAATTTAATCTCAAAGACAAGTATGAAAATAACTGAACCATATTTGTAAGGATCATTGGGAAGATGTAGATTTTATTTTTGAAGAAAGAATTTTTTGTGATTATTTTATTATATATTATTTATTTTCAGTTTTCAACATCCACTTTCACAAGATTTCGAATTCTGAATTCTCTCTCCATCTCTGCCCTCCCCCCATTTCAGGACAGTATGCACCCTAACCACCCCTTCCCCCAATCTGCCCTCCTTTCTATCACCGTCCTTTTTCCATCCCCTTCCCCTCCATTTTCCTATAGGGCAAGATAAATTTCTAAACCCCACTGCCTGTACATATTATTTTCCAATTGTATGCAAAAAATAATTTTGATTATTCATTTTTAAACCTTTGAGTTTCACATTCTCACCCTTCCTCCCTTCCCATCCACCCTCATTGAGAAAGCAAGCAATTCAGTATGTTTGTATAGTTAATGTATTTTTAATGTAATGGGAAGATCTTTCCCATCCATTGTTAAGCCTATGTGACCTGCCTAAGTCACATCGAAACCTAAGTTACATGTGGTGAGAGGAGTGGAAGGGTGGAAGGGTGGAATATAACTGGGAGGAAATTGGTGAGAGCAGTTAGAAGAGACAGAAGAGAAGACACAGGTGAACAGATAGCTAGGCTCATGAGTGTTTGTTTGTGCGAAGGTCCAAGCAGGGGGAGGAGAAAGCCTGGGAATGACTTTGTCCACTGCAGTACTAATGTGTATTGACTTCTTGGTTGCTATGATGGATTTGGCTTTCTGCTGTTGGGAATTGCCTTTCTGGTGTTTGAATAAATGTTTTGTTTCTATCTTCCATGTGGGGAGTCTATTATATTTTGCCATTCAGAAGTGTACTGGCATATACATAGATGCCATAGGGACTGTGAATATCACATTGGCACTACAAGGTCATACATGTGTAGCCATGCAAAACATTTTCATAGCAGTCATGTTGCAAAATACTAACATTTTCTCCTATCCTGTCCTGCCCTCCATGTTTTCCATTCTCTCCCTTGACCTGTAGTGTTTGCTTCTGATTTCCCCTTCTCCCAATCTGCTGTCCCTTCCATTATCCTCCCTCTTCTATCCCCTTCCTCCCTGCCTTCCTGCAGTGAAAGATAGCTTTCCACAAACAATTGAGTGGGTGTTATTCCCTCTTTAAGTCAAATCTGATGCGAGTAAGGCTCACGTATTCTCTCTCACCGTCCTACTCTTCTCCTCCATAGTAAAAACTTTCTTGCCTCTTTTAAGTGAGATGATGTACTACGTTCCACCTCTCCCTTTCTCTTTCTCCCACTACATTCCTCTCAATACTTAATTTTATTTGTTAGGTAGAGGACGTGGAGTTTTAAGAAGAAAAAAAAAGGAAGTCACTTCCCATAGAACTTTTAAAGAGTTTATTATTGTTATATTAATATAACGATTATTTAATGATGATGAATGTCATTCATCATTGATCTAATCTATGTAATCATTAACTCATATTATGAAATAATTTTAATCTAATCATTATTCAAAAAACACTGCTCTAATAATTAATAAATAGCCATTATATAATTTGCTACTAATCTAGCAATTAAATTATTTGTGTATTAAAACTGAGTTCTTAAAAGTTTGAGTTAAATAGTTCATTTGAAACAACCTTAAACAGGAAAACAAATAACTATAGCTAGAAGTATACCATCAATGATGCAGATCTTAGGGCTTGTCCAGTCCAAGCCCATCATTTTAGAGGTGAGAATCCGGGCACCCAAAGATTTGGATCTCATTGAGCATTTATTAACAATATATGTTGCTACTGTGTATTAATGAGGGACTCTTTAAAAGACAGCAGATAACAGTTTATACAGGCCCCTTGTTATCTGGCACAGCCTCTCCTTATCTCTTGCCATCAGTGCTTTACAAGAGTCTCACCCAACGTGCTGAAGATCTTCCCCTAAATGGTTGGACATTTCAGGACACTAAAAGGGCACATGGATTGTCCAGTTATCCCTTGCTCACGTCATTATGTGACTGGCCATGTCCTTTGATGTCCATATTTTTCTTTGATAATATGAATGAATGCATGAAAAATTAAGAATTATTCTCTGTTTATACGTACAGTGGAGTGGTAGCCAGGAAAGACTCTTCTGGATAAGGAAGTCAAAGGGAGTTGTGAATTAAGTCAAAGAGTGCATGTCCTTTATGGGAATGGTAGTGTTGATGTGACTGCCGTTCACAGTGTGGTGTCCTAGAAATGGGAACCCAAATTCTGGTCCAAAATAGAACTAAAAAGCAGGATACATAGCCTGGAGATGGCAAGAAAGCAAAATGGTGATCCTGAGACTGGACAAGATAAAATGAATGATTATCAACCTTATCCCAGAATAACCAAGGTGACAGCCCATCTGTTTTCCCGCTGTATAATTCTTGGTAAGTTCCCTTGTTAGTATTATACTAGAAATACTCATGCCCCATAAGGGAGTGCTCCACTGCCATTTGCATGACCTGCATCTATCTTTTGCTCCTCACAATCTGTGGCATCTCATGCTTTGGAACATCCCTGTAAATATATTACTGTAAACAAGAAGGGAGAACACTTCCTGATAATTTCCCAAAGGCAATCTAGACCAAAATGAAATAAGAGAAAGAGAACTAAATTGAGTTGCCTTTGGGAAATTGCATAGAGCTTTAAGTAACCCCAAATTCCTTCCAGAAACAAGAGCACGTCTTTTAAACACAAATAAATATAAAGTGCAAGGCATGATTTTGGCTACACTGCAACTGAAGGGTTTGGCCTAGCTCAACATGTGCACCCACAAAAATACAGACACACATTATGACCTCCCATCACACTATGTCAACAATTTTTTCTTCATCTTTTCCAGTTGCAATCAAAAATGAGAGACAAATCTGGCTTCTTAAAAATTCCTTCTAATTTAAAACCCTCCTCTCCAAAAAAAAATGAAGAAGTAAATACTTAACATGGGTAATGAATGCCCATGCACAAAACCTATATAGTGAATTAGTAAATTACGTTGTACCATAAGAAGCATCCTCCGGGAAACTAGAGACTAATAATACTGGACCCAAAGGGGAAGGTTTGTTGCCTTCTCATCAATGGGGAGAAGTTGAGATGATCTCTAGATTTCTATTACAATATAAAATAATGGTCTTCTTCCTACATTTAATTCGAGCTAAAATGTTTCCCCCAATGATTTTCAGGATTGTTTTCTTCCCTCTGCTAATCAGAAGTCTTATTTGTTACTTTCACAAATCCACCATAATTCAATTAAATCAAATAAATATGAAATGCCATAAGCTTATTATACTTAAAGTGAAATACTAGGTGCTAGGGATAGAAAGACTCAACTGAGACAATCCCTAATTGCAATCATCCTGTGGAAAGGGATGCTTTGGCTTTTTATTGTGTCTGACTTGATGGCCTCTGTCATTGCTAAAGATGTGAAGATCTTTCTTTTCTTTAAAGGATTTGTTTTTCTCCTTCCCATCTCTCCTTTCATGCAAAAATCAAGTGGAAAAAACTCTGGTAACAAACATGAATAATCAAGCAAAATAAATTTCTAAGCTCTTCTACCTTCTATGATTTTTATTTTGATTCAAGCTTGTGTACACACTGTACTCATCTACTGCTGTATAACCTCTGTAAGGGAAATAACCATGTTTCTGTATCTTAGTATCTGTCAGAGTCTAGCCTAAGTTTTCGGAAATAGTAGGCATTTTTGAAAACTGAAATCTTCTCCCCTGGGCTTTATAGGAAGTCTGAACACCAACTAAGTTAGAAGAACTGAGTTCTAATCTCCCTTCTTCCACTCTGTTATTTGAAATAAATAAATTATGCTAAGGGTCAACTCTCTGATATGTAAAAAGGGTCTGGTCTTATGGTGGAAGTTCAATGATAAAATACACTTTAATTATTTCTGTCAGTTGTTGGGAAGGGAAAAAAAGGTGATGCATGTGAGAAAATTCAGGGGGAAAAAGGTAAATGGAAATAAATAATAGGCCATCAGTACAACTAAAAATGACATTGAAGATATAACTCAAAGTTTCTAAAACAGGCCTGTAGAATATCTGGCTGCTCCAGGCAATTCCATCCCCCTGTTTACTGGGGTAAAGAACTGTCCTTACTTTTTTAACATCCTCAGCCTCTGTTAGTCTGTCCTTGATAATGACTTCCCCAGCTCTTTGTGATTAACTTCCTCAAGTGTTGCGGTTTCTCTGCTACCCTTAAAATCATATAAGAATTAAGTTATTATTCATTGATCTTACTCAATGCAACCATGGTGGATGTGAAATGAATAGGACTTACTACAGGTAGCCGCAAAATGGAAAGGAATGGTAAAGCATGGATAGCAAAGAAGGAAAGGCCAATGCTACAGGTGTGAAACAGATAAAAACATTGGATTTTTACAAAGCTTATTTTGCTTTTGTCAAAAACGGCGATTTCATCACTGGGAAGGATTCCTGAAGTGGAGTCTCATCCCAGTCTGTATTGCTGGGCACCTTGTCTTTAATTTTTAGGCTTAAAAAATTGCCTGAGGGCACTGAGTAGTTACTTGTCTTGCCCCGAGCCACAAAAATAGTTAGGAAGTGGAGAGATAGGAATCAAAAGCAGGTCTTCTTGATCCAAAGATAGCCTTCTAACCACCATGCTACTGTGTCTCTCGAAGGACAAGGAGGCCTCTAGGTCAGCATTGAACAAAAAGGAGAGGATCAATTATCTATAATAGACGAGATGTACACATCACCAAAGTCTGAGGGTTTCATTGTATAAAGGAAGAAAAGTCTGAGGGCAGTTGGTCAAAATTCCAAAGATCTCTAGCTACCAGAAATGATGGTTGAGGTAAGTGATAGGGCTGGGAGTGGGCAGGAGACCATTTAAACATGCCTATAACTGTTTCTTTGGATTTTGTTATTAGGAGATGATTTCCTTTTCTTTGATTTTTTCTTTTGATTATGTCACATTGAATGTATTAGTCAGAATTCACTCATCATGTAAAGGATATTCATCTTGCTTAACGTATATGTCAGTCAATGTCTTGCCAATTATCTAACGTAACAGGCAGCACAATCAACCTGGCTCTATATGTCAGTGACATCAGTGCCTCTCCTTAAAGAAACATTGAAAGCAGGGAGCGCAGCCAAGATGACAGAGTAATAGCAGAGATGTGCTTGAGCTCTCCCCCAAAGCCCTCCAAATACCTGTAAAAGATTGCTCTAAACAAATTCTAGAGATATAGAATCCATAAAATGGCAGAGTAAAACAAATCTCCAGCCCAAGACAACCTGGAAAGTTAACAAGAAGGGTGTATCATACTGGTCAGGGAATCGAGTACAGTCTAATGAGGGCTGCATCAGTACAAATGGGCCAGAACAAACCTCAGGAGACTGAATCACTGATAGCAGAGGCAGTTTCCAAACTTCTCGACCCAAAAATGCCAAAGACAGCATAGAATGTCAATGGGAAAACCCTGACTGAAAGGACCTGAGTGAAAGAGGAGCATTTGGGCTGTCCAGGATATAACCCCAGACCTAGGGTGGTGGTGGTGACAGTGGTGGTGGTGGCAGGAGCAGCAGTGGCAGCTGCTTCTGGGGCTCTGGGACCACAGATGGTGGGGGATGAAGTGGATGATACAAAATCCCTGAAAAAATACCTGTAAAGAAGAACTCCCAACAAATTCTGGAGCAGCAGAAGCCACACAACAATGGAGTGAAGGAGATTTCTTTTCCAGAGAGCCCTGAAAACCCAACACCAAAGGTCTGTTGCACACCTGACCTAGAGCAGAGCCCAGCCCTGCCTTGGCCGTGCAGCACTGAGAGGAGCAGATCCGAACAGGCTTCGGGGACAGAATCTCCAGCAGCCAGGCAGGTCCATCCACCCACAGACATCAAAGGTCAGTAAGAGAACCTGTTTGGCTGGCCAAGGAGGGAGTGGGGTGTCTCTATAACTCAGGCCCCTCAGGAGGCAGCAGCAGAGGCAGTAGAATACAGGAGCTCTCAAAGGAGGCAGGAGTTGAGACCCATTGTTGAAGGTCTCCACATAAACCTACTGAGGGAACTGAGCCCTGTGAGGCGGCCCTGCTCCCACCTGAGGAGCTGGACTTAATCTCACACTGAATAGCAGCTCTGCCCCTGCTGAAAGTCCTGAGGCTGGGAAGCAGCATTTGGACCTCAGACCCCAAGCACTGGCTGGGGAAATCTGGAGGCAAGGCAGGGGTGGAGCGGAATCTCAGAATTCAAGTAACCGCCTGGGAAAATACCCAGAAAAAGGGAAAAAAATAAGACCATAGAAGGTTACTTTCTTGGTGAACAGATATCCCCTCCCTTCATTTCAGAAGAGAAAGAACAATATTTACCATCAGGGAAAGACATAGAAGTCAAGGGTTCTGTATCCCAAACAACCAAAATAAATATTCAATGGGCTCAGGCCATGGAAGAGCTCAAAAAAGATTTGAAAATCAAGTGAGAAGGGTGGAGGAAAAAATGGGAAGAGAAATGAGAGAGATGCAAGAAAAGCATGAAAAGCAGGCTAAAGGAGACCCAAAAAAATGCTGAAGAAAATAACACCTTGAAAAATAGGATAACTCGAGGTGGCGGAGCCAAGATGGCGGAGTAGAAAGACTCACCTATGCTAGGTCCGAACCCACAGCCCATAGATTTCCTGTAAAAAGAACTCCTGACAAATTCTGGAGCAGTAGAGGCCGCGCAGCAACACAGTGAAGGAGATTTGCGTTGCAGAGAGCCCTGAAGAACCGACCGCAAAGGTGCCCCGGACACGGGAGCGGAGTCCTG